>CM064533.1:8077220-8152220 GCA_032716605.1 Paralithodes platypus | reverse complement strand
ATATATATATATATATATATAACAAGGACAAGTGCTAGATTCATGACAAGGATACACATAAAATAATGTGAGCCAGAATGTAAACAGAGAGAGAGGGAGAGAGAGAGTATGAGAGTGAATGAGAGAGGACGAACATTATCCGATGGGGGAAGTCTCGAACCAGGATTATATTTGGACAGAGAGAGAGAGATATTATATATATATATATATATATATATATATATATATATATATATATATATATACAGTATATATATATATATATATATATATATATATATATTCGTTTATTTATTAGTTTCCTTGCTAGACCTTCATCAAACTTTAAAATAAAACTCTCTAGACCCCCTTTTCAAGATAAATGTGAGCATTTTTCGATAGCAAAATTTCTCGGCCGAAGGCCGGTTTCTCTTTAAATTAAAGGTTCGCTATTGGTTGCCAGGAAAAAATCTACACCTAAGTGTCACAAAAGGTCTTTATATTGATATAAATATGGGATGAAAGGTTTCTAAATCAACAATAATGGGGCGAACCTCTTTAAATCTGAAAACTGTTGGGGTCAACATGAGGAAAGGGGGCTAGATTAACGATCCATCTCCCATTATCTATCTTTAACATCATATTTATACTTTAATATTATTTATAATTAAAAAATTGAAACTGACAATATATTTGTACCGAGTAAAAACGAAATAGATATATATTTACATTTACTGACTGAATCCAAGGATGATTTACATCTGAAATAATATTAATATTAATATTTAGCAGAATGATCAGCTAATATAGTCATAATACATATACAAATACATAAAACCAAATTGATCATACTTTTATCTATCAGAAACCCACATTATTATTGCATTTCTCTTTAATATCGATGTTCACGGCTCCAACTTCCTTATAGCAGGAAACTCGTAAGTGGTCAATTCTCTGACTTCTATATACCCACCCAAATTTTTATAAAATCGTCTAATAATTAGCCATAAACTTGAACAAAGAATTGTCTTCAAATCCTGTAAGGGTTAACCCCTTCCGAACCGGTAACGTCCTTTTAACTTTATTATTATTACTATTAGGCGATTTTATTCAGTTTAAGAAGGACGTCTACCCAATAAAAGGTTACAGACTCTCTTATTCATCCATTTAGCTACCATATATCCTTCCGAAGCTTCATAAAATCGTCTAAATGTAACTACAATCAAATAATAAAACGTCGCCGGTAAGTGAGAAGAATACAGAGACAATTAAAACAACAACCGAAGAATGACGATAATGGGATGAAGGAAAGCAGGAGTAGATATAATAGAAGACGAACGAATAAGACAATAAACAATAAAATAATAGAATTTCTTAATTTCATTCCCAACACCAAACACATTCCAATGACATTTATGAAAGCATGTGATCCTACCGGGAGTTGAACCTGGGTAACCACATACATATCTTGAACACTGACCATTACACCATCAACACAGTTAAAGGTTAAGTAAATTACTACAGGGATTGAACAAATAATGAGTCAACGGAAGGATAGTGGAGGAATATAAGTAGGCTACATTGCAGGAATAAAGCATAAAGAATCTTAAAAAGGCGAGAATGGTAGACGAAATACAGAGGAGTGAAAAAGAAAAGATGAACAAATAATAAAAAGAATTTTAAGGAGACTAAAGAGGAGCAAGGATTTCAAGGATTGACACATACACACACACTAATATATATATATATATATATATATATATATATATATATATATATATAACAAGGACAAGTGCTAGATTCATGACAAGGATACACATAAAATAATGTGAGCCAGAATGTAAACAGAGAGAGAGGGAGAGAGAGAGTATGAGAGTGAATGAGAGAGGACGAACATTATCCGATGGGGGAAGTCTCGAACCAGGATTATATTTGGACTGAGAGAGAGAGAGATATTATATATATATATATATATATATATATATATATATACAGTATATATATATATATATATATATATATATATATTCGTTTATTTATTAGTTTCCTTGCTAGACCTTCATCAAACTTTAAAATAAAACTCTCTAGACCCCCTTTTCAAGATAAATGTGAGCATTTTTCGATAGCAAAATTTCTCGGCCGAAGGCCGGTTTCTCTTTAAATTAAAGGTTTGCTATTGGTCGCCAGGAAAAAATCTACACCTAAGTGTCACAAAAGGTCTTTATATTGATATAAATATGGGATGAAAGGTTTCTAAATCAACAATAATGGGGCGAACCTCTTTAAATCTGAAAACTGTTGGGGTTAACATGAGGAAAGGGGCTAGATTAACGATCCATCTCCCATTATCTATCTTTAACATCATCTTTATACTTTAATATTATTTATAATTAAAAAATTTAAACTGACAATATATTTGTACCGAGTAAAAACGAAATAGATATATATTTACATTTACTGACTGAATCCAAGGATGATTTACATCTGAAATAATATTAATATTAATATTTAGCAGAATGATCAGCTAATATAGTCATAATACATATACAAATACATAAAACCAAATTGATCATACTTTTATCTATCAGAAACCCACATTATTATTGCATTTCTCTTTTATATCGATGTTCACGGCTCCAACTTCCTTATAGCAGGAAACTCGTAAGTGGTCAATTCTCTGACTTCTATATACCCACCCAAATTTTTATAAAATCGTCTAATAATTAGCCATAAACTTGAACAAAGAATTGTCTTCAAATCCTGTAAGGGTTAACCCCTTCCGAACCGAACCGGTAACGTCCTTTTAACTTTATTATTATTACTATTAGGCGATTTTATTCAGTTTAAGAAGGACGTCTACCCAATAAAAGGTTACAGACTCTCTTATTCATTCATTTAGCTACCATATATCCTTCCGAAGCTTCATAAAATCGTCTAAATGTAACTACAATCAAATAATAAAAACGTCGCCGGTAAGTGAGAAGAATACAGAGACAATTAAAACAACAACCGAAGAATGACGATAAAGGGATGAAGGAAAGCAGGAGTAGATATAATAGAAGACGAATAAGACAATAAACAATAAAATAATAGAATTTCTTAATTTCATTCCCAACACCAAACACATTCCAATGACATTTATGAAAGCATGTGATCCTACCGGGAGTTGAACCTGGGTAACCACATACATATCTTGAACACTGACCATTACACCATCAACACAGTTAAAGGTTAAGTAAATTACTACAGGGATTGAACAAATAATGAGTCAACGGAAGGATAGTGGAGGAATATAAGTAGGCTACATTGCAGGAATAAAGCATAAAGAATCTTAAAAAGGCGAGAATGGTAGACGAAATACAGAGGAGTGAAAAAGAAAAGATGAACAAATAATAAAAAGGATTTTAAGGAGACTAAAGAGGAGCAAGGATTTCAAGGATTGACACATACACACACACTAATATATATAATATATATATATATATATATATATATATATATAACAAGGACAAGTGCTAGATTCATGACAAGGATACACATAAAATAATGTGAGACAGAATGTAAACAGAGAGAGAGGGAGAGAGAGAGTATGAGAGTGAATGAGAGAGGACGAACATTATCCGATGGGGGAAGTCTCGAACCAGGATTATATTTGGACTGAGAGAGAGAGAGATATTATATATATATATATATATATATATATATATATATATATATATATATATATATATATATATATACAGTATATATATATATATATATATATATATATATATATATATTCGTTTATTTATTAGTTTCCTTGCTAGACCTTCATCAAACTTTAAAATAAAACTTTCTAGACCCCCTTTTCAAGATAAATGTGAGCATTTTTCGATAGCAAAATTTCTCGGCCGAAGGCCGGTTTCTCTTTAAATTAAAGGTTCGCTATTGGTCGCCAGGGAAAAATCTACACCTAAGTGTCACAAAAGGTCTTTATATTGATATAAATATGGGATGAAAGGTTTCTAAATCAACAATAATGGGGCGAACCTCTTTAAATCTGAAAACTGTTGGGGTTAACATGAGGAAAGGGGGCTAGATTAACGATCCATCTCCCATTATCTATCTTTAACATCATCTTTATACTTTAATATTATTTATAATTAAAAAATTGAAACTGACAATATATTTGTACCGAGTAAAAACGAAATAGATATATTTACATTTACTGACTGAATCCATGGATGATTTACATCTGAAATAATATTAATATTAATATTTAGCAGAATGATCAGCTAATATAGTCATAATACATATACAAATACATAAAACCAAATTGATCATACTTTTATCTATCAGAAACCCACATTATTATTGCATTTCTCTTTAATATCGATGTTCACGGCTCCAACTTCCTTATAGCAGGAAACTCGTAAGTGGTCAATTCTCTGACTTCTATATACCCACCCAAATTTTTATAAAATCGTCTAATAATTAGCCATAAACTTGAACAAAGAATTGTCTTCAAATCCTGTAAGGGTTAACCCCTTCCGAACCGCTAACGTCCTTTTAACTTTATTATTATTACTATTAGGCGATTTTATTCAGTTTAAGAAGGACGTCTACCCAATAAAAGGTTACAGACTCTCTTATTCATCCATTTAGCTACCATATATCCTTCCGAAGCTTCATAAAATCGTCTAAATGTAACTACAATCAAATAATAAAAACGTCGCCGGTAAGTGAGAAGAATACAGAGACAATTAAAACAACAACCGAAGAATGACGATAATGGGATGAAGGAAAGCAGGAGTAGATATAATAGAAGACGAACGAATAAGACAATAAACAATAAAATAATAGAATTTCTTAATTTCATTCCCAACACCAAACACATTCCAATGACATTTATGAAAGCATGTGATCCTACCGGGAGTTGAACCTGGGTAACCATATACATATCTTGAACACTGACCATTACACCATCAACACAGTTAAAGGTTAAGTAAATTACTACAGGGATTGAACAAATAATGAGTCAACGGAAGGATAGTGGAGGAATATAAGTAGGCTACATTGCAGGAATAAAGCATAAAGAATCTTAAAAAGGCGAGAATGGTAGACGAAATACAGAGGAGTGAAAAAGAAAAGATGAACAAATAATAAAAAGGATTTTAAGGAGACTAAAGAGGAGCAAGGATTTCAAGGATTGACACATACACACACACTAATATATATATATATATATATATATATATATATATATATATATATATATATATATATAACAAGGACAAGTGCTAGATTCATGACAAGGATACACATAAAATAATGTAAGACAGAATGTAAACAGAGAGAGAGGGAGAGAGAGAGAGTATGAGAGTGAATGAGAGAGGACGAACATTATCCGATGGGGGAAGTCTCGAACCAGGATTATATTTGGACTGAGAGAGAGAGAGATATTACCTTGAGTGAGGACGGCAGGCAGGCAGGCAGACAGGTAGACAACAATAGAGGCAGGTAAAGGTGTAGAGAGAGAGAGAGAGAGGCAGAGGCAGACGGACAGGTAGACATGTAAGCAAATAGATGGGTAAGTAAAGGTGGGCAAGAAGAGAGGTAAGGCAGGTAAAGGTAGGCAGAGAGAGAGACAGGTAAAGGTAGGCAGGCAGAGAGACAGGTAAAGGTAGGCAGAGAGAGAGGCAAGTAAAGGTAGGCAGGAAGAGATACAGGTAAAGGTAGGCAGAGAGAGAGGTGCAGGTAAAGGTAGGACGAGAAAGAGACAGGTAAAGGTAGGCAGAGAGAGAGGCAGGTAAAGGTAGGCAGAGAGAGAGGCAGGTAAAGGTAGGCAGGCAGAGAGACAGGTAAAGGTAAGCAGAGAGAGAGGCAGGTAAATGTAGGCAGAGAGAGAGACAGGTAAAGGTAGTCAGAGAGAGAGAGGCAGGTAAAGGTAGGCAGAGAGAGAGACAGGTATAGGTATGCAGAGAGAGAGAGACAGGTAAAAGTAAGCAGAGAGAGAGAGACAGGTAAAGGTAGGCAGAGAGAGAGAGAGAGAGACAAGTAAAGGTAGGCAGAGAGAGAGAGACAGGTACAAAGGAGTACAAAGGAAATCAAGCAACAACAGGTCTAGTGACCCTTCTAGGCTGCTTGTCCTCCAAAACACTGAGGATCAAGTGTCCAAACAGTGGTTTAGAGTGGGTAAGGGAACATTGGAAAGGGAACTACTGCCCTGGAACTAATGTCCGTGGCAGGACTAGGAAGTTAGTAGGGGACATATGGGTTAGTAACTGAGGGGAGGATAAAATAAAGTTATTCATTTACAAACGCAGTCAGTCGCGGGTTTAATGCGAGATATTTGTCTAGGCGGAGTTTAAATGAATCAACGGTGCTGCAGTCTATAATGTCTCGGGGAAGCCCATTCCACAAGTTGACAACTCGATTGAAGAAGAAATTCTTAGATTTGTGTGAGTTAAAAGATTTACCAATAATTTTGCAACCGTTTCCCCGCGTGTAATTAGATTGGTCGATAGTGAAGTACTTACTACAGTTCATATTGTCGATGCCTTTGATGATTTTGAACACTTGAATTAAGTCGCCTCTTAATCTGCGCTGGGTTAAAGGAAATATATTTAATTCTCTAAGACGCTCTTCGTATGGTTTGTTCTTTAGGCTAGGTATCATTTTGGTAACTCTACGTTGAACTCGTTCTAGCTTGTTTATGGCTTTTTGGTAATAAGGGCACCAGCATTGAACGCAGTATTCCAGAAGAGGGCGGACTAAGGAATTGTAAAGGGTTAGGATAACGTCTTTGGATTTATGCTCAAATGACCTGGCTATAAAGCAAATTATTTTGTTTGCCTTCTTAACAACTTCTGAACATTGTTGACTCGGTTTTAGGTTACTCGATATTGTTACTCCCAGATCGGTTTCTCTGTTTACATTCTTAAGCTGAGTGCCATTCATCGAATAGTAGGTAAAGGTAGGCAGAGAGAGAGAGAGACAAGTAAAGGTAGGCAGACAGAGAGAGACAGGTAAAGGTAGGCAGAGAGAGACAGGTAAAGGTAGACAGAGAGAGAGAGACAAGTAAAGGTAGGCAGAGAGAGAGAGACAGGTAAAGGTAGACAGAGAGAGACAAGTAAAGGTAAGCAGAGAGACAGATAAAGGTAGGCAGGCAGATATACAGGTAAAGGTAGGCAGAGAGAGAGAGAGAGAGGCAGGTAAACGTAGGCAGATAGAGAGACAGGTAAAGGTAGGCAGGCAGAGAGACGGGTAAAGGTAGGCAGGCAGAGAGAGAGGCAGGTAAAGGTAGGCAGAGAGAGAGACAGGTAAAGGTAGGCAGACAGAGAGAGAAAGGCAGGTAAAGGTAGGCAGAGAGACAGGTAAAGGTAGGCAGAGAGAGCACAGGTAAAGGTAGGCAGGCAGAGAGACAGGTAAAGGTAGGCAGGCAGAGAGACAGGTAAAGGTAGGCAGAGAGATAGAGAGGCAGGTAAAGGTAGGCAGGCAGAGATACAGGTAAATGTAGGCAGGCAGAGAGACGGGTAAGGTAGGAAGGCAGAGAGACATGTAAAGGTAGGCAGGCAGAGAGACAGATAAAGGCAGGCAGGCAGAGAGGCAGGTAAAGGTAGGAAGGCAGAGAGACAGGTAAAGGTAGGCAGGTAGAGAGGCAGGTAAAGGTAGGCGAGAGACAGGTAAGGTAGGCAGGCAGAGAGACAGGTAAAGGTAGGCAGGCAGAGAGACAGGTAAAGGTAGGCAGGCAGAGCGACAGGTAAAGGTAGGCAGAGAGACAGGTAAGGGTAGGCAGACAGAGAGACAGGTAAAGATAGGCAGAGAGAGAGAGAGGCAGTAAAGGTAGGCAGGCAGAGAGACAGGTAAAGGTAGGAAGAGAGAGAGAGAGAGCCAGGTAAAGGTAGGCAGGCAGAGAGACAGGTAAAGGTAGGCAGAGAGAGAGAGGCAGGTAAAGGTAGGCAGGCAGAGAGACAGGTAAAAGTAGGAAGAGAGAGAGGCAGGTATAGGCAAGCAGGCAGAGAGACAGGTAAAGGTAGGCAGGCAGAGAGGCAGGTAAAGGTAGGCAAGCAGAGAGGCAGGTAAAGGTAGGCAGAGAGACAGGTAAAGGTAGGAAGGCAGAGAGGCAGGTAAAGGTAGAAAGAGAGAGAGAGAGGCAGGTAAAGGTAGACAGGCAGAAAGACAGGTAAAGGTAGCCAGGCAGAGAGACAGGTAAAGGTAGGCAAGCAGAGAGGCAGGTAAAGGTAGGAAGAGAGACAGGTAAAGGTAGGAATTCAGAGAGGCAGGTAAAGGTAGGCAGTCAGAGAGACAGGTAAAGGTAGGCAGAGAGAGAGAGACAGGTAAAGGTAGGAAGAGAGAGAGACAGGTATAGGTACACTCACGCGTACTAAAAGTTGCTCAGGGATGGGTCCTTCCTTCCCCTACTCCACCCTGGGCAGGTGGAAGGGGGGAGTAGGGTCCAAGTCTACCCCCACCTTTCACCCCCAAACTATCCCCAACTCCCCCACCTTCCTTCTCTAGCTGGCAGTTAGTGATTAGTGACGATTGTTCTCCTGTATTACAAATTATTGTCAAACCATCATTGCACATGCTTACAATGGCCGACATTTACTATTTATTAGGAATTACGTATATATACAATATAATGGATAATTGTATTCTCAAAATGAGTTTCTATACACTACGTGAGTTACATGAATCTTGGCTGTTGTGGTCTTGTGCTTCTCTGTCTCTCTCCCTCACTTTCACTCTCTCTCTCACTCTGACTCTCTCGCTTGCTCTCTCTCTCTCTCTCTCTCATTGCACTACTTTCTGCGATCAAGACTTACTGTGATTTCAATATAATAATACCGTAATTAAATCCAATCTCATACAGTATTCAGGATATTATGTTCACCATTATTGCAATACACATCAACGTGCCCTTTACGATCTACTCCTAGGTTCTCAAATTACTTACACAGTCGGGCTTTTATATCATGAAAGGAAAGGACTAGGCTTAAAGGCAAAGATTGGCTGGAATAGTGTTGCGACTGTTATTGATGGTTTCGTCTATCATTTCAATCAGTTGCTCCCATTTATTCAATACCATACATACTAAAAACGGTCTGCATTTAATTATATGTGCCCTATGCACTTTTTCTTTCAATCAATTAAATTTAAAACTCGATACAAATTACTATCAAATTCGGTGTTAACTTTTAGTAAGGTTTGAGTATAGAGCCCTTGAGTAGAAGGGTTAATAGACAGTTTTACCATCAACTCTCCTCTACAGTATGTGTATCGAATGCAGGCAACATTAATCACACACACTAATGAAGAGAAATATACCACATTCAGACCCGTTAAATCTTGGTTGTAGACCGTGTGTGCTATGAGAGAGTTACAAGGAGTTGCAAGGTATCTCAAAGATCTTGCGGTCCATTACGAGGAAATATTAGAAGTGGAAGGAGATACATTTGTCAATGCACTACACTCCTTACAAAGTGTGCAAAATACTATCTACTGTGTTCTTGAACTGCTCAACTGAGGAAATTTTTACAAATTTTAAGGAAAGTTTGTTCCAGGTAGAAAAGATCATAAATGGTAAACAGTTTCCACAAATACTAGTGCTGAACCTTTTCAATTCTAACTGCCAGCCATGGTTGCATATTGTATTAATATTGAGGCTAAACATTTTGCTATGATACACATTATCAAACCCATTACATATTTTAAAAACTTGTACGAACTGACTTCGTAATCTGCGTGTTGAGAGAGAGAGAGAGAGAGAGAGAGAGAGAGAGAGAGAGAGAGAGAGAGAGAGAGAGAGAGAGAGAGAGAGAGAGAGAGAGAAGCAGAAGACCATTACAGCCGAGATTCTTGTAACCCACGTTGTGTATAGAGACTCATTTTGAGAATACAATTACTGTATACAGTATATTTTATTAATAAATTACTAATATATATTAAATGTTGGCCAATGTAAGCATGTGCACTGCTTGTTTAACAAAAATGTGTAATACATGAGAACAATCGTCACTAATCACTAACTGCCAGCTAGAGAAGGAAGGTGAGGGAGTTGGGGATAGTTTGGGGGGTGGAAGGTGGGGGTAGACTTGGACCCGACTCCCCCTTTCCACCTGCCCAGGGTGGAGTAGGGGAAGGAAGGACCCACCCCTGAGCAACTTTTAGTACGCGTGAGTGTACCTACCTATCTATCAACATACATATCTAAATCCATCCCTGCCTACTTACCTCCCTACCTACCTACCTACCTACCTACCTTCCCCCCTACCCACACCTCCCGTTCCCCTCAAAAGGCAATACGGGAGCGTGTTGCTAACTTGTCTAATACTTTTATCCAGTTCATTATCCCATCCTAGTTCCTCCTCTGTAGAGTTGGACCCAACTTTCTCCTCGACCCCCCCCCCCCCACACACACACGCTCTCTCTCTCTCTCTCTCTCTCTCTCTCGTGCATAAGAAACAAAATTATGTTTTGTTTATGTTGAAATAACTTTAAAAAGTTGACACAATGAATGTAAGCACTATATGAGAAGGAGCATTTTATTGACAACGTTTCGCAGATAGCTTCCGGTCTCTTCGTAGTGACCTGAAGAAGCTATCAGCGAAACATCAATAAAGTGCTCCTCCACATATGGTGTTTACATTCACTATTTTGTTATCATTATTATATTGTTATTGCACTTATGCTTCATCTCTCTCTCTCTCTCTCTCTCTCTCTCTCTCTCTCTCTCTCTCTCCAAATAATTAAGAGCTTGTCTCTCTTCCACTGTCAACTCTGCCGCACCGAAATATAATAAAACCTTACAACTCTACGAGGAGAAACCATAATAATTTGTGTTATGTAATAGCGAGAGGTTGCAGAATGCTTTGTGGCTGTTTAGGAGAGCACTAAAGTTGAAATATTTTGTTTTCTGGTGTGTGTTCGCTTATGCTTGTGTCTGTCTGTGTGTATGTTTCTGCAAAATGTAATACCTTAGCAGCTAATTTCTCGATGCTTAATGTCAAAATATGAAACCACTACATGTCTCATATTAACACCAAATGTTTATGATTAGCACCAAATTTAACTACAAAATCCTCAAAATAGCAGAAAAATCTTGATGGGAACTTTGCAATTTACCGTCAGTTGAAAAGAAACAGGGTATAGTACTTTTATACTCACTTGCTCTCTCTGTCTCTCTCTCTCTAAGCAAGATGTTCCAGCAGAAGGCAGTAATTCTCGGACGGTAGTGTGTAGTAATTACAATAAAGTTCGGACTGCCTTATGGGGTCTGAAAGGTCTGTGCAGTCAGTGTATCCATGTAAGTAACTATGGAACTCTCTACTCTTATCTACTTTGACTCTCTCTCTCTCTCTCTCTCTCGCGGGGGGTGGTCTGCAGTTATTGCCTCGACTAGCCTTTCCATTTATTATCCCCCCTCCTACCCTCAAACCGGGGAACTTAACACTATTTGGACCGAGGGGGATTTTTTTCCCTGTTTGGCTCCATTAGTTTGGAGATTATAAGACGTTTCACCCCATTAGCATAGCGATAATACGACACCTCACCCCATTCAGGTGTCGATTATTTTATAACCGATATCGAGCCAAAAACTTAAAATGTCCGGCATTATTTTTCTATCAAATAATGTACAAATTTAGCTGGAAAGGAGGTATTGCAGGGGTGGACATTCTTATAGTTTGAAGGGAGTCTGGGAGGGCTTATTTTTAAACCTAGGGGACAAACTGAAATACATAGCTCGAAAACAGCTAAAGCAAGGCAAAATCCTCGATAATAATTTAACATAATATCATACTAGCCCCCAAGACGTCGGACCAATTAGTTATAACCTCTTCTGTACCAGCGACGTAGTTTTCATTTTATTCTAGCATTAATTAGATGATTTGGTGTAGTTTAAGAGGGATCTGTGATATTAAACAGGGTTAAATGAGATCGTTCGAAGCCTGTAAACTGCTGGAGGCCCATTTTAAACTGAATAAAATCGTCTAATAGTAGCCAGAATAAAGTCAAAAGGACGTCGCCGGTACAGAAGGGGCTAATGAGAAAATTGGGAGAGCATAAGTCTGGCTAGATGATGAATACTAGAGTATGTTAAGGGGAGGCTTCCACTTGAGGGATTTTTTTCTAGACCCCTTTCTCCCTCATGTTTAGCTCAATGGCTTTTTGTGATCTTAAAATGTTCGCCCCATTAATTTAGTGATTTTAAGAACTTTCACCCCATTACTGTCAATTTTAAGATTTTTCCTGCCATTTAGGTGTCCTTTTTTTCCCTGGCGAGCGATAGCGAGCATGTCATTTAAGAGGTACATTTTTCTACCCAAAAGATGTACACATTTATCTTGAAAGGGGGTCTAGGGGCTGTATTTTCAAGGTTGATGGAAGTCCAGGGAACAAACTAAAACAACTCCCTTTAAATTAACCCCTTCAAGATACGAGGACGCGTTTCTTTTCTGTTTTTTGTTTTTCAAATGGGCTATTTCTTAGACGAGTTTATTCAAATTAGGAAGGGTACGTGGAAGTCAGAGAGCCAGTTCCTACCCCTTTTTAGCTCCCATACATCCTTCCTACACTGCATAAAATCGTCTAAGGATAACCAGAATAAACTGTCAATCGCGTCAACATCCTCAATATATTAACTTCTTGAATATATTGATAAGTTTCTTCATTATGTTCTGGCAATTATTAGACAATTGTATTTAGCTTCAGAATAGCTTGTGGGAGCTAGAGAGTTTATTCAGATTCTATGTGCATCAAGGAAATAAAAGGCAAAGCTACCTCTAACAAGTGTCCTCCCCCCCTCCCCCCCCCCCCCCCAAGGTTGAAAGCGTGATAAGAGAGCGAAAATATACCTACGTTAGAGGTAATTTGGATGTGTTGGCCAGAAGTGTGGTGTTTTTGTTAAGTGTAGTGGAATGAATAAGAGGAGGTGTTTGTGAGAGTTAGCTCTGAATAGATGAGATACAAGTAAAAACAGTGGGAAAAGCCAGGAAAATGAAACCGGACTTCCAGCAACTCCTCATCATATGTTTATGTGCCCTGCTCGATTGGTGCCTACAATCTCCCCATTAGACGACTTTATACAGCTAAGGAAGGATCTGTGGAAATCGGTTATTGTTTGTGTTTTTTTTTTTTTAAATAGGACTTTAGAGGCTATCGACCCTACTGGATCATTAAGCCCACGACAAGTCAGGAAGTTTGCAAAACTTACTCGGAGCCTCCGAGCCTTCTTTATAAATTGTATACACCCAGATATACTGGGTATATAACCCCACCCAAGGACCCCAGCCTCTTGCTATAACGCAACCAGGACTATCTTAAATAACCCTCTGACTGCCACATGCCCTTCCTAATCTTCATAAAATCGTTTAGTAATAGCCAAAAGGCATAAAATAAAGGGGTAATTGAATCTTCTAAGGGTTAACCCCTTCTTTACCGAAGCCGTCCATTTAACTATATTTTGGCTACTATTAGACGATTATATTCAGTATAAAAAGGGCCTCTGGCGCTTAATAGGCTTCGAACTATCTCACTTGACCATTATTAATACCACAGATCCTTCCTAATCTGTAAAACACGTCTAAATATAGCTAGAATAAATTAAAAAGACGTCGCCGGTACAGAAGGGGTTAAGAAAAATAATCTAATGAGCGTGGGGGAAGCCAGTATAATCTATAGTTGGATGAGCGAGCGAGTTACTGGAAAATATCAAATGGGGATGTTAATGAACTTAATGGCGATCTCTTTTTTTTCTCATACTTTCTCTCAGCCCCCCTTCACACTCTCTCTCTCTCTCTCTTCTATTACTGCTCAAAATCTACTAGTCTGTTTATGTCTGCCTTTGTTAGTCAGGTGCATCAGACCTCTCTCTCTCTCTCTCTCTCTCTCTCTCTCTCTCTCTCTCTCTCTCTCTCTCTCTCTCTTTATGAATTCTACACCTAATCTTGTGGAGGCAGCTCTGGCATTTAAGGAGTAAGGTCAGCGTTAAATAATAAGCGTACCAGTCGTCATTGATGGGAACCTCAAGCTATATAGAGTCTCCTGAAGTCTTAATTATGTACTAGTCAACAGCTGGTGGTCTGAGTGAGTGTCTGTCTATCTGTTATGCTGCCTTAAGTAACATTGGCTTAGGTGATTCTGTTGGTAACCCTTGAACAAGAGCTTTGAAATTACAATTTTGTCTAGTTGAAAAGGCAAGAAACCTTCAAACATTCTCCCTTACATTGTTCTCCATGTTTAATGTAATACACGTATTCAAATGCTTCTCCTCTTTTCTTTTAACTCTTTGACACACTGGTATTTCATCTATCTATCTTTATACCGCCTCAAGGGGCTCTTTACCCCTGTGCAGCTTCTTGCTCTGTACAGGGGCACAGTGCGTCCTTGTATTGAGTATTGTTCACATGTGTGTGGAGGATCCTCTCACACCGCACTCCTAGATAAAGTAGAAAGGAAAGCCTTTCGTATCATTAACTCCCGTCCACTCACCAACTCTGCAATCTCTCCCTCTTCGCCGCAATGTTGCATCTCTCTCGCTATTCTATCGCTACTACAATAATCAGTGTTCCTTGGAGCTTTACCAGTGAATACCACCTCCTCTACGTAGGGTACGTACAACCCGCCTTGCAACACAATCCCACCCATACTCTGTGCAACTCTCCAACCCAAGAGTGAAACGTTTTTCTCAGACTTTCTTCTATTCAACTGCTGAGGTCTGGAACTCTCTCCCAGAATCAGTTTTCCCTCTTCCTATGACTTAAATTGCTTCAAACTCCGTGTGTCCAGGCATTTTAGCTCGAACGTCCCTTGATTTCGGCCCTGTCACTCTTCAAACTCTGGGAGAGGCACTCGCTGCAGGCAGTTATGCCATTTGTCTCCCTCATTCACATAGAAAAAAAATAACAAATAAAATAAAATACTCAGGCACATTTCATAGCTTTCCATATTTGGCCAAGTTTATGGATGATATTGAACAATTACGCATGGCTAAGGAGAACAAAATGTATTTACTTGGCAAATGCATACATTACATGGCATGGATATAGGAAAGGTGAGTAATTGAGTATTGTATTGTATTGAGTATTGTTCACATGTGTGGGGAGGTTCCTCTCACACCGCTCTCCTAGACAAAGTTGAAAGGAAGGCCTTTCGTATCATTAACTCCCGTCCACTCACCAACTCTCTGCAATCTCTCTCTCTCCGCCGCAATGTAGCATCTCTCTCGCTATTCTATCGCTACTATAATAATCAGTGTTCCTCAGAGCTTTCCCAGTGCATACCACCTCCTTTACGTTGGGCACGTGGTACCCGTCTTGCAACTCAATCCCACCCCTACTCTGTGCAACTCTCTAACCCAAGAGTGAAACGTTACTCTCAAACTTTCTTCTACTCAACAGCTGAGCTCTGGAACTCTCTCCCAGAATCAGTCTTTCCCTCTTCCTATGACTTAAATTGCTTCAAACTCCGTGTGTCCAGGCATTTTGGCTCGATCGTCCCTTGATTTTGGCCCTGTCACTCTTTCAACTATGGGGGAGGCACTCGCTATAGGCAATTCTGCCTTTTGCCTCCCTCAATCACATAGAAAAAAAAAAAATAATCATTTTGACCACTTAAGGGGAGATGGGTAATTTGTCTGGTCCCCCTTCTCCCTCATGCTTAGCCCCGTTTGCTTTAAAATGATACAACGTTCGCTCTATTAGTTTGGCTATTCTAAGACCTTTCACCCCATTTTCTGTGTCAATATTAGGACATTTCGTGTCACATATATGTCGATTTTTTCTTGGTGAGCGATAGCGACCCTTTCATTTTAGGAGGAATCAGCCTTCAGCCGAGATTTTGTTTTACCGAAACATTTACAAATATTTGTAGGGGGTGTTTGTTTAAGCTGGATCGAGTTCTAAAAAAAAAAAAAAAAAAAAAAAAAAAAAAAAAAAAAACCTAAATCAATAAACTGATCAAAAATATAAACCCCTATCCCCTTAAATATAAACCCTATACCCTTAAATATAAACCCTATCCCCTTAAATATAAAACCTATCCCCTTAAATATAAACCCTATCCCCTTAAATAGCTAGAAGCAAGGAAGAGGACAGAGGAAGTAATAAGGGGTGAGGAAGGGAACTGGAGGAGATGATGAAGGCGTCGGGGCTTGAGGGCGGATGGCCGTATTTATATGTTCATTTATGTATTTTTTTTTCTTTCGTTTCCTCCCTAGACCTCTATCAAGCTTAAAAGACCCTTCAAGATAAATTTGTAAACATTTTCGATAGAAAAATGTCCCGGCCGAAGGCCGATTCCTCTTAAATTACAGGCTCGCTTACGCTCGCCAGGAAAAAATCAACACCTAAATGCCACGAAAAGTATTGAAATGGGGCGAAAAGTCTTAAAATCGCCAAACTAACGGACCGAACGTCATAGCATCTGAAAACTAATGGGGCTAAACATGAGAAAGAAGGGGGACCATAAGAACGACCCATCTCCCTTTAACCCAATATGCTTGAGTTGTATGTTATTGAGATACAATTTGGAAGAGAGGAGCAAGGACGGGAATAAAACAGTGGGCCATAGGAATATGTATGAATTTCTAGATTTAGAATATGGAAAGAAAATGCATATGTCAAACCCGAGCAATTTTGTTTGAAGACGTGACTGGATATGAGAAGGAATGCAAGAAATGATATAATGAAATAGAATTGTTTTGGGGTAGACATAATTTTAATTATAGCCTATCAGTAGGTTCAGGGATATTTCGTAGCGAGGCCGGTCTATATGATTTGTGCCCCATGAATATTCTATTTTGTAACTTAAAAATTAGGCTACCATAGGTCGGTGGGAATATGAACATGATTAGATTAATATACCGTATTCGAGAATGGATAATAAGTTGTAGGCGTGTGCATAAACCTTTAACCGTCTTGATGGTGTAATGGTTAAGGTGTCTAAAAATCTGTGTGTGATAACCCGGGTTCGAATCCAAGTGGATCACATATATGCTTTCATTAATTTCATTGTAGGTGTTTGGTGTTGTGGTGAAACTAATAACAAATAGATAAATCGTAATTTTGTCTTGACATTTACAATAATAAATCCATGCTGGATTGCGCTTTCGTTTGATACCCTGATTAGAAGTGTACTGTTGAATGTCATAGTTAAATAACCCCTTGAGGATTATGACGGCTTTTGACCGTTTATTTTGGCTATCATTAGACGATTTTATACAGCTTAGGAAGAATCTGTGAGAATTAAATGGGTATATACTGTACAGTATGTAGACTCAATCCTCCGACTTCCATATACCCGTCCTAAACTGAATAAAATCGTCTAATAATAGCCAGACAACAGACAACAAATGCATAATCATATTTAAAAAAGGGTTAATATGATCACTGAACGGTTATAGAAATACACATTTACTTCGGATGAGATTAACTTTGTATAGATTTATTATGTACAAAATGTTCATACCTTTCTCTTACTCCTACCTAAATCACTTAACTTATACGATATATTTGGCAAGACTGATGCTTTGACATATAGTGTAAATGAACAGAAGTAGGTCTAAACAATTATTTCAATATACTGTATGTCCTTCTCGTATATCACTGAGGTGTGTGTGTGTATGTGTGTGTGTGTGTGTGTCTGAGGTATGTGTGTGTGTTCCCATACTCTTCAGGATTGTCTATCTATTGTCTGTACTTACCTGCATTATTAAATTCCATTCTATATTAAGGGGAGACGGGTCGTTTATCTGGCCCCTCTTCTCCCTCATGCTTAGCCCCATTAGTGTTTATATTTTCAGACGTTCGGCCCATTAATTTGGCGATTTTAAGACCTTTCGCCCCATTTATGTGTCAATATTAAGACTACGTGTCATTTAAGTATCGAGCGATAGCAGGCTTGAAATTTAAGAGGAACCGGCCTTAGACCAGGACATTTATACATCGAAAAATGTACAAATTTATCTTGAAGGAAGGTATTGAAGTGATGGTTTCTAAGCGTGATGGAGGTCTAGGGAAGAAACTAATAGAATGATAAAAAGATACATAAATGAGCAAATAACTACGCCCATCCCCCCTTAGGAGCAAAATACACACATTGCTAATTTTTTGTCAGTAATCAAGCAAAGGTAGCATAGGGACTTAATCCATTCAGTACCAGGGACGTTCTTTTTATCATATAATTATATTCTGGCATCTATTTAAAAATTTCCTTCAGCTTAGGAAGGACCTCTAGCAATATTCAGGCTTCAAACTATTTCAAGCAACCCTATAAACTACCACAGATCCTTCCTAAGCTGCACGCTATCGTCTAAATATAGATACAATAGAAAATAACACGTCGCTGGTACTGAGAGGGTTAACTATTTTCACGGTATATAAGATAGCTTGTTATTTATTATCTGTCTGTATGGAGGAGACAACAGGCAAAGCTGCCTGTAACAAGTGTAACACCCCGCCACAATGTTATTGAGTCAAAATGTCTGAACACACGGAGTTTGAAGCAGTTTTAGTCATAGGATGAGGGAAATACAGATTGGGGGAGAGAGTTTCAGAGCTTACTTGTTGAGTAGAAGAAAGACTGGGAAAATCGGCTCACTCTTGGGTTAGAGAGTTAGACAGAATAAGGGTGGTAATGTGCTGAAAGGCCTCACTCTAAGTAAGGAAGGGGTTATACTCTGAGAAACCCCCGAAGAACATGAATTATTGTAATAGCTGTGGTAGAGTTAGAGAGAGATGCAACATTGCAGTGTGTAGAGAGATTGTAGAGATAATTAGTAAGAGGGGTAGACAACATGTTTTTTTTCACTATACCGTACCATTTCGAGAAGTGCGGTATGGGTTTAACCTCCCCACACAAACAATACTCGATACATGGGCGCAAGAGCATGAAGCTGTGAGATGGAGAAGAACACATAGAGATGGTTTAGCACACCTAACTTCTGGGAAGCTATTTTAGCAACAATGGTAATATGATCTTTCCAAGAATGGTCAGAAGAAAAAGAAACCCTAACAATCTTGAGAGAAGATGAAGGGATGATATGTGTACTGCTGTAGAGTAAGGGTTAGTCATGTAGAATATTATAAATGGTAGATAGATGGAACAATTGGGTTTTGGAAGCCTTGCAAGACACGAAGCTCGACGACCTCCCGTACTGTTACCTGGAGCCAGGTTATGATCTCCATTTTGTTACTCTTTCTATATTTATAATATTTGTAGTCGATTTGTATCAAAGTTATTTGTATTAACATTATTTTTAAGTACAATGATTTTACTGATAATCGAAGTTATTTGTATTAACATTATTTTTAAGTACAATGATTTTACTGATAATCGAAGTTATTTGTATTAACATTATTTTTAATTACAATCATTGTACTGCTAATCAGAGTTCTTAAATGTTATTAAATGTATGGTTTGATCCATTTTTTATTATGTCATGCTTTTAATTTTTGGTTCCTTGTGTAGTTATGATAAATTAACCAATATATAAAATCAGCAGGAGCACCTCTTTGTCATTTAGTATAACGAGGTACGACAACAGCTATAATGTGCAGTTCTGTAAGAGTATGTTGATATTCATTCATTTATTAACTTTTAGAACTATGTTTCCTTTTATTTTGAAATTTCTAATTTTATTACTTTACTTAGAAACTTTTTACTATAATGTATTTTTATGTAATGTATATGCTATTAGTATGTATATTGCGAAATAAAGATGATTGATTGATTGATTGATATACTAAACAGCAGGCAAGCTAATTGATCGATAGTATGGTGTCATTTAGGCCACTATGTTAAAATACGCCTCATATACTAAACAGCAAGCAAGCTAATTGATCGATAGCATGGTGTCATTTAGGCCACTATGTTACTATACGCCTCATATACTAAACAGCAAGCAAGCTAATTGATCGATAGCATGGTGTCGTTTAGGCCACTATGTTACTATATGCCTCATATACTAAACAGCAAGCAAGCTAATTGATTGATAGCATGGTGTCGTTTAGGCCACTATGTTACTATATGCCTCATATACTAAACAGCAAGCAAGCTAATTGATCGATAGCATGGTGTCGTTTAGGCCACTATGTTACTATACGCCTCATATACTAAACAGCAAGCAAGCTAATTGGTCGATAGCATGGTGTCGTTTAGGCCACTATGTTACAATACGCCTCATATACTAAACAGCAAGCAAGCTCATTGATCGATAGCATGGTGTCATTTAGGCCACTATGTTACTATACGCCTCATATACTAAACAGCAAGCAAGCTAATTGATCGATAGCATGGTGTCGTTTAGGCCACTATGTTACTATATGCCTCATATACTAAACAGCAAGCAAGCTAATTGATCGATAGCATGGTGTCGTTTAGGCCACTATGTTACTATACGCCTCATATACTAAACAGCAAGCAAGCTAATTGATCGATAGCATGGTGTCGTTTAGGCCATTATGTTACTATACGCCTCATATACTAAACAGCAAGCAAGCTAATTGATCGATAGCATGGTGTCGTTTAGGCCACTATGTTACTATACGCCTCATATACTAAACAGCAAGCAAGCTAATTGATCGATAGCATGGTGTCGTTTAGGCCACTATGTTACTATACGCCTCATATACTAAACAGCAAGCAAGCTAATTGATCGATAGCATGGTGTCGTTTAGGCCACTATGTTACTATACGCCTCATATACTAAACAGCAAGCAAGCTAATTGATCGATAGCATGGTGTCGTTTAGGCCACTATGTTACTATACGCCTCATATACTAAACAGCAAGCAAGCTAATTGATCGATAGCATGGTGTCGTTTAGGCCACTATGTTACTATACGCCTCATATACTAAACAGCAAGCAAGCTAATTGATCGATAGCATGGTGTCGTTTAGGCCACTATGTTACTATACGCCTCATATACTAAACAGCAAGCAAGCTAATTGATCGATAGCATAGTGTCATTTAGGCCACTATGTTACTATACGCCTCATATACTAAACAGCAAGCAAGCTAATTGATCGATAGCATGGTGTCATTTAGGCCACTATGTTACTATACGCCTCATATACTAAACAGAAAGCAAGCTAATTGGTAGATAGTTTATCAGGTCTTTAGCATCTCCTTGTTTGTGAATGAGAATAATGGAGGCATTTTTCCAGGCTTTAGGAACCTTTCGACATTGCAAACATTTTGTGTATAGTTAACTAGTTTGTTAAGGGGCCCACCTCACTTTTTTCTCTTTCTCTCCCTCTCTCTTTGGCTTGTATCCATTCGGCCCCATTCAGGCTACTGTTTTAAGACGTTTACCCCCATCCAGGTGTCAACATTTTCCTGGCGAGTGGTAGCGAGCCAGCATATATATATTTTTGTTTTGACAGCAAGCTAAATTTGTACATTGTTCGATAGAAAAATGTCTCTGGCGAAGCCGGACTTCTCCATACAATGCTGGCTCGCTATCGCTCGCCAGGAAGAAATTGACACCTGGATGGGAATAAACGTCTTAAAACAGTTGGCTGAATGGGGACGAATGGATACAAGCCAGGGAAAGAGAGAAAATGAGAGAAAGATAAACAAAGCCGGTGACCCCCCTTAAGTGCTACTGCTACATCACCTGCATCTTTGATTTGGTCAATAGTAAGATTGTCGTCACCACTTGCTTTAAAAAGGGTTCAGTGAGATAGTTCGAAGCCTGGTACTTGCTAGAGGCCCTTTTTAGCAAATAAAATCGTCTAATAGTAGCTAGAATGAAGTTAAAAGGACGGGGTGGTACAGAAGAGGTTAAAGGTCTATTAATTAACCACTTCTATCACAGGATAGAGAGGTAAATACCATCTTCTTTCTTCTTTTCAACAGCTGAGCTCTGGAACTCTCTCCCAGAATCAGTCTTTCCCCCTTCCACTAAAATTGCTTCAAACTCCGTGTGTCCAGGCATTTTGGCTCGAACATCCCTTGATTTTGGCCCTGTCACTCAATCAACTCGGGGGAGGCACTCACCACTGGCAGTTCTGCCTGTTGTCTTCTTCACTTTCATAGAAACAAATATATATACCCAATGTTTTTATATGCCCGTTTGATTCCATTGATTTATAGAGTGTATGGTTGTCAGATGTAAATCCTAGCTCTGTAAAATAGTATAATGTAAATTCTTGTTAATGCAGTTCTTTTAACTTTATTCTAGCTACTATTAGACGATTTTACGAAGCTTAAAATGGTCTCCAGTAATTAACAGGCTTCAAACTTTCTCACTTAAGCCTATTTACTACCGCAGATCCTTCTTAAACTATACAAAAACGTGTAAATATAGCTAGAATAAAATATAAAAGACGTCGCCATTACAGAATTAGGGTTAATGCAATATATGCCATATTATTATGAAACTAGCATCCTTTAAAACAAAAAAATTATTAAGCAAAATAAAAAACATGCATAGAACAAATAGTTATTAGCATTAATTAAAATAAGAATACACTAGAATATGTGATATTTGATAATTAATAACCTTCAAAAACAAAAGTAAAACAAATGACGAAAAAAAAGAAAAATCAATACATATCTAGAATAAAAAGCTTTTGTACAAAATATTTAATCAGTTTCCACGGGCTCCCTTTCCATCTGCGTTCTGAGTATGCCACCATTTTGCTGCGTTGATAGTGTATCGCCGACTTTGTTGCTGTCTCCAGCGGCGAACCTGTGTGGGTGTCATTCCCTCTGGTCGTTTAGTTGTGTCTGGGTATAGCATCATATATTGATTTACTATGTCCTGACTGATGGAGTCTTTTGCCCTTTGAAGTCGTTTTTTATTTTCACAGTATCGTACCTGACTGATAGAAGCTCCATCAGCCGACTGACAGCAGACCAGGAGGCCCCCTTCAACCTGACCACCCCCTTCATCCTGGCCACCCCCTTCATCCTGGCCACCCCCTTCAACCTGGCCACCCCTTTCAACCTGGCCACCCCCTTCATCCTGGCTACCCCTTTCGATCTGGCCGCCCCCTTCAACTTGGCCACTTCCTTCAACCTGGCCACCCCCTTCATCCTGCTCACGCCACCATTTTGCTGCGTTGATAGTGTATCGCCGACTTTGTTGCTGTCTCCAGCGGCGAACCTGTGTGGGTGTCATTCCCTCCGGTCGTTTAGTTGTGTCTGGGTATAGCATCATATATTGATTTACTATGTCCTGACTGATGGAATCTTTTGCCCTTTGAAGTCGTTTTTTATTTTCACAGTACCGTACCTGACTGATGGAAGGTCCACCAGCCACATCCGCCCCCTCAGGAACATCCACCCTCTCAGGAACATCGTCCCCCTCAGGAACAGCCACCCCCTCAGGAACATCTACCCCATCAGGAACATCCGTCCCCTCAGGAACAACCACTCCCTCTGGAACATCCACCCCCTCAGGAACACCCACCCCCTCAGGAACCCCCACCCCCTCAGGAACATCCACCCCCTCAGGAACATCCACTCCCTCAGGAACATCCACCCCCTCAGGAACATCCGTCCCCTCAGGAACATCCACCCCTTCAGGAACATCTACCCCCTCAGGAACATCCACCCCCCCAGGAACATCCACCTCCTCAGAAACATCTGTCCCCTCAGGAACATCCACCCCCTCAGGAACATCCACCCCCTCAGGAACATCCACCCCCTCAGGAACATCCTCTCCCTCAGGAACATCCATCCCCTCAGGAACATCCACCCCCTCAGGAACATCCAGCCTCTCAGGAACATCCACCCCCTCTGGAACATCCACCCCCTCAGGAACACCCACCCCCTCAGGAACATCCACCCCCTCAGGAACAACCGCCCCCTCAGGAACACACCCCCTCAGGAACATCCACCCCCTCAGGAACATCCACCCCCTCCGGAACATCCACCCCTCAGGAACATCCACCCCCTCAGGAACATCCACCCCCCCAGGAACATCCACCCCCTCAGAAACATCTGTCCCCTCAGGAACATCCACCCCCTCAGGAACACCCACCCCCTCAGGAACATCCACCCCCTCAGGAACATCCACCCCCTCAGGAACATCCACCCCCTCAGCGGGGTGGTGATAATTCACATCAACAATGAATTTGTGAACGGTCCGGCGCCCCAACTTCCACTTACACTGTACAAGGTGTGTACCAAGTGGGAGACGCAGGAGCAACTCTGAGTCGAATTGATACCTCAAATATTTTGGTTTTTCCTTAGTTAATGTTTCCCAAACCCAGTTATGCTCATTTAAAGTGATTTTTTTCTGAGTTATGAATTTTCTCCGTCTAAATAGTTTTTTAACATTATTTTGTACCTTAATTTTTAACTCTGTGGGATACTTCACAGATGTACATTTTGGTGGGTTGTAGCTTAATCCATACACAACCAATGAAGTTAGGCAAGAGTCCTTGTTTACGAAGAACTCCATTTATCGATATGAATTGATTACTTTATAGTAGGCCTATTCTACAACACAGATGTATCGCCGCAACAAGTGTTAATGACTTATAAGTAAATAATATATTATGATTTAAGTAGTATAGGGTACTGTATGTAGGCAAATTACTAAACAGAAGTAGGCCTACGTGTAGATAAGTAAAGATTTTGCGCACGATTTACAAAACACGTCTCACTAGTACGAGTTAATTCAAAGAACTGTGGCTGGAGTCAGTCACCGCAGATGTATAACCTATCATTCAAAATGTATACATATGTTGAAATAGTGTTTTTATTATATATATCATATTTACTTAATTAAATGTACAAACTAAATTATAATATATATTTTTACGAAAAGTATATTCACGAAATCATAATATATTCTGGCAAAGCCTATATATTGTATTTACTAGCGAGGAATTATATAGTCTGGGTAGCGTATCTCTATCATCGATTATGTTTAATTACTTCCAATTATTTAGGAAAATTGTATCTGTTGAGTATTTCTACAGTAATATTACTCACATGGTAGTACTTCCCAATCAATATATTTGTCAATAGCGAAGTTTTACAAGTTGTATATCATCAACAATATTATATATTTAAGTCAGTCTTCATTAATAAACTATCGTTTTCTCTAAAGCTCCTATATTCATAGAATACGGAAGTAACTGGGTAACTAAATTATATATATATTATCTCCGCAATATGCTGCTCCCCATAGTTTTAGGTTTTAGCGTAAACTTGAGGAACAGCAGAGGGCTGCAAACGGGCAACATGATATGCGGGGGTTGTGCGGGGAGTTATGGGACTAATTGGAAGGATGAGGATGAGGATAAGGAGAATTTATTTTGGAAATATGTACAATACCAAAAACAAAACAACAACCAGTGTAAGTGAAATATGCATAGACGCTGATAAAAGCATTAAAACTTTAAATGATAAAAACAAGGCAAAGGTATCAATATAATACCTTAGTTCAGTAGGCTATTTACCAGGGAACCAGAAGGGGAAGTACCGATACCAAACAATGAAAATAGGGATGGCCCGGCCAATATTATCGCAAATGGAATTCACATGTGAGGAAATAAGGCATATTATTGATAAGCTACAAAGGGACAACTCACCTGGTCCAGAGGGATTTCACCCACAAATGATAAAGGAAATGAAAGAAGTAATTGCATATCCACTAAGCATAGGCCTGTGAGTTTGAGTGTTAAGTGAGATAGTTCGAAGACTGTTAATTGCTGGAGGCTCGTTTTAAACTGAATAACATCCATCTAACAGTAGCCAGAATATAATTTAAATGATGTCGCCGGTACAGAAGGGGTTAATACAGGTATAGCATAACTTTAAATATATCTGTAACCGCAAGACGTGTTGGCAAATGTATAGGCAAATTAAAAGAAAATTAATTAGGGTTTGCTAATGCATTATATTTTGCTTGGCATAATATAGCCTAACTAATGTATAGTGTGCGATAACAACATGGCGTAATTTTCGGTGACTGGTCAACTCAACCAGTAGACCATTTCAACCAGTAGCTCTCAACCAGTACCAAATCAACCAATACGGTTAGGTTAGGTTAGTACTATATTTTGGCACTGGTTTGGTTGGTCTGGGTTGATTTGGCACTGGTTGAGAGCTACTGGTTGAGATGACATGGAACCGTAATTTTCATCATATTCTGTTTACCATTAGACGATCTTCTTAATTTGTAATCTACCTATACGACTCAAATGGGTTAAAACGACCTCAATAGTATTGAGATCGTAAATAAAATAAATAAATAAATAAAATAAAGTAGACGTGCCGTTTTGCCCAAAATCAAAACGGCATACCCAACTCTGCGATGGGTCAGCATCATCACTAGTAACAAGATGCTCTCTGCCCCAATAGAATAATAGTGGAGAGATCAAAAGAAAGGCGAACTCTAGCCTTGTCACGAGATTTCTGGAGTAATTGCATGGTGGGTTTTTGTGGATAACCAGTTTAATAGTTTAAGTTTAATAGAAGAAGATGATGAAGAAGAAGAGAAAGAGTTAGACATGGAAGAAATAATTGATGGAACTCGCGCCCCTTCTCCCCTCTCAACAATCTTCGAAAAGTATATACGAGGCGCCGTTGAAAAAGGCTTGTCCCTCAATACCTTCACCTGACCTGACCTGACCTTAAATCAGTAGGAGAGAAGGACTTTCAGGGGCCAATATCTATCAGTATGCCACATATCAGCCTAATACCTCAAACATTACGGCGACAGATCATTGTTGTGTTATCCACCTGCCTCATCTGATCAACAACAAAAACAACAAATATTGATCATTCTTAAGCCTGTACCACACGAGAGCTTTTATAGTCAACGTTTGATGATCAAAAATTTCTGGCAACATTTCCGGAATATTTTGCTCTGATGTCGGAAACTAGACTGATGATAGATGAATTTAGGTGACAGCATATTACAAATGTTTACCTCCTAAGTTGCCAAACCATACGTGTTACGGATAAATGTTGAAGAGAAAAGTGCTCGTGTGACACCGGCTTTCGACCTTCGGCTTTCCCCTGCCTGTAAAAAGAAAATGGAGTAGCTGATTACCATTTAAAAGAAGGAAGTCTTTATTCGTTAACACACTATAACTATCTGGTCAAATTGATGAGGGTACAATTGACATGGTAAACCTTTCAAAAACCGAGGATGCATTTAATTTCAGTTTTCTGGCTATTATTAGACGATTTAGTTCAGATTAGGGAGGGTAAATGGAAGTCAGAAGGTTCATTGAGATAGCCTTTACCCTTTTAATCCCACATATCCTTCCTAACTAGAAAAAAATCGTCAAATAATAGGCAAAATAAACTGTCAACACGCGGCAGGCATGATCCTCGAAGGGTTAATAAGATATATTATCCTCATCATGCACTAACTTTCATTATGTCAACTTCTCAACATTTAACCCTTGCAGCACGATGACATATTTTTACCTTTTGTACTGGCTAATTTTAGACGACTTTATGCAGCTTAAGAAGGACCTACGTTATTCAGAGGGTTTATTGAGATCGTATTGACCCTTTGATTCCTAGAGGAGCATTATATGGTAAAGAAAATCGTCTAATGGAAACCAGAATATGATAGATTTCACGTCATCGTGGTGAAGGGGTTAATTGAGCAAAAGAAATACAGCCGAATGGAAAAGCTAAGGAAATACACAGATAAAGATATGTGAATGGGGAGATAGAGGAGGAGGAGGAGGAGGAGGAGGAGGGGGAAGGAGGAGGAAGAGACGTGGGAGTAATGGGGCGGATGGTGATGGAGGGACGACGACCAGAGGAAACAAATAGGAAAACAAAATAGTAAACATCCAAACAAGAGACGAGACACAGATAATGGATTAGTAGAGATGAACAATATAATGGAAGAATCATAACTGGAGAGAAGTGACAAGAAAGCATAGCACGAAAGCATGCTGCAGAAACAACTATATATATATATATATATATATATCTTAGAAAACATTGAGAAAAACTTTATCCCGGTACACTGGAATGCCATTGTCTCTAGCCCACTTATATATATGCATGGGCTTCACCTATTTCATATTATAGAGGCATATAATTATGTGGAAGCAAATTTATGAATATAGTTATCTATACATCAACTTCAAAAATATATATACTATTTATTGACAAGCATGTTCTATTCAAAAAACAATCCAGATAGTTATAATTGCATACAAAAAAGAATAGAGGGTCCACGAATGTTCATGAGTGGGTTAGAGACTATGGCATCCGAGTGTGCCGTACTTACACCCGTCAAGCTTTCTAATTGGCCCACGGCTACTTTCTTTATGCTGTTTTACCGGTTATAAGGAGAACAATGACAAACGAAATATACAGGCTTAACCTCTCCATTGGTTTGTATACAGTATTTCTGTTGTTTGTGTTTCTCGTTTCAATGTTTATAATAAGTTAAAATAAATAACACCCCGTTCATAACATTAATCATCAATTACAAACCTCAATGTACATGAATAAACTAATGAAAGCATATGGTCCTCCCGAGATTCGAACTCGGTTAAAATACCATATATAGAAGTAGCCCTGATCTAGCTGGAAATCTTGATGTCTTTACGTGAATAGGAAGAGAAGAAAGAAGGGAAGAAGGAAAAGAGGAACATCATTAAGGAGGCCAACCTCGTTTTTGTCCCTCTCTCTCTGGGTTGTATCCATTCGGCCCCATTCAGCCTACTGTTTTAAGACCTTTATCCCCATCCAGGTGTCGATTTTTTCCGGGCGAGCGGTAGTGAGCCAGTATATTTTTTAAAATGTTTTCGACAGCAGGCTAAACAATTTACATTTTTCGATAGAAAAATTTCTCCGGCGAAGCCGGATTTCTCCATAAAATGCTGGCTCACTATCGCTCGCCACGAAGCAATCGATACTTGAATGGGGATAAACGTCTTAACACAGTTGGCTGAATGGAGCCGAAGGGATACAAGCCAGAGAAACAGAGAAAAGGAGAGAAAAAAGCAAGTAAACTCATTAAGCAAGAGAAAGGGAGAGAATCGGGAGTAATGGAGAGTATGGCGACGGAGTACATAGGAAGGCCAGAGGAGACATAGAAGACGAGAGAAGCCAAAGAAAGAGGGTTATAGTCCGTTCATTCTAGGTTGGGCAGAAACCGTAGACTCTAACCTCTGTAACTCAAAAAGGGTTAGAGCAAATAAGCTGTCAAGGTCCACACCTATTCCCTAGCCAAGTCTTCCGATTTGGTAGAAATATTAGCTCGATTACTCTAGCCCTTTTTGAGCTATGAGAGGTTAGGAATGACGATTTTCGCCCAACCTAGAATGAACGGAATATAATGAAGATACGAAGAGAAGGCACGCTGAAAAACTTCAAAAATAGTTGAATAAAAAGTGGAAGAGTACAAAATGTATGAATAATCAGAGTGTCAAGGAAAACAATGATGCGAAGATAGAAGAAGAAGACGGAAGTAGTGTAGTAGATATAGTAGATTTAGTATGTAGTAGATGTAGTAGAGTAGTAGAGACAGAAAAGCAGACCAGAACAAACATTACAAATAAATTAACGCAATAAATAAATAAAAAAAGACAAAGATCATTGAGACTGGGTTAGTGAATGAATAAGATGCAAAAAAAAAAGAAGAAGAAGAAGAAGAAGAAAGGGAGACGAGAGTAATGGAGCGGAGAGAGAGATGGAGGAATGTAGGAAGAAAAAGACGAAGGAGAAAAGAAAAAGAATCAGAGAAGGGGGATAGAGTGGGAAGACGTAATGGAAGAAGAAGAAAAAGAAAAAGACGGAGACTTGGGAGTACTGGAGCGGACAGAGATGGAGGAAGGCAGACCAGAGGAGATAAAGCAAGATGAATGAATTGACGGAGGAAGAGGAGAGAAGAAGGAGAAGAAGAAGAATATAATAAAATCAAATTACGAAACAGAAGGAGAAGAAGACGCAGTAGAAAAGAAGAAGGCGTAATAGAAAAGAAAAAGAAGAAAAAAAGGAGGCACAGTAGAAAAGAAGAAGACTAAGAAGATGAAGAAGACCTGGGATTATTAAGGAGTGTATAGAGGGGAGGGTCTGTACGCAGCCGGATATCTTACCCCAGGCCCCGCCCACTGCCGAAAATGTACAAATACTATATTATATTAGATTAAATTAACCTAGCTTAACCTAACCTAACCCTAATATAATATAATATAATATAACATAACACAAATAACAACATAAAAATATAAATATATACTAAACTTCGAGTGGGATCAAACACTGGATATCTGGATGCCAGGTGGGAGATCTAGTGACTGTACTACAGAGCAAGCTGGCAGGAACGGTTTGAAGGGTTTATTTAAACGCAGGGAACGGGGGGCGGGGCCAAGGAAGGCTTCCATTTTCGCGCATGCGCAGAGGGTAAGGTATCCGGCTGCGTACATCCCCTCCCGTATAGAGATGGATGAAGGGAGACCAGGATATAAACCAAGATGAATGAACTGACGGAGGAAGAGAGGAGAGGGGAGAGAGGAATCTTGACGCCTATATTGGGAGGTGAAAACATCGACACAGGAAGGGAAAATGTGAATACACAAAAATAAAAACATCAATCTGAATTAATGGGAGAACTTTATAAATGTATTTATATATTATAATAGTTTTGCTTATTTAATATATTTAATTAGGCCTACTGTATTATACCTATATATTTATTTTATTTACTTTTGTTCACATGTTTTTAGTTTCCTCCCTAGACCTCCATCAAGCTTTAAAAACAAACCCCCAAGCTCCCCCTTCCAGATAATTTTGGAACTTATTGGTTCGCTATCACCTATCAGGAAAATATTGACACCTAAGTGACATGAAAGGTCTCAAAATCACCAAACTAATCGGCCAAACGTCATATAATCTAACAAATAATAGAGCTAAACATGAGGGAGAAGGGGGTCCAGAAATAACGACAACGATAGATAAGGAAGTTGAAATACACTGTAATGAAGGAAAGATAAACGAGAATATAAAAATGTAAGCACAATAATATAACACACACACACACACACACACACACACACACACACACACACACACTCACAAGACAAGAGGGGTTACAATCGAGCTATTTATCTACGCGTTCTTTGAAAGTTTATACCGTACATCACTTAATGACCTTACTAATCTTCCACTCGATTGAAAAATATGATAGTAGATATTGTTTGGGTCTATATATTTATATATTAATTTATATTTTAGTTTCCTTCCTAGACCTCCATCAAACTTAAAAAAAAAAAAATCCATTATATCCCCCTTCAAGATAAATTTGTACATTTTTCGGTAGAGAAAATGTCACGGCCGAAGGCCGGTTCCTCCATAGACACGCTATCGCTCGCAAGGAAAAGAATCGACACACTAATGGGGCAAACGTCTTACAATTTTGTTAAACTAAATGGGCTAAGCATGAGGAAGAAAGGTGTCCAGGAAAAAGTGTAGTGTATCTTTTATTGTGTAGTGTCCAGGGATGTTGCAACCACTTCACATATGATAATTAGAATGATCAACTATATTATGTGGGCAGAGGTATACAATCCAAGTCTCTCTCTCTCTCTCTCTCCCGGGGTTTGGGGGGGTTGGAGAGAGCGTTCTGTGTTGCTATCCTTTCCTTCCACATTGTAGCAAATACTATGTTAGTATTAAGTCCGGACTGCCTAGTAGGAACAGCAAGGACTGAACAGTCTGTGAGTATATGTAACTCTATGTAACACTCAAAAGTGTGAGTAAGTGTGTAAGCTGCTGCAGCGTGCATGTGTGGGTGTGGGAACTAAGGCTCCTCAAAAAGAAAAAAAAGGGACCAAGTACCTAATACCTACAGTACCTAATTGCATCATTAGTTCCACTAATTTCTTCTTATCTTCATAACAGAAAAATACATGTAATGGTAGATGGCCTTTATTCTCAATTTCACTCAGTAAATGCTGGTGTTCCCCAGGGATCAGTTTTGGCCCCAACTCTGTTCCTCATTCATATCAATGATCTCATATCTACCACTCATAATCCAATACATTCCTACGCAGATGACTCAACACTCCACAGTTCCTTCACATTTACCAATTCTTTCACCCAACCCGATCTTATAAATTAAAAAATAAACACTGCAATTTCTCTGAACCAGGACCTTTCTAGAATTAATGAATGGGGACAAAAGAATCTAGTTTCCTTTAATGCACAGAAAACCAAGTACATTCAATTTTCTAACAGACAGAATCTCACTGACTCCCATATATTTTTAATGATGTAAATATTCCCACTTCCCCTAGTATTGACATTCTCGGTGTAACATTAACATAAGAACATAAGAACATAAGAAAATGGGAGTCTGCAGAAAGCCGATTGGCCTAAGCAAGGCAGATCCCTGTCCCACACAACCCCAATTACAAAGCCCAATTATAGGCTGAACACTCTAATACCCTGAGGATCATCTTACCAAAACGGTTAGAGATTAACGCAGGATTATGGGGTCTGCAGAGCGCTGATTGGCCCAACCCTGCTGATCCCCCTTCACACCCAACCCTTCTCGTCCATATGCTTATCCAATTTTATCTTAAAGCGCCCTATAGTTTTTAATCCCACTATAGCACTTGGTAGTCCATTCCACCCATCTACAACTCTGTTACCAAACCAATATTTGCCTATATCTTTTCTGAAACGAAATTTATCTAATTTGAAGCCATTGGTACGAGTTCTTTCGCTATCACTGAGCTTTAGTATATTTGTCATGTCCCCTTTGTTAATCCCACTAACCCACTTGAACACCTCTATCATATCCCCTCTAACTCTGCATCTCTCTAATGAATGTAAGCCTAATTGCTTCAACCTTTCTTTATACGGAAGATTTCTAATATTATGGATCATTTTTGTCATTCTACGTTATACTCTCTCCAATGAATCTATGTCCATTCTGTAATAAGGACACCAAAATTGAACAGCATAATCCATATGGGGTCTCACTAATGACAAGTAAAGTTTTAAGATAACATCAGCAGTTCTGTTACTCACACTCCTAGAGATGAACCCGAGAATCCTGTTTGCCTTGTTTCGAACGCTTATACACTGTTGTCTAGGCTTCAAATCATTGCTAACAAACACACCTAGATCTTTCTCACAATTCGAGTTTTCTAATTCCATATTAGCTAGTTTATATTTAACATTTGTATGCATCTTCCCTATCTTTAATACCTTGCATTTGTCAATGTTAAACTTCATCTGCCAATTTACTGACCATTCGTGTAAGGTATCTAGATCCCTTTGGATCTACTACTAACTACTAACTTGAGCTGGACACATTATGTTAGAAGCATTGCTAAGAATGCCTCTAAAAAACTGGGACTCATGTACAGAGTTCGAGAATTCTTCATTGACGAGCAGTTGGCCGTAATATATAAAAGTCATGTGCGTTCTCAGATGGATTACTGTTCACCTCTGTGGGGTGGAAGTGGAGTGGTTGCATTGAGGCAGTTGGACAAAATTCAAAATAAAGCTATTAGATTAATCAATAATCCTGCAATCACACAGGACCTTCCTACATTATCCATACGAAGAAACGTTGCATCCCTTGCATTATTCTACAGATATTTTCACAGCAATTGTTCCGAGGAACTTGCTTCAATTGTGTCGCCTCTCCACATCTTTCCCCGTAGAACTAGGGCAGCTGAGAGCGCCCATGAATTTACAATTTCTCCCCCACAATGCAGAACTTCTGCTTATCAGAATTCATTTATCCCCAGAGCTACTACTCTTTGGAATTCACTTCCCTCGAATTGCTTTCCACAAACTTACAATCTACAAATGTTTAAATCCAGTTGTTACAAACATTTTATGAATGGAGGATGCCTTTAGGCACATGGACCTTTTTGTTTTATCTGTGTTTTTCCTTCCTCCGTTCATTGTCTCTTAACACCCTTTATTAGCGGCTCACCACTTAAGTCGTATTTAATAAAGCTGGACTATGTGGCGGCGCTCGACATAACTCGAGTGGCAATTTCAGCACGTAATGTGGCTGAGAGAGAGAGACAAGTGGTGGCAGGAGACTAGCGAGCGTATGACTGCTCCAGACCACCGCGGCGAACCTACTGACACAAATCTCAGCTCCCTCCTCCCTCTCTCACTCGCTACATACTCAATTATGTACCGAAAGTACCGAATTACCTGCTTTTTGCACTCGCGTTGCACGGTTATTGCAAGAAAACTATCCATCATACAAGGATCGTTATGGTGTCATTCGAAAGCTCTGTTTATGCCCTTTCAGGGATAGATACTTGTTTTACGTTCTGGGTCTTATTTAGGCATGAAAATGATCACGTAAACAGCCCTATTTTGGCTAAAAACACCCCGCTGGGCGGTACACATAAATAAACCGCATAGGCCGCTCGTAAGGTGTTAAAAAAAAAAAAAAAAAAAAATACGAACAATTTACAGCTTAGACGTAGAGAGAGAGAGAGAGAGAGAGAGAGAGAGAGAGAGAGAGAGAGAGAGAGAGATAGAGAGAGAGAGAGAGAGCGAGAACGAGAGAGAGAGAGAGAGAGGAGATAGACGAGAACAGATGTAGCAAACGAGGCATACCCCAAATAAGTAAGGCAGACAAAAATACCTGCCTGCTGGAGATACGCAGATTGGGGGTCAGGTATGCATCTCTATAATGCCTAGGTAGATAAGACCAAAAGCCATCTATAGGAGGAATCGTACTACCAATTGACTACTTGCGAGTTTCGTTATATAAGGATGTTGGAACTGTAGACATCGATAATTAACAAATTTACCAGCTATACTATGGTTGTACTACATCTATAAATACATAAAGCTCAATTAAAATACTTTTTAGCCATCAGAAACTTACATTATTATTGCATTTCTATTTACTATCGATATCTACAGCTCCAACTTCCTTATAGCCTGAAACTCGAAAGTGGTCAATTTAGAGTTTGGAAATTACATCTTGCATAATTGCTGTTCTTTAAATGCTGTATGTGCAGTCGGGGTCATTAATAATCGTAATTTTCAATGCAATCAGGCCAAGGGACTGGGGTTCTCAAAAAGATGTTCCAGTCCTGACGTTATTCTTGACTTACAGTGTGAAGGATTAATAATGCAGTTGGGTTGATAGCCTCTGAAGTCCCATTTTAAACTAGCTATCTCGCACTAAGAAGTTTGGTGATGATTAGTCCCTAGGCCTAGATTTCCATCAACCTGCAGATAATACCCTCAAAAACCACCTATGGAGATATATTTGTACAATTGTACAAAGCGGCCAAACTAACTGGGCGAATGTCTTATATCTTAAAACTAATGGGGCTAAACAGGAGGGAGCAAGGGGTAAAAAAAAAAAAAAAAAAAGAAAAATTGTGACATTCTCCCCTTAATTGAATCTTATTAATTATTTACCTACAAACAGTTTTTCGGTGGTTAGTTTAATCAAATTCAGGCTTCAAATTGTATCCGCATTTATTACCGCGAAAGTACACTGACAAATTAAAGTAAACGATTCCCAAATTAGTTTTTAGTCATACAAAACTGAAATTTTGAAGGCCTGAATCATTGCATACAAATAGTGGGCCTTTAGCAACTCTTTCTTTCGCGCTATGGCTATGAAAAATTGTTTTTCTACATCGCCCAGAGAAATGGTCAGGAGGAACGCGAGTCTATGATTGCGGATTTCCTGCAAAAATATCCTTAATAATATATCTAAAATCTAGTCCATCATATGATAGTATTCTCTTAATCTCACAATTAACTCCCAAAAATAAAATTCTATCCACAACTCGTTCAAAGACAACTGCAGAGGTTGAAGTAACAAAACTAAAGGTTTCTAAACACCCATGATGGCCACAAAGGCTTTTAACCCTTTGAGTACTAGCGACGTGTTATATTCTATTCTAGCTATATTTAGACGGTATTATGCAGCTTAAGAAGGATCTGCAGTAGTTAAAAGAGTTGGTTGAGATGGTTTGACGTCTTATTATTGCTAGAGGTCCCTCCAAAGCTGAATACAATAGTCTAATAGTTGCCAGAATACGATGAAAAGGACGTCCCTGGTACAGAAGAGGTTAAATATCCAAGAGAGGGTGCAAACCGCGTCCTCGTTCGTAAAAGAGTTAGAATAATTAACCCCTCCTGTACCGGCGCCGTCCTATTAACTTTATTCTGGCTACTATTAGACGATTTTATTCAGTGTCAAAGTGTCTCCAGCAATTTACAGGCCACCGACTATCTCACTTAACCCTTTTTACTACCATAGATCCTTCTTAAACTGAACAAAATCGTCTAAATATAGCTAAAACTAAATATAATAGACGTCTCCGGTACAGAAGGGGTTAAACAGGACAAGGTATACAACAACTGTCAGAACTTTGATGTAATTCTCCCTATATACAGCCAGTTTAGAGGGAAGGTCATGCCATTAGTTGGGAGGCAGTCATGATGCAGAGATTATAGAGGGTGGCTACGTGGAATATCTCTCTCTCTCTCTCTCTCTGGTGGTGGGTGGGGAGGGAGCCTTCTGCTTTGTTAACCTTACCTTCCTCTTAGTAGCAAATGTTGTCAGAATTAAGTCCAGACTGCCTAGTAAGGACAACAAAGTCTGTGCAGGCTGTGTATATATGTACTCTCTCTACTGTCTGTCAACAAGGGACTGGAGTTCTCGCAGAGAGGCTCTAGTCCTGACGTTATTCTTGACTTACAGTGTGCTGGCTTAATCCAATAAGTTTGATAGCCTATGAAAAGTCCTATTATAACTGTCTGTCAAGGTACTGTAGTTCTCGCAGATAGGTTACAGTCCTGACGTTATTTTTGACTTACAGTGTGCTGGCTTAATCCAATAAGTTTGATAGCCTCTGAAGTCCTATTTCAATTAACTATAATCTACTGTCTGTATTGATTTTATGATTAGTAAACTCGGCCAATGTGGCACATGGCGAAGGCATATTTTATATTTTGTCCTGCCCAATTATTGTAACAGAATTAATTGTAACGGAATTGACAGAGTAGGGGTGGGATTATGTTGCAAGAAGGGTACTACGTAGTACGTACCCTACGTAGAGGAGGTGGTATACACTGGAAAAGCTCTGAGGAACATTGATTATTGTAGTAGTGATAGAATAGCGAGAGAGATGCAACATTGCGGCGAAGAAAGAGAGATTGCAGAGAGTTGGTGAGTGGACGGGAGTTACTGATGCGGAAGGCCTTCCTTTCTACTTTGTCTAGGAGTGCGGTGTGAGTGAAACTACATGGATTATTGTTTGACCACATCCATTTTCGGGTGGCAAAAATAGGTTATTAAGTCTCTCTCTCTCTCTCTTCTTCTTCTTTTCTATCCTTTCCTTCAACTTTCCTTTTCCATCGGATATGGCATCTCTACTAGAATTAAGTCCTGACCAACTCGTTTGGATCGTAAGGTCTGTGTGGCCAGTAAATGTATGTAAATATCTCTCTCTCAATTAACATTAAATGAAAACAAAGACAAAAAGTTAAATTATACCATAGAGAAGTTTGTCTGGAGGTGATAATGATTACTGATGAAGAGAACCTGACAAAAATTAACTTTTGTGTTCAGTTGAAGAGAGCGGAAGGGCGAAAACAAAAATAAAGTAAATAAATAAACAAATAAATAATACTAGAACAAAATAATAAATAAATCAGTAAAAATATGCATACAATATAGTTTCCATTTCCAACGATTCTGTAAAATCTTTTAGGTGATGTTCAAGCCCTGCAAGGTTATTTACTTGTACCTGTTTTGATGTACGGCAAATTGCCAGAGGTGGCGGAGGGTGGGGAGAGAGTCTTCCTATACTATGTTTTCCTTTCCCTTTCCCTTACTTTATTGCTATCTCTACTAGCATCAAGCCCTAGCCACCTACCAGAGATCGTAAGATCAGTGTGGCCAATATATATATACGTAATTCTATGTAATCTCTCTCCCAAATACCCTTTTATCTTCTTATCTGACATACCCAATAAATGCATTAGCTTCGACAAACTATCCTAGATTTTTGCGCCCCAACTACTATGGAAAACATGAGTTAAAAATTAAGTTAAATTGCTATTTACTGTATATATATATATATATATATATATATATATATATATATATATATATTGTAAATCTTCACAGGAGATTTAATAACCAGCGACTTTAACGAGGTCCACAGGTTTATACATACCATTTAATTATACGAAATTTTGTATAATTATTATTGAGGATTTTGTTTGCCTTTGCCGTTTTTGAGCAATGTAATAATTCAGTGTGTCCGTTAGGTTAAGGAGATAGTGGCTATTTGTTTGGTCTATTAGACCTCCATCAACCTTAAACAAAAAAACACCCCCTAGAGCCTCATTCAAGATAAATTTGTAAATTTTCCTACCGAAAAATGTCCCGGCCGAATGCCAGTTCCTCTCAATATATAAGGATCGCTATCGCTCGCCAGGATATAATCGACACCTAAATGGCACGAACGGTCTTAACATTTATAACGAAATGGGGTGCACGTTGTTAAAATCGTCAAACAAATGGACCAAACGTCATAAATAAAGAAATATATAGAGGTGATTACTAAATATATAGAGGTGATTACTAAATATATATTGAATATATCAGTAACTTTAAATATATTCATGCAATACCTTTACCATGCAATTAATAACATACGGTACATATGAAATTTTGGGTAATATAAACATTACATAAGAACAGGGGGATTGGGTAACATAAACATTACATAAGAACAGGGGGATTGGGTAACATAAACATTACATAAGAACAGGGGGATTGGGTAACAAACATTACATAAGAACAGGGGGATTGGGTAACATAAACATTACATAAGAACAGGGGGACTGTAAAGGTGAGTTGCTTAAGGGGGAGGTAGTCGCTTTTCCTGGACACCCTTCTCCCTCATGTTAAGCATATTAATTTTAAGACGTTTGTTCCATTAGTTTGGCAATTTTGAGGCCTTTGCCAATATTAAGACATTTTGGGTCATTTAGATTTCAATTTATCTCCTAGCGAGCGATAGCGAGCCTGTAATTTTAATAGTAATCGGCCTTCGGCAAACATTTACAAATATATCTTGAAAGGTGATCTAGGGGGTGTTTTTTCAAGCTTGATGGAGGTCTAGTGAGGAAACTCCAAACTAAATATATTAATAAATACATAGGCCAAAAAACAATCACTACCCCCCTAGACCTCTGGAATCATTATGCTTTCACATCCATACCATTATTAACCTACCAACCCGATTATCGGAATAAAACAGACACACATCCAAACACTCACTAACACACACACTCACTCACTCACTCACACATCCAAGCGGTGGTGTGTTTATCGGTACAGACGTTAATTTTGCATCCTTACTAGTACATTTTTCGATTTTTAAACCTAAATAGAACTATCTAGATAAAACTTAACCTAACCTACCTAACCTAAGCTAACCTAAACATATCTCACCTAACCTAAAACACTCCATTTCAACGTATTTTAAATAGGTGTGTACGCTTAAACTGTCGCTCCAAACCTCATGTACCTGCAAACCTTCATAATTAGTTAGTTAATGTTGTACCTTTAACCCGTACAGCCCCAGCGACGCGTCTGACGCGTCGGCGATGTATGTAACGCACAGCCCCAGAGACGCGCCTGACGCGTCGCCCTAATTGCGCCGACCGTAACCTCAGGTGTAGCCACTCAAGAGGGTTCAGATTTGTATGGGAACTGTGTACGTATCCCACGCAACCGTGCCGATGGTTGAAAACTCTCAAAGTCCACGTGCGTGCGCGCGAGCGTGCAATAACCTGTTTTTTTGGGATAATTGCCTTCAATTTTTTACTCTTGTAAAATCCGTTTTCGGGGGCTCTGTAGGACCATTCTTTAAGCTTTTTGAGCGGTTTTGGTTTTTCGTGGTTTTTCCTTCATTCCTAACCCCTTCGCTATTGTTTCTGGAATAAAACCATTTTTTGAAAACCGCCCGGGTTCTGGTGCGCAAACATTACAAAACTAGCCGGGGCTCCACGGGTTAAGCACACCACCGCTAGTCCACACACACACTCACTCACTCACTTACTCTCTCTCTCTCTCTCTCTCTCTCTCACACACACACACACACTATGTAAGATGTTGTCATGCATTCCAGTGAACAAGGCTTATACTCTCAAGAAACTGCAATGTCTGCACTGATATTTTGTGTAGCATAATTGGCCCCATGTTGCACATCACTAAAGTGGAGATGGGCCGTTTTTCTAGACCCCCTTCTCCCTCATGCTTAACCCCATTGGTTTTTAGATTTTAAGAAATTCAGCTCATTAGTTTGTCGATTTTAAGACCTTCGCTCCATTTCTTTGTCAATATTAAGACCTTTCGTGCCATTTAGGTGTCAATTTTTTCCTGGCGAGCGATAGCGAGCTTGTACTTTTATGAGTAACCGGCCTTCGGCCGGAAATTTTTCTACCGAAAAATTTACAATTTGTTATTCAAGGGGTGTTTATGTTTTTTTGTTTTTTTTTAGCTTGATGGAGGTCTAGGGCGGAAACCAAACAATAATTAAAAGATTAAATACTAAGCAAACATAAACGACCCATCTCCTCTTAAGCCATTGATATGATGCGCCCAATTGTAACTTAACTAATGTATCACGGCACTGTTAATAAATGTATCACGGCACTGTTAATAAATGTATCACGGCACTGTTAATAAATGTATCACGGCACTGTTAATAAATGTATCACGGCACTGTCAATAAATGTATCACGGCACTGTTCATAAATGTATCACGGCACTGTTCAAAAATGTATCACGGCACTGTCAATAAATGTATCACGGCACTGTTAATAAATGTATCACGGCACTGTCAATAAATGTATCACGGCACTGTTAATAAATGTATCACGGCACTGTCAATAAATGTATCACGGCACTGTCAATAAATGTATCACGGCACTGTTAATAAATGTATCACGACACTGTTAATAAATGTATCACGGCACTGTTAATAAATGTATCACGGCACTGTCAATAAATGTATCACGGCACTGTTAATAAATGTATCACGGCACTGTCAATAAATGTATCACGGCACTGTTAATAAATGTATCACGGCACTGTTAATAAATGTATCACGGCACTGTTAATAAATGTATCACGGCACTGTTAATAAATGTATCACGGCACTGTTAATAAATGTATCACGGCACTGTCAATAAATGTATCACGGCACTGTTAATAAATGTATCACGGCACTGTCAATAAATGTATCACGGCACTGTTAATAAATGTATCACGGCACTGTCAATAAATGTATCACGGCACTGTTAATAAATGTATCACGACACTGTTAATAAATGTATCACGGCACTGTCAATAAATGTATCACGGCACTGTTAATAAATGTATCACGACACTGTTAATAAATGTATCACGGCACTGTCAATAAATGTATCACGGTGTCAATAAATGTATCACGGCACTGTCAATAAATGTATCACGGCACTGTCAATATATGTATCACGACACTGTTAATAAATGTATCACGGCACTGTTAATAAATGTATCACGGCACTGTCAATAAATGTATCACGGCACTGTTAATAAATGTATCACGGCACTGTCAATAATTGTATCACGGCACTGTCAATAAATGTATCACGGCACTGTTAATAAATGTATCACGGCACTGTCAATAAATGTATCACGGCACTGTCAATAAATGTATCACGGCACTGTCAATAAATGTATCACGGCACTGTCAATAAATGTATCACGACACTGTTAATAAATGTATCACGGCACTGTTAATAAATGTATCACGGCACTGTCAATAAATGTATCACGGCACTGTTAATAAATGTATCACGGCACTGTCAATAAATGTATCACGGCACTGTCAATAAATGTATCACGGCACTGTTAATAAATGTATCACGGCACTGTCAATAAATGTATCACGGCACTGTCATAAATGTATCACGGCACTGTCAATAAATGTATCACGGCACTGTCAATAAATGTATCACGGCACTGTTAATAAATGTATCACGGCACTGTCAATAAATGTATCACGGCACTGTCAATAAATGTATCACGGCACTGTTAATAAATGTATCACGGCACTGTCAATAAATGTATCACGGCACTGTCAATAAATGTATCACGGCACTGTCAATAAATGTATCACGGCACTGTCAATAAATGTATCACGGCACTGTTAATAAATGTATCACGGCACTGTTAATAAATGTATCACGGCACTGTTAATAAATGTATCACGGCACTGTCAATAAATGTATCACGGCACTGTTAAAATGTATCACGACACTGTTAATAAATGTATCACGGCACTGTCAATAAATGTATCACGGCACTGTTAATAAATGTATCACGGCACTGTTAATAAATGTATCACGGCACTGTTAATAAATGTATCACGGCACTGTCAATAAATGTATCACGGCACTGTTAATAAATGTATCACGACACTGTTAATAAATGTATCACGGCACTGTCAATAAATGTATCACGGCACTGTCAATAAATGTATCACGGCACTGTCAATAAATTATTAAAATAGGCCCATAGGTCCAGTCTAAGCTACATAAAACTGATTATCACTCTCTGTAATGCGCCGTTTTTTTTAAACTTTATTCTGGCTACTATTAGACGATGTATTCACTTTAAAAAGAGCCTCCAGCAATTAGCAGGCTTCGAACTATTTCACTTTACCCTTTTTACCACCACAGATCCTTCTTAAACTGCACAGAATCTTCTAAATATAGGTAGATTAGAATCAAAAGGACGTCGCTGGTACAGTAGGGGTTAATGAGAATAAACTGTCAGAATGCAATATAATCCTCATGAGGTTAACCCTTCGAAGATTATGATGCATTATGAAAGTGTATTCCAACTATCATTAGACGATTTCGTACAGTTTAGGAAGGATCTGTGAGCATAATTATAGGTATTATAAATATCACAATAATCCTTCTGACTTCCACAGTCCTCCTTGATCTGAAAGAATCGTTTAATAATAGCCAGAAAACAGAAATCAATGCATAATTTAATATTAAAAGGGTTAACCCCTACAGTACCGGTCACGTCCTTTTCATTATATGCTGACAAATATTAGACGATTGCATTCAGCTTAGGAAGGACGTCTACCTATAAAAAGGCTACACCCGATCTGAATTAATCCTTTTAGCTACCCTATACTCTGTTTAAGCTTCATATAATCGTCTAAATGTAGCTGAAATAAAATAGAAAGTACGTCGGTGGTACAGAAGGGGTTAAGGGTGGGTGAGTTAGGCTGGACTAAGTTTGGTTGGGTATGTAAAGGCGCACACTACTTATGTTAGGGTATAATGAGTGTTAATAGGTTTCATCACGTGCTTCGTGTATTTGTCAATCTCTCTCTCTCTCTCTCTCTCTCTCATAGACTTTTGCTTGCTGGTCTGTTTCTATGGATGCTGTAAAAGTATATGGGAATGAACCGTTTATGAATTTAAGGCCGGATTATCTTCATTATACCAAAAGGTCTGTGTGGTTTTTGTATCTGTAGAACACACACCCAGACACACAGACAGACACACACACACAGACACACACACACACACACACTGGGAGTTAAACGAAAGCAGAGTCCGTTATTCTTAGTATTTATTATTGTTATGTAGAGAAAACATTATGGTTTTTAGTTCAAAATATGTCTTTGGAATTGATATAAGGGCCGACACATGCTATTTCAGGTTAATTTTCTTGCATTACTTCTCGCATTCATTCAAGTCCTCACACACACACACACACACACCCTATCTCTCTCTCTCTTTCTCTCGTCTTCCGCTATTTATTCCTCTTGTCTTATGTCATTCATCCGGTTACAACTTTGCAATGATGAAACAGATGAATAATATTAACCTCCATCAAGATACTGGGACGTCTTTTTAACCCCTTCTGTACCGGCGACGTCTTTTTCACTTTATTCTGGCTACTATTAGACGATTTTATTCAGCTTAAGCAGGGCCTCCAGCGATTAACAGGCTTCAAATGATCTCACCTAACCCTTTTTACTACCACCGATCCTTCTAAAACTGAACCAAATCCTCTTAATGTTACACCGAGAATGTCAATACTAGGGGAAGTGGGAATATTTACATCATTAAAAAATATATGGGAGTCAGTGAGATTCTGTCGGTTAGAAAATTGAATGTACTTGGTTTTCTGTGCATTAAAGGAAACTAGATTCTTTTGTCCCCATCCATTAATTCTAGAAAGGTCCTGGTTCAGAGAAATTGCAGTGTTTATTTTTGAATTTATAAGATCGGGTTGGGTGAAAGAATTGGTAAATGTGAAGGAACTGTGGAGTGTTGAGTCATCTGCGTAGGAATGTATTGGATTATGAGTGGTAGATATGAGATCATTGATATGAATGAGGAACAGAATTGGGGCCAAAACTGATCCCTGGGGAACACCAGCATTTATTGAGTGAAATTGAGAATAAAGGCCATCTACCATTACACGTATTTTTCTGTTATGAAGATAAGAAGAAATTAGTGGAACTAATGATGCAAGGCCGTAGTGTGACATCTTTGACAATAAGGATTGATGCCAGACTCTATCAAATGCCTTTGATATATCCAGTGCTATTGTATGTGTTTCACCATGTTGGTCTGTAGCTTGGTTGATTTGATGCGTAAGAAGGCAAAGCATGTCTGCAGTTGATCGACATCGTCTAAAACCATATTGCCTATCATTGATTAATTTATTATTCTCAAGATGCTTAATTATGTGATTATTTAATATAATTTCAAAGACTTTACCAAGAGTGGAAGTTATAGCTATTGGTCTGTAGTTTGATGGATCTGAAGAGGCACCTTTTTTAGGAACTGGATGGATGTTTGCTTCTTTCCAGGGTACTGGGAAGCATGAGGTATGAGTACACAGACGGAAATTTTTTGCCAATACAGGAGCGAGCACCAAGGAGCAATTCTTAAGTACTATTGGAGGAATTTCATCTGGACCAGGAGCCTTATCTACCGAGAGATTCTGCAAAATAGTTTTGACATGTCTGGTGTGGATCTTAAGTGAGGGAATTTCAGGCGAATTAAAATTAAGTACAGGGACATCTTGATTTATTTCATCTAAGGTTGAGTTGGTGGAGAAAATATCCGCAAGAAGGTTAGCTTTACCTCGTGGGTCACTTACAAGATTGACAGTCGGAGATTTTAATGGTGGAATGGATGAAGCAGTAGTGAAGTTGGATTTAAATGAGTTAAGAGTAGACCAAAATATTTTGTTATCATTTGGATTATTTAGAAGTTTATTTGCCTGCTTGTGGAGAAAGTTTGATTTAGTTAGGTTTAATACAGTTTTGGCATGATTTCTGATGTTTCTAAAGTAATTAAAGGCTTCATATGTTTTTGATCTTGTGTATGTGAATGTGTATGTGTGTGTGAAACGCAAATATCAGCTTATCGATGCCCGATGTTTGTGCAGTGAGGCAATGGCTGCATCCATCATACCACTTCATGTCCTCACTGGGTGTGAACACAACTCTGGCTTCTATGGAGCAAGCAATAAGCTCATCGCAGATCGTCTGGAGAAGTCTAAAGAGGCACACGACCTGCTAGCAGCATGTGGTACACAGCTCCTAGTCACAGAACAGGTCATCAGTGATTTGGAGCGGTTTGTCATTCGATATGTCTATGGTGATACCAAAAGCAAGACCCTGGGAGATGCGAGGGCAGCGAAGTGGAGAGCTCAGAAGAAAAAAAGCACTATCCGACTTGTGCCTGACTTGGACAGTCTCCGTCCACACTTGGAGCGTGCAAACTATCTTGCATATTTGCAAAAGCATTACCAGCTCCAAAGTCACCCCTCACCGATCGGCCATGGATGGCATCTTGTAAATGGCCTATGTCTGCCTGTCCGTTCAACCCAGCCCCCACTTCCCCCATCCATACCACTACCTACAAATCCGCAGGCAGAGAACAACAGTGATGATAGCAGCGAAAGTGAGGACAGTGATTCTGATAGTGGCTCATACAGTGAATCATGTAGTGACAGTGAAGTGGCAGATTAGTATGTACAATTAGTATAATACAATACAATAACAATACAATATACAATACAATACAATACAATAACCATTCCAGTGGATTTGTAATGCCAGAATTAGTGAAAAAGGACACCCCATTCGTCCTTGAAGCTCATCTGATGCCAGAGATATTACATTTCATGTTTTTCAAGATGGCGTTGGCGGCCATTTTGAATATTGGGCTCTAGCAGAGTTAGCCGTCATTTTTCAGAGGGGCATAGGAGATAATTTTCCTTTAAAATGGTGCAGGTTGTCAACAACCAATCCCCAAAATGGGGATTGGGCCTGAGCATATAGATAGAAAGGTTGTCAAATCCATCGAGAGAAAAAGGTAGGAACAAAATGGTCACGGATTCCAAGCAAATGACCCTACTATAACTGAATAAATATTATTATTATTATTATTATTATTATTAACTGATCAATACTTTCACTCGCCATTCATTAATTCATATAGCTCTTAGATTGTTTTTGTCTTTCTTTCCTTTTCCCTCTTTCTCTGGTTTGTATCCATTCGGCCCCATTCAGCCAACTGTTTTAAGACGTTTATCCCCATCCAGGTGTTAATTTATTCCTGGCGAGCGATAGCGAGCCAACATTGTATGGAGAAAAATCCGGCTTCGCCGGAGAAATTTTTCTATCGAAAAATGTACAATTTTAGCTTGCTGTCAAACAAAAATATATATATGCTGGCTCGCTACCGCTCGACAGGAATATATTGAAAACCTGGATGGGGGTAAACGTCTTAAAACAGTAGGCTAAATGGGGCCAAATATATAGAAGCCAAAGAGAGAGAGAGAGAAAGAGAAAAAAGCGAGGTGGGCCCCCTTAATTCATATAGCTCTTGGATTTTTTTTTTCCTATGCAAGATATGAACGATGCAGAAGGGATCAACACTCTCTGGTCCGACGTCTTTAACCAATCAAACTAATAAGGCATTCTCTCTTTCTCTCAAAATAATAAGCCATATTATTAACAAACACAGGGGAACAACTGGGAAAGAGGGTTGTAGGAACGTTGAAAGCAGTAACAAGAAATAGGGTGGTCAGCATGGAAGTGAAGAAGTCCTTGCACGGCAGTGTGGTAATCCCGACACTGACTTATGGAAGCGAAGCATGGACGTTAGAGGAGAGACTCAGACCAAGAGTGAGAGGGGTGGAAATTAGTTACTTAAGAAGTGAGTGCGGAGTTACATGGAGGGAAAGACAGACGAATGAGGAAGTAAGGAGGTGTGGTGTGGAGGTAGATGTGCTGGAAAGTGTGAAAAGGAACACCTTGAGATGGTTCGGCCATATGGAATGTATGGGAAGCGAGAGTATGACTAAGAGGGTGTACGAGAGCGAGTTGGAAGGACAGAGAGGGAGAGGTAGACCGAGGGAGAGGTGGAAGGATGGAGTGAGGAAGTATATGGATGAAGGCAGTGCTGGTTGGGAGGAGGGACGTCGACTGACTGGGGACAGAGGTGCATGGGGGCGGTTCGTTCGTGGGCACCCCTTTGGGGATCACGGCGTCAGGCAATAGATAGATAGATAGAGACAACACATATTATTCTCTCTCTCAATCTTATAATAATAATCCTAATTAAAGTTGCAAGCAACGTTGTGCGGGGTTCGAGCGGGGTTGCACGCAGGGTATTGTGTTGGAAACAAGGGCTGTGCCACATATATCAAAATATCATGTATCTTATCGGGCATGGAGAAAGTACAGAAGGAATATAGTGTAGCCAATTGGCTATGGCCCCTTAGACCATTAAGGAGTGTGACCATTTTGGTTAAAGCTATTAATCCTGTACGAGTTGTTGTTGTTGTTGTTGTTCCCTAAGCTGCCTGGCTGAACAGCCCCGAGTCCCTGAGGAAGGCAATGGCCACGATCGGGCTTTCCCACAGAGCTCTCATTGAGTGTAGATTGTGTTGTTGGCGTAAGTGGTTGTGTGAAATGCAGTCTTCTATGATGTGTTTAATGGTATGGGGTGCTGTGTTACATCCTGGGCAGGCGTCGACAACGGAGTCATCCAGTCTCTTCTGATAGCTCAGGAGAGCTGGATGGTGTCTGCATCTCAGCCTGGCCAGGTGGACTCTGTCCTCGCGAGGAAGGGAGGATTCAGAAGGATGAATTTCGGGAGGTCGTGCTTGCAGCTGCGTGTTGTCTGTGAGTGAGTGGATGGATCGGCGAGAGATATGAGTATGGATGTGCTTCTGGAAGTTGGTTCTGGGTGGGCAGGGAGGGAGAGAGGACAGTAATTGTGTGTGATACCGTGTGCTGGGTGTTGTTTTGATATTTCTTGGTGTCTGTGGGTGTGTTGCCATGTAGTTTAGTGGGTGGTCTTGGTTCGTGGAGGCTGCTGCCAGGAATTGAGTGCCTCTCATGTCCAGATGGTCTTTGACTTTGAGGATTTTGGTTTCTTGATGTAGGTGATCTGTGGGTGCAGTAGCTGTGCAGCCTGTAATGATCTTCAGGGCTTTGTTTTGAATAGTCTGTAAGGTCTTATGATGTGTTTCAGCTAGGTTAGAAGCCCAGGCTGGGCTTGCGTATTCCATCACTGGTCTTATGTATTGTTTATATACTGTGGTGGTAGTTTCTTTGTTGTGTCCAAATTTTGTGTGAGCAAGTGACCTGAGGGCGTTAAGTCTGGGTGTCAGTTTCTTTTAAACCCTTTGGCGCACCTATAGTTTTCTATTTAAGTTTTTCCCACTCCAAAAAATATCACGGCTAGTGGGCTGACTCAGAACTGGATTTTGGGGCCTGGTGATAATATGTTTCTGTGCTGTTTTTATCCACCAAAAAATCCTTGTATTTGGAAATATGAGGTATCATCAGCTTCATTATAGATTGAACTTGAAGATAAGCAAATAAAAACATTAAATAAATACAAAAACAAACACATTAGGGCACTCGGTAATAAGCATTGTAAACAAAAAATCGAAATACCTAATTTCCAACTCGCTCTACCTCAAAAGTTTGTTTGTGATTTTTTTTTATTTGCATACATATTTGAAAGCGGAATTTCATGAGGATTCCACCTGTAACCTCAGAATTACGATAACCCAATTAGTAAGTGAGATAAACGAATAAACGTGAAAGTATTGCAAAAAATGATAAACACTTGGATTTTGGCACCTGGCGATAATTTGATTCTGTGCTGTTTTTATCCACCAAAAAATCCTTGTATTTGTATAAATGAGGTATCATCGGCTTCGTTATAGATTGAACTTTAAGATAAGCTAAACAAAAAATGAATAAATACAAAAACAAACACATTAGGGCACTCAGTAAAAAGCATTGTAAACAAAAAATCGAAATACCTAATTTCCAACTCGCTCTACCTCAAAATGTTGTTAGAGAACATTTTGTATTTGCATACAAATATGGAAGCGGAATTTCATGAGGATTCCATCGGTAACTTCAGAATTACGATAAACCAAATAGTATGTGAGATAAACGAATAAACGTGAAAGTATTGAAAACACTGATAAAAAAATGATTTTTCGCACCTGGAGATACTAATTACACATAATAGATACAAAAGGAAGACACAATTATTATTTTTCACTAAAGCACTATATTTGTGTACAATATTGCACTATAACACTGTAAACACAAGCTTTGCTGGACCCAAGAGCGAGCGAGCGAGCGAGCAAGCGAGCGGGGCAAAGGTCTTGAGGCACACACACACGCTCTCCCGTGGACGCTGACTGAGGCGTGACTCAGGCTTCCTTTGTCACAGTCCCAGCCTCCGCGCGTCTACCCAGAGAAGCTGAGGGGGTTGCCATGAGTTTCCATTGAACTTGATTTGATACCGAATATCCATACCAAATATGACGCGCGTCATAACTTAACTTTTGGCAAATATTTTTACGTTTGATGACTCTTAAAGAGTCATCGTGCGCCTAGGAAAAAAACACCTTATGACTCGGAAAGAGTCATCGTGCGCCAAAGGGTTAATGTTTGTGGTGTGCTGTTTGAATGTCATATGAGTATCATATGTTACTCCTAGGATTTTGGGTGTGTGTGTATGTGTTAGGGGTGTGTTGTTTATGGTGAGTTGAGGGATGTATTCGTGTTCTCCTGCCCAGCTTGTGAGCAGGGTTGCCGTGGATTTGGCTGGGGCTAGATTAAGTCAGTTTGTAGTGCACCAGCCATGTAGTGTGTTGAGATAGGGTTGAAGGAGATCTGTTGCTCGTATTGGGTCATGGTGTGTGCATGTGAGTGTTATGTCATCTGCATAGGAGGCTAAGTTTGTTTGGGGCATATTGGGTGTAGTTATATCGTGCATGTACAGATTGAAGAGTGCGGGCGATAGGACAGATCCTTGTGGGACTCCGTTTGGAAAGTTTCTGATTTTAGATGACTGACCAGCAAAATATACGTGTGCACATCTGCCTGCTAGGAAGTTGGCCAGCCACTATTTTGTGTTGTTGTGCATGTTTGTGTTGTAGATTTTGTTTGTTAGGTTGTGGCGGGGGATGGCATCGAAGGCTTTACTAATGTCGAGTGTGGCTAATAGTGATCTGTGTGGTGGTCTAGTTGAGTTGATGCCGTCAAAAGCTCTTTGTGTAAGGTCTGAGAGAAGAGTTTTGTGGAGTGCAGTGGCCTAAAGCCATGTTGTGTTGGAGCTAGGGGTAGGTCGGGTGTAATTAGTTGTAATACTAGGCGTTCCATGACTTTGGAGGGGGAGCAAAGGAGTGTGATGAGGCGGTGTGAGGAGGGTAGCGTTGGGTCTTTGTTGGGTTTGGGGAATGTGGTGATGATACCATGCTTCCAAATGTCTGGTATTGTGTTGTGTGAATAACTGTAGTTTGATATGTTAGTGAGTGCTTGTATGCCTTGTGGTCCCAGGTGTCTGAGGTGTATGTTGCTTATGTTGTCTAGGCCACAGGCGGGTGAGTGCTTGAGATTGTTGATGATATGCTTTGTCTGGTGATTGGTGAAGGGTGTATAGTCAGGGTCTGTGGGGAATTGTCTCTTACGTCGGATGACACGTTGGTCGTCTTTGTGAGGTTTTAGGTGGCTGACATGTGAGAAGTGATTGATGAGAGTGTTTGCTTGTTGTTTACATGAAGGAGTAGAGTCTGTTGTTGTGATTGCAGCATGTGATTGTGTTGTGTTGCTGTTGGAAAGTGTGATGCTGTTTAGTGTTTTGTATAGTTTTTTTGGGGTTTGTTTTGTGATCAAGTGTTTGTAGGAAGTTATTCCAATTTAGTTTTTGTTGTTCTTGTATTTTGTTGTTAGTTTGGGTGTTGAGTGCTTGGATTTGTTGTATGATGTCTTGTGTGTGGGGTACTGGGGAGTGTTTCAGTATGTCGCGTTGTCTGATGAGGTTTTGAATTTATGGTGTGAAGTTGGGGTTGTGTCTTTTTCTGTTACCTCATGGAATGTGTTTCTTGTCAGCGTTTTGGATAGTTTTATTGAGTATGTGTACAGCATTGTTGATGTTAGTGATGGGTGTACTGTTTAGAGTTGTGAAGTGTTGTTCTGTCTCATTTGTGAATGCTTCCCAGTTAGCTCTTTTATAATTGATGTATGTGTGTTTGTGGCTAGCTAGTGATAATGATCGGGAGGTGGTCAGAGCCTAAGGTTCTGACCACCCTCCAGGATGTTGTGGGGGCGAGTTCTGGGGAGCAAAAGGTGATGTCTGGAGATGATGGGTTATAGAGGGCTTGGTGAGGAATATGGGTATGTTGATGGATGTCGTTAACCCTTCTTTAGCGGCCTATGCGGTTTATTTATATGTACCGCCCAGCGGGGTGTTTTTAGCCAAAATAGGGCTGTTTATGTGATCATTTTCATGCCTAAATAAGACCCAGAACGTAAAACAAGTATCTATCCCTGAAAGGGCATAAACAGAGCTTTTGAATGACACCATAACGATCCTTTTATGATGGCTAGTTTTCTTGCAATAACCGTGCAACGCGAGTGCAAAAAGCAGGTAATTAGCCACTTTCCCGATACAATTCCGTATATAGCGAGTGAGAGAGGGAGGAGGGAGCTGAGATTCGTGTCAGTAGGTTCGCCGCGGTGGTCTGGAGCAGTCATACGCTCGCTAGTCTCCTGCCACCACTTGTCTCTCTCTCTCAGCAACATTACGTGCTGAAATTGCCACTCGACCTATGTCGAGCGCCGCCACATAGTCCAGCTTTATTAAAAAACGACTTATGTGGTGAGCCGCTTTTTAAGGGTTAAGGATGATGAGGTTATCAGTAACTAAACAGATAAGCTAAGCTAAACAAAAAATGAATAAATACAAAAACAAACACATTAGGGCACTCAGTAATAAGCATTGTAAACAAAAAATCGAAATACCTAATTTCCAACTCGCTCTACCTCAAAATGTTGTTAGAGAACATTTTGTATTTGCATACAAATATGGAAGCGGAATTTCATGAGGATTCCATCGGTAACTTCAGAATTACGATAAACCAAATAGTAAGTGAGATAAACGAATAAACGTGAAAGTATTGAAAACACTGATAAAAAAATGATTTTTCGCACCTGGAGATACTAATTACACATAATAGATACAAAAGGAAGACACAATCATTATTTTTCACTAAAGCACTATATTTGTGTACAATATTGCACTATAACACTGTAAACACAAGCTTTGCTGGACCCAAGAGCGAGCGAGCGAGCGAGCAAGCGAGCGGGGCAAAGGTCTTGAGGCACACACACACGCTCTCCCGTGGACGCTGACTGAGGCGTGACTCAGGCTTCCTTTGTCACAGTCCCAGCCTCCGCGCGTCTACCCAGAGAAGCTGAGGGGGTTGCCATGAGTTTCCATTGAACTTGATTTGATACCGAATATCCATACCAAATATGACGCGCGTCATAACTTAACTTTTGGCGAATATTTTTACGTTTGATGACTCTTAAAGAGTCATCGTGCGCCTAGGAAAAAAACACCTTATGACTCGGAAAGAGTCATCGTGCGCCAAAGGGTTAATGTTTGTGGTGTGCTGTTTGAATGTCATATGAGTATCATATGTTACTCCTAGGATTTTGGGTGTGTGTGTATGTGTTAGGGGTGTGTTGTTTATGGTGAGTTGAGGGATGTATTCGTGTTCTCCTGCCCAGCTTGTGAGCAGGGTTGCCGTGGATTTGGCTGGGGCTAGATTAAGTCAGTTTGTAGTGCACCAGCCATGTAGTGTGTTGAGATAGGGTTGAAGGAGATCTGTTGCTCGTATTGGGTCATGGTGTGTGCATGTGAGTGTTATGTCATCTGCATAGGAGGCTAAGTTTGTTTGGGGCATATTGGGTGTAGTTATATCGTGCATGTACAGATTGAAGAGTGCGGGCGATAGGACGGATCCTTGTGGGACTCCGTTTGGAAAGTTTCTGATTTTAGATGACTGACCAGCAAAATATACGTGTGCACATCTGCCTGCTAGGAAGTTGGCCAGCCACTATTTTGTGTTGTTGTGCATGTTTGTGTTGTAGATTTTGTTTGTTAGGTTGTGGCGGGGGATGGCATCGAAGGCTTTACTAATGTCGAGTGTGGCTAATAGTGATCTGTGTGGTGGTCTAGTTGAGTTGATGCCGTCAAAAGCTCTTTGTGTAAGGTCTGAGAGAAGAGTTTTGTGGAGTGCAGTGGCCTAAAGCCATGTTGTGTTGGAGCTAGGGGTAGGTCGGGTGTAATTAGTTGTAATACTAGGCGTTCCATGACTTTGGAGGGGGAGCAAAGGAGTGTGATGAGGCGGTGTGAGGAGGGTAGCGTTGGGTCTTTGTTGGGTTTGGGGAATGTGGTGATGATACCATGCTTCCAAATGTCTGGTATTGTGTTGTGTGAATAACTGTAGTTTGATATGTTAGTGAGTGCTTGTATGCCTTGTGGTCCCAGGTGTCTGAGGTGTATGTTGCTTATGTTGTCTAGGCCACAGGCGGGTGAGTGCTTGAGATTGTTGATGATATGCTTTGTCTGGTGATTGGTGAAGGGTGTATAGTCAGGGTCTGTGGGGAATTGTCTCTTACGTCGGATGACACGTTGGTCGTCTTTGTGAGGTTTTAGGTGGCTGACATGTGAGAAGTGATTGATGAGAGTGTTTGCTTGTTGTTTACATGAAGGAGTAGAGTCTGTTGTTGTGATTGCAGCATGTGATTGTGTTGTGTTGCTGTTGGAAAGTGTGATGCTGTTTAGTGTTTTGTATAGTTTTTTGGGGTTTGTTTTGTGATCAAGTGTTTGTAGGAAGTTATTCCAATTTAGTTTTTGTTGTTCTTGTATATTTGTTGTTAGTTTGGGTGTTGAGTGCTTGGATTTGTTGTATGATGTCTTGTGTGTGGGGTACTGGGGAGTGTTTCAGTATGTCGCATTGTCTGATGAGGTTTTGAATTTATGGTGTGAAGTTGGGGTTGTGTCTTTTTCTGTTACCTCATGGAATGTGTTTCTTGTCAGCGTTTTGGATAGTTTTATTGAGTATGTGTACAGCATTGTTGATGTTAGTGATGGGTGTACTGTTTAGAGTTGTGAAGTGTTGTTCTGTCTCATTTGTGAATGCTTCCCAGTTAGCTCTTTTATAATTGATGTATGTGTGTTTGTGGCTAGCTAGTGATAATGATCGGGAGGTGGTCAGAGCCTAAGGTTCTGACCACCCTCCAGGATGTTGTGGGGGCGAGTTCTGGGGAGCAAAAGGTGATGTCTGGAGATGATGGGTTATAGAGGGCTTGGTGAGGAATATGGGTATGTTGATGGATGTCGTTAACCCTTCTTTAGCGGCCTATGCGGTTTATTTATATGTACCGCCCAGCGGGGTGTTTTTAGCCAAAATAGGGCTGTTTATGTGATCATTTTCATGCCTAAATAAGACCCAGAACGTAAAACAAGTATCTATCCCTGAAAGGGCATAAACAGAGCTTTTGAATGACACCATAACGATCCTTTTATGATGGCTAGTTTTCTTGCAATAACCGTGCAACGCGAGTGCAAAAAGCAGGTAATTAGCCACTTTCCCGATACAATTCCGTATATAGCGAGTGAGAGAGGGAGGAGGGAGCTGAGATTCGTGTCAGTAGGTTCGCCGCGGTGGTCTGGAGCAGTCATACGCTCGCTAGTCTCCTGCCACCACTTGTCTCTCTCTCTCAGCAACATTACGTGCTGAAATTGCCACTCGACCTATGTCGAGCGCCGCCACATAGTCCAGCTTTATTAAAAACGACTTATGTGGTGAGCCGCTTTTTAAGGGTTAAGGATGATGAGGTTATCAGTAACTAAACAGATAAGCTAAGCTAAACAAAAAATGAATAAATACAAAAACAAACACATTAGGGCACTCAGTAATAAGCATTGTAAACAAAAAATCGAAATACCTAATTTCCAACTCGCTCTACCTCAAAATGTTGTTAGAGAACATTTTGTATTTGCATACAAATATGGAAGCGGAATTTCATGAGGATTCCATCGGTAACTTCAGAATTACGATAAACCAAATAGTAAGTGAGATAAACGAATAAACGTGAAAGTATTGAAAACACTGATAAAAAAATGATTTTTCGCACCTGGAGATACTAATTACACATAATAGATACAAAAGGAAGACACAATCATTATTTTTCACTAAAGCACTATATTTGTGTACAATATTGCACTATAACACTGTAAACACAAGCTTTGCTGGACCCAAGAGCGAGCGAGCGAGCGAGCGAGCAAGCGAGCGGGGCAAAGGTCTTGAGGCACACACACACGCTCTCCCGTGGACGCTGACTGAGGCGTGACTCAGGCTTCCTTTGTCACAGTCCCAGCCTCCGCGCGTCTACCCAGAGAAGCTGAGGGGGTTGCCATGAGTTTCCATTGAACTTGATTTGATACCGAATATCCATACCAAATATGACGCGCGTCATAACTTAACTTTTGGCGAATATTTTTACGTTTGATGACTCTTAAAGAGTCATCGTGCGCCTAGGAAAAAAACACCTTATGACTCGGAAAGAGTCATCGTGCGCCAAAGGGTTAATGTTTGTGGTGTGCTGTTTGAATGTCATATGAGTATCATATGTTACTCCTAGGATTTTGGGTGTGTGTGTATGTGTTAGGGGTGTGTTGTTTATGGTGAGTTGAGGGATGTATTCGTGTTCTCCTGCCCAGCTTGTGAGCAGGGTTGCCGTGGATTTGGCTGGGGCTAGATTAAGTCAGTTTGTAGTGCACCAGCCATGTAGTGTGTTGAGATAGGGTTGAAGGAGATCTGTTGCTCGTATTGGGTCATGGTGTGTGCATGTGAGTGTTATGTCATCTGCATAGGAGGCTAAGTTTGTTTGGGGCATATTGGGTGTAGTTATATCGTGCATGTACAGATTGAAGAGTGCGGGCGATAGGACGGATCCTTGTGGGACTCCGTTTGGAAAGTTTCTGATTTTAGATGACTGACCAGCAAAATATACGTGTGCACATCTGCCTGCTAGGAAGTTGGCCAGCCACTATTTTGTGTTGTTGTGCATGTTTGTGTTGTAGATTTTGTTTGTTAGGTTGTGGCGGGGGATGGCATCGAAGGCTTTACTAATGTCGAGTGTGGCTAATAGTGATCTGTGTGGTGGTCTAGTTGAGTTGATGCCGTCAAAAGCTCTTTGTGTAAGGTCTGAGAGAAGAGTTTTGTGGAGTGCAGTGGCCTAAAGCCATGTTGTGTTGGAGCTAGGGGTAGGTCGGGTGTAATTAGTTGTAATACTAGGCGTTCCATGACTTTGGAGGGGGAGCAAAGGAGTGTGATGAGGCGGTGTGAGGAGGGTAGCGTTGGGTCTTTGTTGGGTTTGGGGAATGTGGTGATGATACCATGCTTCCAAATGTCTGGTATTGTGTTGTGTGAATAACTGTAGTTTGATATGTTAGTGAGTGCTTGTATGCCTTGTGGTCCCAGGTGTCTGAGGTGTATGTTGCTTATGTTGTCTAGGCCACAGGCGGGTGAGTGCTTGAGATTGTTGATGATATGCTTTGTCTGGTGATTGGTGAAGGGTGTATAGTCAGGGTCTGTGGGGAATTGTCTCTTACGTCGGATGACACGTTGGTCGTCTTTGTGAGGTTTTAGGTGGCTGACATGTGAGAAGTGATTGATGAGAGTGTTTGCTTGTTGTTTACATGAAGGAGTAGAGTCTGTTGTTGTGATTGCAGCATGTGATTGTGTTGTGTTGCTGTTGGAAAGTGTGATGCTGTTTAGTGTTTTGTATAGTTTTTTGGGGTTTGTTTTTGTGATCAAGTGTTTGTAGGAAGTTATTCCAATTTAGTTTTTGTTGTTCTTGTATTTTGTTGTTAGTTTGGGTGTTGAGTGCTTGGATTTGTTGTATGATGTCTTGTGTGTGGGGTACTGGGGAGTGTTTCAGTATGTCGCATTGTCTGATGAGGTTTTGAATTTATGGTGTGAAGTTGGGGTTGTGTCTTTTTCTGTTACCTCATGGAATGTGTTTCTTGTCAGCGTTTTGGATAGTTTTATTGAGTATGTGTACAGCATTGTTGATGTTAGTGATGGGTGTACTGTTTAGAGTTGTGAAGTGTTGTTCTGTCTCATTTGTGAATGCTTCCCAGTTAGCTCTTTTATAATTGATGTATGTGTGTTTGTGGCTAGCTAGTGATAATGATCGGGAGGTGGTCAGAGCCTAAGGTTCTGACCACCCTCCAGGATGTTGTGGGGGCGAGTTCTGGGGAGCAAAAGGTGATGTCTGGAGATGATGGGTTATAGAGGGCTTGGTGAGGAATATGGGTATGTTGATGGATGTCGTTAACCCTTCTTTAGCGGCCTATGCGGTTTATTTATATGTACCGCCCAGCGGGGGTTTTTAGCCAAAATAGGGCTGTTTATGTGATCATTTTCATGCCTAAATAAGACCCAGAACGTAAAACAAGTATCTATCCCTGAAAGGGCATAAACAGAGCTTTTGAATGACACCATAACGATCCTTTTATGATGGCTAGTTTTCTTGCAATAACCGTGCAACGCGAGTGCAAAAAGCAGGTAATTAGCCACTTTCCCGATACAATTCCGTATATAGCGAGTGAGAGAGGGAGGAGGGAGCTGAGATTCGTGTCAGTAGGTTCGCCGCGGTGGTCTGGAGCAGTCATACGCTCGCTAGTCTCCTGCCACCACTTGTCTCTCTCTCAGCAACATTACGTGCTGAAATTGCCACTCGACCTATGTCGAGCGCCGCCACATAGTCCAGCTTTATTAAAAACGACTTATGTGGTGAGCCGCTTTTTAAGGGTTAAGGATGATGAGGTTATCAGTAACTAAACAGATAAGCTAAGCTAAACAAAAAATGAATAAATACAAAAACAAACACATTAGGGCACTCAGTAATAAGCATTGTAAACAAAAAATCGAAATACCTAATTTCCAACTCGCTCTACCTCAAAATGTTGTTAGAGAACATTTTGTATTTGCATACAAATATGGAAGCGGAATTTCATGAGGATTCCATCGGTAACTTCAGAATTACGATAAACCAATAGTAAGTGAGATAAACGAATAAACGTGAAAGTATTGAAAACACTGATAAAAAAATGATTTTTTCGCACCTGGAGATACTAATACACATAATAGATACAAAAGGAGACACAATCATTATTTTTCACTAAAGCACTATATTTGTGTACAATATTGCACTATAACACTGTAAACACAAGCTTTGCTGGACCCAAGAGCGAGCGAGCGAGCGAGCAAGCGAGCGGGGCAAAGGTCTTGAGGCACACACACACGCTCTCCCGTGGACGCTGACTGAGGCGTGACTCAGGCTTCCTTTGTCACAGTCCCAGCCTCCGCGCGTCTACCCAGAGAAGCTGAGGGGGTTGCCATGAGTTTCCATTGAACTTGATTTGATACCGAATATCCATACCAAATATGACGCGCGTCATAACTTAACTTTTGGCGAATATTTTTACGTTTGATGACTCTTAAAGAGTCATCGTGCGCCTAGGAAAAAAACACCTTATGACTCGGAAAGAGTCATCGTGCGCCAAAGGGTTAATGTTTGTGGTGTGCTGTTTGAATGTCATATGAGTATCATATGTTACTCCTAGGATTTTGGGTGTGTGTGTATGTGTTAGGGGTGTGTTGTTTATGGTGAGTTGAGGGATGTATTCGTGTTCTCCTGCCCAGCTTGTGAGCAGGGTTGCCGTGGATTTGGCTGGGGCTAGATTAAGTCAGTTTGTAGTGCACCAGCCATGTAGTGTGTTGAGATAGGGTTGAAGGAGATCTGTTGCTCGTATTGGGTCATGGTGTGTGCATGTGAGTGTTATGTCATCTGCATAGGAGGCTAAGTTTGTTTGGGGCATATTGGGTGTAGTTATATCGTGCATGTACAGATTGAAGAGTGCGGGCGATAGGACGGATCCTTGTGGGACTCCGTTTGGAAAGTTTCTGATTTTAGATGACTGACCAGCAAAATATACGTGTGCACATCTGCCTGCTAGGAAGTTGGCCAGCCACTATTTTGTGTTGTTGTGCATGTTTGTGTTGTAGATTTTGTTTGTTAGGTTGTGGCGGGGGATGGCATCGAAGGCTTTACTAATGTCGAGTGTGGCTAATAGTGATCTGTGTGGTGGTCTAGTTGAGTTGATGCCGTCAAAAGCTCTTTGTGTAAGGTCTGAGAGAAGAGTTTTGTGGAGTGCAGTGGCCTAAAGCCATGTTGTGTTGGAGCTAGGGGTAGGTCGGGTGTAATTAGTTGTAATACTAGGCGTTCCATGACTTTGGAGGGGGAGCAAAGGAGTGTGATGAGGCGGTGTGAGGAGGGTAGCGTTGGGTCTTTGTTGGGTTTGGGGAATGTGGTGATGATACCATGCTTCCAAATGTCTGGTATTGTGTTGTGTGAATAACTGTAGTTTGATATGTTAGTGAGTGCTTGTATGCCTTGTGGTCCCAGGTGTCTGAGGTGTATGTTGCTTATGTTGTCTAGGCCACAGGCGGGTGAGTGCTTGAGATTGTTGATGATATGCTTTGTCTGGTGATTGGTGAAGGGTGTATAGTCAGGGTCTGTGGGGAATTGTCTCTTACGTCGGATGACACGTTGGTCGTCTTTGTGAGGTTTTAGGTGGCTGACATGTGAGAAGTGATTGATGAGAGTGTTTGCTTGTTGTTTACATGAAGGAGTAGAGTCTGTTGTTGTGATTGCAGCATGTGATTGTGTTGTGTTGCTGTTGGAAAGTGTGATGCTGTTTAGTGTTTTGTATAGTTTTTTGGGGTTTGTTTTGTGATCAAGTGTTTGTAGGAAGTTATTCCAATTTAGTTTTTGTTGTTCTTGTATTTTGTTGTTAGTTTGGGTGTTGAGTGCTTGGATTTGTTGTATGATGTCTTGTGTGTGGGGTACTGGGGAGTGTTTCAGTATGTCGCGTTGTCTGATGAGGTTTTGAATTTATGGTGTGAAGTTGGGGTTGTGTCTTTTTCTGTTACCTCATGGAATGTGTTTCTTGTCAGCGTTTTGGATAGTTTTATTGAGTATGTGTACAGCATTGTTGATGTTAGTGATGGGTGTACTGTTTAGAGTTGTGAAGTGTTGTTCTGTCTCATTTGTGAATGCTTCCCAGTTAGCTCTTTTATAATTGATGTATGTGTGTTTGTGGCTAGCTAGTGATAATGATCGGGAGGTGGTCAGAGCCTAAGGTTCTGACCACCCTCCAGGATGTTGTGGGGGCGAGTTCTGGGGAGCAAAAGGTGATGTCTGGAGATGATGGGTTATAGAGGGCTTGGTGAGGAATATGGGTATGTTGATGGATGTCGTTAAGGATGATGAGGTTATCAGTTTGGTTTTGTAGTACCAGCCCTCTGTCTGTGTCGGGGTTGTCGCCAAACCAGGCCGACGTCTTGGCGTTGAAGTCAAGTTCAAGTTGAAGTTGAAGTCAAGTCATCACCCCAGGATGATGTGTGGGGTGTTTGTGATGTGTTGTAAGTGTGGTCTGTATTCATTTGGTACTGTAGGGGATGTTTGGGGAGGGATGTATGCGTTTATGATGGTTATGTTGGAATTGTTGCCAGTACGTATTTTAATTGATTGTATTTCTGTTGTGTTATCATTTGGGGGGAGGAGGGATTTGGTTTGTACACTGGTAACTATGTATGATATTTCTTTGTGTACCAGGGTGATGAGTCCACCGCCTCCGCCGACAGCCCGGTCTTGTCTGATGGTGGTGAAATCATGAAATGTGGGTGTTTTTTGTGTTGTGCAGAGTTTTGTTTCTTGTAAGATGGCAATGTGTATGTTGTGTTGTTTGATGAAGTGTGAGAGTTCGTGTTTCTTTGTGTTGGTGCCATCTATGTTCAATTGGAGAATGTTAATGTTATGTGCACGATGTATGTTGGGTGCTGCTGCACGAGGATGGGGAGGGGGTGGGGGTGGGGCTGAGGGAGGGCTGGGGATTGGGTTGGGTGAGGTGGGGGTGGGGATTGGGGTTGGAATGGATTAGGATGGGGTGTGGTGTGTTGAGTTGAGGATGTGGATGGTATGGGAAGGTTAGGTGGGTTAGGGAGGAGAGGTGGACGGGTTTTAGGGGGGGGAGTGGATGATATGGGAAGGTTAGGTGGGTTAGGGAGGAGAGGTGGACGGGTTTTAGGCGAGGGATTTGACTGGGAGAGAGAGGCGCATGAGGAACAGGTCCAGGTGTTCGTGTAGTGTTTCTTGGAGGCAAGTGTTGTGCAGGTGAAGTGGGTCCAGTTCCTGCATGAATTGCAGAGAACTGAACCCTTAGTGTGGCGACTCGAAGTGATGGGTTTTGAGCAAGTTGGACATATGTATGTGTAGGTGGGTCCTGGGTTGCTCTCTATGTCTCCGGCTAGAAGAAGTCTTCGAGAAATGACAGCCGGAGAGTCATTTCTCGGTGTAGGAAAAACTGTGTGATGTATGTGTGTGGTGTGAGAGGTGTGGAAATTCCCGGCGCGACCGAAGCCGCTCCAAGGACTCCTGTACGAGTAGGCATAATTGCCCGAAATTGCCTTCATTCCCTGCTCATTTTCATGCATAAGCAAAAGCCAGAGCGTAATACAATTATGTATCCGTGAAAGTACGGTAATAGCTTTCAAATTACTCCTGAATCATCCCTGTACGACGTCTAGTTTTCTTGTAAGGATCTTGCAAACGAAGGGCAAAATTGCTAAAAATTACCAAATCCGATAGGCGAAATCGCTAAAAATTTCCAATTATTTTCTGTTTTCGCTATGTGTGACGCTGCACATAAGTGAGTTCTCTCTCACACAAACCTTAGTGTCGTGGCGGGGCCTATAGGCTCCGGCTGACGTCCATCCGTGCTGCTTGCAAAAGCTGGCCTGGCTCACAGGCTACAAAATAGCCGGAAAATCGTCTCCGTCATATGAGGGGCCCCGCGGGAATTGGGTTAAGAAGTGTGGTTGTTTTGATTATTTGATAGGGTCACCATAAGGGTAATGGTGTGGCATTTTTTCTGTACAGAAGCTTGGCCTTTTTGGTTGGGGCTTCTTAGAAATGTGACCTTTTTCGTTAGCCATGGAGAAACTGCAGAGGTACAAATTATTATAAGCAACCTCATGTTAAAAATATCTTATATATTTTTGTTTAGCTTTACTTGGCATTCCTCTTCCTCTATGTATCTAGCAATTTAACCCCCTCAAACTCCTTATGACGCGATGGTGTGGTAATTACCCCAGGCCAAAAAGCTCTAAAAGACGATCGAGTGATAACTCAAGCGAGCTTGAAATACGCAGGCGTTTCGTTCATGGTCACCCCTTCGGGGATCAAGGTGTCCGGCAATATATACCGGTAGGCTATAGATAAATTAATTTTTGGGCTATTTATTCCATTTTATTTATCCTGTTAAAGTGCTTGATTGATTTTTCTGCTAATGTAGTTAGTATTTGGTGTAATTTTACATATTTCAGCTAAATCTGAAGAGCACATGCAATTTATTTGTGCATGTTCAGTAAGTATTGCTGGGGAAAGGGTTAACGTATTCATCTTATGGGGTATTTATTCTATGTTTTTATCCTGTTTCTGTGATTGATTGAGTTTTGTGCTAATGTAGTTGGTATTTGGTATAATTTTACATATTTTAGATAAATCAGAAGGGCACATGCAATATATTTGGGCATTTTCAGTCAGTATTGCTGGGGAAACGGTTAACATACAGTATTCATCATAGGAAGGGAAGAGGATGTGTAGCTCAGATCTTTGCCCTGAAATATGTTGTGGAGAAATATCTTGAGAAGGGACAAAAGTTGTATGCTGCCTTCATGGACTTGGAGAAGGCCTATGACAGAGTTGATAGAGAAGGTACCGGTATGTAGCAAGTACTTGGAATATACGGAGCAAATAGCAAGTTGCTGAAAGCAGTGAAAAGCATGTATGAGGGTGCAAAGGTGTCAGTATGTGTTGAGAATGAACAGAGCGAGTTCTTTGATCTGAATTTTGGGTTAAAGAAAGGGTGAGTGATGTCCCCGTGGTTGTTGTTGTTGTTGTTGTTGTTCCCTAAGCTGCCTGGCCGAACAGCCCCGAGTCCCTGAGGAAGGCCATGGCCACGATTGGGCTTTCCCACAGAGCTCTCATTGAGTGTAGGTTGTGTTGTTGGCGTAAGTGGTTGTGTGAAATGCAGTCTTCTATGATGTGTTTAATGGTATGAGGTGCTGTGTTACATCCCGGGCAGGCGTCGACAACGGAGTCATCCAGTCTCTTCTGATAGCTCAGGAGAACTGGATGGTGTCCGCATCTCAGCCTGGCCAGGTGGACTCTGTCCTCGCGAGGGAGGGAGGATTCGGAAGGATGGATTTCGGGAGGTCGTGCATGCAGCTGCGTGTTGTCTGTGAGTGAGTGGATGGATTGGCGAGAGATATGAGTATGGATGTGCTTCTGGAAGTTGGTTCGGGGTGGGCAGGGAGGGAGAGAGGACAATAATTGTGTGTGATACCGTGTGCTGGGTGTTGTTTTGATATTTCTTGGTGTCTGTGGGTGTGTTGCCATGTAGTTTAGTGGGTGGTCTTGGTTCGTGGAGGCTGCTGCCAGGAATTGAGTGCCTCTCATGTCCAGATGGTCTTTGACTATGAGGATTTTGGTTTCTTGATGTAGATGATCTGTGGGTGCAGTAGCTGTGCAGCCTGTAATGATCTTCAGGGCTTTGTTTTGAATAGTCTGTAAGGTCTTATGATGTGTTTCAGCTAGGTTAGAAGCCCAGGCTGGGCTTGCGTATTCCATTACTGATCTTATGTATTGTTTATATACTGTGGTGGTAGTTTCTTTGTTGTGTCCAAATTTTGTGTGAGCAAGTGACCTGAGGGCGTTAAGTCTGGGTGTCAGTTTCTTTTTAATGTTTGTGGTGTGCTGTTTGAATGTCATATGAGTATCATATGTTACTCCTAGGATTTTGGGTGTGTGTGTATGTGTTAGGGGTGTGTTGTTTATGGTGAGTTGAGGGATGTATTCGGGTTCACCTGTCCAGCTTGTGAGCAGGGTTGCCGTGGATTTGGCTGGGGCTAGATTAAGTCTGTTTGTAGTGCACCAGCCATGTAGTGTGTTGAGATAGGGTTGAAGGAGATCTGTTGCTCTTCTTGGGTCATGGTGTGTGCATGTGAGTGTTATGTCATCTGCATAGGAGGCTAAGTTTATTTGGGGAGTATTGGGTGTAGTTATATCGTGCATGTACAGATTGAAGAGTGCGGGCGATAGGACGGATCCTTGTGGGACTCCGTTTGGAAAGTTTCTGATTTTAGATGACTGACCAGCAAAAGATACGTGTGCACATCTGCCTGCTAGGAAGTTGGCCAGCCACCTTTTTGTGTTGTTGCGCATGTTTGTGTTGTAGATTTTGTTTGTTAGGTTCTGGCGGGGGATGGCATCGAAGGCTTTACTAATGTCGAGTGTGGCTAATAGTGATCTGTGTGGTGGTCTAGCTGAGTTGATGCCGTCAAAAGCTCTTTGTGTAAGGTCTGTGAGAAGAGTGTTTGTGGAGTGCAGTGGCCTAAAGCCATGTTGTGTTGGAGCTAGAGGTAGGTCGGGTGTAATTAGTTGTAATACTAGGCGTTCCATGACTTTGGAGGGGGAGCAAAGGAGTGTGATGGGGCGGTGCGAGGAGGGTAGCGTGGGGTCTTTGTTGGGTTTGGGGAATGTGATGATGATACTCTATCTATCTATCTATTGCCTGACGCCGTGATCCCCGAAGGGGTGGCCACGAACGAACCGCCCCCATGCACCTCTGTCCCCAGTCAGTCGACGCCCCTCCCCCCAACCAGCACCGCCTTCGTTCATGTAGTTCCTCACTCCATCCTTCCACCTCATATTCGGTCTACCTCCCCCTCTGTCCCTCCACCTCGCTCTCGTACACCCTCTTAGTCATTCTCTCGCTTTCCATACGTTCCATATGGCCGAACCATCTCAAGTTGTTCCTTTTCACACTTTCCAGCACATCTACCTCCACACCACACCTCCTTCTTACTTCCTCATTAGTCTGTCTATCCCTCCATGTAACTCCGCACGCACTCCTTAAGTAATTCATTTCCACTGCTCTCACTCTTGGTCTGAGTCTTTCAACCAACGTCCATGCTTCGCTTCCGTAAGTCAGTGTCGGGATTACCACACTGTCATGCAAGGACTTCTTCACTTCCATACTGACCACCCTATTTCTTGTTACTGCTTTTAGCGTTCCTACAACCCTCTTCCCCTGTTGTACCCTCTCCCGCACCTCTTCATCCATAGTCCCATCTTTACTCAACACACTGCCCAGATACTTAAAAGAGTTGACGATCTCCATAGCCTGACCGTTCAGCTTCACCTCACACTCTGTGACTTCACCCCTTTCGAAGACCATAACCTTGCTCTTCCCCGTATTTACCTTCAAATTCCGTTTTTCGCACACTGTTCCAAACTCATTTACCAGACCCTGCAACTCCCATTCATTATCACTCATCAGAACTGTATCATCCGCAAACAGCAGTATAGGTAGCTTCCACTCCCTCCCTTTTCAGCGATACACCAACATCCACTGCTCTTGATAGTATTTCTTTCATAACTCCATCCATATATACAGTAAACAACCACGGGGACATCACACACCCCTGTTTCAAACCAACATTCAGGTCAAAGAACTCGCTCTGCTCACTCTCCACACGTACTGCCGCCTTTGATGATACCATGCTTCCAAATGTCTGATATTGTGTTGTGTGAATAGCTGTAGTTTGATATGTTAGTGAGTGTTTGTATGCCTTGTGGTCCCAGGTGTCTGAGGTGTATGTTGCTTATGTTGTCTAGGCCACAGGCGGGTGAGTGCTTGAGATTGTTGATTCTTACTTCTTACAGTTTCTTACAGTAGATCCTCTGGAAAAAGGCAAACTATGCCTGTGTATCCAGCTCAGTACCAGTACTTGCACTGCTGCGGTCGTTCACGGTGTTGGCGGCGGCGGTAGCAGACGCAACATTTTTACTATTCTGTATTTTTGTTTTATAATCAAACTTCAAATCTTGTCTTCCCCATGCTTTATCAAGATTACTTTCAAACTCCCTTATTGATTCGGAATCGACTACATACTGGGGCAGTGCGTTCCACTCATTTACCACTCTATCACAAAATGAGTTCTTCGCCTTCTCAAGCCTATTTCTTTCTTTGTAAATTTTCTTAGAGTGTCCTCTCGTTCTTGTTCCCTCCCGCATCAAGAAGATACCTTCACACACATCCTCATCGTACTTTCCTGACACTATCTTAAAAGTCTCTATCATATCCCCTCTCTTTCTCCTATATGCCAGTGTCGGAAGTCCCAGTGTCCTCAACCTCTGCTCATAGCCCGCGTTCTTCAACGTTGGTACCAGCTTGCTAGCTCTCCTCTGCACTTTCTCCACTGCTTCTATATCCTTTACCATATATGGAGCCCACACCTGGTTTGCATATTCCAGGTGCGGCCTAACCAGCGCTGTATATAGATTCCTGAAGATTTCTTCGTCAAGTGACACAAATGTCCTCCTTATCAGCCCTACAATTCTATTGGCTTTGTTTATCTTTTCCGCTAAATGTTCTGAGAAATTTAACTTATTGTCTATCACTACTCCTATATCCTTTTCTGCACTCACTTCCTCCATCGCTTCATACATACTGTATCCTACCTTGTCTATCTTGCTGGTCCCAATCCGCATGTACTTGCATTTTTTTGGATGAAAAGGCATTAACCAATGCTCAGACCATCCCTTCATGCCCTCCACATCTCCCTGAAGCAAACCCATATCTTCCTTACTCCTCACTCTTCTATACAGTTTAGTGTCATCCGCATACAGGTATACCTCACTTCCATTAGTTATAACTTCAGGCAAGTCGTTGATAAATATAACGAACAGCAGTGGTCCCAACACAGATGATATGCTTTGTCTGGTGATTGGTGAAGGGTGTATAGTCAGGGTCTGTGGGGAATTGTCTCTTACGTCGGATGACACGTCGGTCGTCTTTGTGAGGTTTTAGGTGGCTGATATGTGAGAAGTGATTGATGAGAGTGTTAGCTTGTTGTTTACATGAAGGAGTAGAGTCTGTTGTTGTGATTGCAGCATGTGATTGTGTTGTGTTGCTGTTGGAAAGTGTGATGCTGTTTAGTGTTTTGTATAGTTTTTTGGGGTTTGTTTTGTGATCAAGTGTTTGTAGGAAGTTATTCCAATTTAGTTTTTGTTGTTCTTGTATTTTGTTGTTAGTTTGGGTGTTGAGTGCTTGAATTTGTTGTGTGATGTCTTGTGTGTGGGGTGCTGGGGAGTGTTTCAGTGTGTCGCGTTGTCTGATGAGGTTTTGAATTTCTGGTGTGAAGTTGGGGTTGTGTCTTTTTCTGTTACCTCTTGGAATGTGTTTCTTGTCAGCGTTTTGGATAGTTTTATTGAGTATGTGTACAGCATTGTTGATGTTAGTGATGGGTGTACTGTTTAGAGTTGTGAAGCGTTGTTCTGTCTCATTTGTAAATGCTTCCCAGTTAGCTCTTTTATAATTGGTGTATGTGTGTTTGTGGCTAGCTGGGGTGAGTCTGGTTTTGGTGGTGATAATGATCGGGAGGTGGTCAGAGCCTAAGGTTTTGACCACCCTCCAGGATGTTGTGGGGCGAGTTCTGGGGAGCAAAAGGTGATGTCTGGAGATGATGGGTTATAGAGGGCTTGGTGAGGAATATGGGTATGTTGATGGATGTCGTTAAGGATGATGAGGTTATCTGTTTGGTTTTGTAGTACCAGCCCTCTGTCTGTGTCGGGGTTGTCGACAAACCAGGCCGACGTCTTGGCGTTGAAGTGACCACCCAGGATGATGTGGGGGGTGTTTGTGATGTGTTGTAAGTGTGGTCTGTATTCATTTGGTACTGTAGGGGATGGTTGGGGAGGGATGTATGTGTTTATGATGGTTATGTTGGATTTGTTGCCAGTGCGTATTTTAATTGATTGTATTTCTGTTGTGTTATCATTTGGGGGGAGGAGGGATTTGGTTTGTACACTGGTTACTATGTATGATATTTCATTGTGTACCAGGGTGATGAGTCCACCGCCCCCGCCGACAGCCCGGTCTTGTCTGATGGTGGTGAAATTATGAAATTTGGGTGTTTTTTGTGATGTGCGGAGTTTTGTTTCTTGTAAGATGGCAATGTGTATGTTGTGTTGTTTGATGAAGTGTGAGAGTTCGTGTTTCTTTGTGTTAATGCCATCTATGTTCAATTGGAGATGTCCCCGTGGTTGTTCAATATATACTGTACTGTATATGGATGGAGTCATAAAAGAAATGCAAGGATGAGCAGTGGATGTTGGTCTACCACTAATAAGGGAAGGCAACGACTGGAATGACAGAGTTGATAGAGAAGGTATGTGGAAAGTACTGAGAATATATGGAGTAGATGGCAAGTTGCTGAAAGCAGTGAAGAGTATGTATGAGAGTGCAAAGGTATCAGTACGTGTGAAGAATGAACAGAGGGAGTTCTTTGATCTGAATGTTTGGTAAAGCAAGGGTGTGTGATGTCCCGATGGTTGTTCTATATATACAGTATATGGATGGAGTCATAAAAGAAATACAGGAAGAGCAGTGGATGTTTGTGTACTGCTGTTTGCTGACGATATGAATGGGAGTTGCAGGGTCTGGTAAATATGTTTGGAACAGTGTGCGAAAAATGGAATCTGAAGGTAAATGCGGGGAAGAGCAAGGTTATGGTCTTCGAAAGGGGTGAAGCCACAGAGTGTGAGGTGAAGTTGAACGGTCAGGCTATGGAGATTGTCAGCTCATTTAAGTATCTTGGCAGTGTACAGAGTAAAGATGGGAGTATGGATGAAGAAGTGTGGGAGAGGGTGCAACAGGGGAAGAGGGTTGTAGGAATGCTGAAAGCAGTAACATGAAATAGGGTGGTCAGCATGGAACTGAAGAAGTCCTTGCATGACAGTGTGGTAATCCCGACACTGACTTACGGAAGCGAAGCATGGACGTTGTTGGAGAGATTCAAACCAAGAGTGAAAGGGATGGAAATGAGTTACTTGAGAAGTGTGTGCAGAGTTACATGGAGGGATAGGCAGACGAATGAGGAAGTACGAGAGAGGTGTGGTGTGAATGTACTGGAAAGTGCGAAAAAGAACACTTTGAGATGGTTTGGCCATGTGGAACGTATGGGAAGCGAGAGAATGACTAAGAGAGTGTACGAGTGAGGTGGAAGGACAGAGGGAGAATAAACCGAGAGAGAGGTGGAAGGATGGAGTTAAGTGTATGCGTGAAAGCGGTGCTGGATGGGAGGAGGGGCGTCGACTGACTGGGGACAGAGGTGCATAGGGGTGTTTCGTTCGTGGCCAATCCTTCGGGGATCAAGGCGTCCGTCAATAGATAGATAGATAAATTCATCTTTAGGGCTATTTCTTACATTTTCTTTATCCTGTTAGTGTACTTTATAAATTTTTGTGGTAATGTAGTTGGTACTTGGTGTAATTTTACATATTTCAGATAAAGGATGTCAACAGAATAACAAATGATGAGCTGAAGAGACGTTTAGGTATAAAGAGTATTAGCGAGGAGATGCGTACAAGTAAACGGGGATGGTATGGACATGTGGAGAGAATGGATGAACAAAATTGGGTGAAAAGATGCAGGTCTGCGATTGTGGAGGGAGCTGCACCAAGGGGTGGACCGAGTAAGACCTGGGATCGGACAATACGTGCCGATCTCAAATCCAAAAACTTGACAAGTAAAGCATCCCTTAACAGGGTTGCCTGGAACGCCGCCATTAGGAAAAGAGACTGAAACTGCACATCTGTGTGGAGCACTCAGTCTTAAAATGTTATGTACGTATGTATGTATAAATCTGAAGAGCACATGCAATCTATTTAGGCATTTTCAGTCAGTATTGCTGGGTAAAGGGTTAACATATTAATCTTTTGGAGTATTTCTTCCATTTATTTATCCTGTTAGTGAGTTTTATTGATTTCAGTGCTACTGTAGTGGTATTTGGTGTAATTTTACATATTTTAGATAAATCTGAAGAGGACATGCAATATAATTGGGCATTTTCAGTCAGTATTGCTGGGGAAACGGTTAGCATACTGCAGTCATCTTAGGAAGGGAAGAGGATGTGTAGCTCAGATATTTGCCCGGAAATGTGTTGTGGAGAAATATCTGGAGAAGTGACAAAAGTTGTATGCTGCATTTATGGAGTTGGAGAAGGCCTATGACAGAATTGATAGAGAAGGTATGTGGAAAGTACCGGTACTGAGAATATACGGAGTAGATGGCAAGTTGCTGAAAGCAATGAAGAGCATGTATGAGGGTGCAAAGGTATCAGTATGTGTGGATAATTAACAGAGCGAGTTCCTTAATCTGAATGTTGGGTTAAAGCAAGGGTGTGTGTGATGTCCCCATGGTTGTTCAATATATACCGGTACAGAATATGGATGGAGTCATGAAAGAAATACAAGGAAGAGAAACGGATGTTGGTGTACCGCTGATAAGGGAAGGAAACGAGTGGAAGTTGCCTCAACAGTACAGTACCGGTACTACTGTTGCTGACAACACAGTTCTGATGAGCGATAGTGAATGGGAGTTGCAGGGTCAGGTAAATGTGTTTGGAACAGTCTGTGAAAAACAGAATCTGGAGGTAAATGCTAGGAAGAGCAATATTATGTTCTTTGAAAGGGGTGCAACCATAGAGTGTGAAGTGAGGTTGAACGGCTATGAAGAAGGTCAGCTCATTTAAGTATTTGGGCAGTGTGTTGAGTAAAGATGTGAGTAGGCCTATGGATGAAGAAGAGTGGGAGAAAGTGTAACAGGGGAAGAGCGTTGTAGGAACTCTGAAAGCAGTGAGAAGAAATAGGGTGGTCAGCATGGAAGTAAAGAAGTCCTTGCATGACAGTGTGGTAATCCCGACATTGACTTATGGGAGGGAAGCATGGACGTTTCTGACTAGGATTGATCATTGATAATCATCGGTTATGCTAGTTGGAAAATTAGTGGGGTAGAATGTAGTGTTCGGGTTTGGTATCGCTCCCCGTATAGTGGTACCATGCCGGCCGAAATGTCTGTCTGTCTGTCTGTCTGTCCGAATACTCCTCCTAGACCGTTCAACGGATTTTCACCAAACTTCTAACGAGCATTCGGTGCGTGAATGCGACGGTCAGTCAAAAAATATTTTTTGAATTTGTGCAATAATTTTGATTTTAGGTTAAACAAATGGTTCCCCCCCCCCCCCAGCAATGATGATGGCGTTCTGTGTGTGTGTGTGCCCCTTAGGGGCACACACACATAACGGCATCATTCTGGGGGCGAAAACAACTTGCCCGCATTTGATAGGTTAAGTTAGTTTAGTTGACATTAGAAGTGATGGTAGTAATAGTGGGGATGATGGTGATAGTAGTGATGATGGTGATAATAGTAGTTATGATGGTTGTAGTTGTAGTTATGATGATGATAGTAGTGATGATGATGACAGTAATAGATATGATGGTGACAGAACTAGTAGTAGTGATGATGGTCATAATAGTAGTGATGATGGTGTCAAGTAATGACGATAGTTGTAGTGATAATGGTGACAAGTGATGATGGTAGTGACGATGGTGACGGTATTAGTGATGATGGTGAGTAGTAGTGATGATGGTGAAAGTTGTAGTGATGGTGACAGTAGTAGTGATGATGAGAGTAGTAGTGATGATGGTGAGAGTAGTAGTGTTGATTATAATAGTAGTAGTACTGATTAATGGTGATAGTATGATTGATGATGGTGATAATATTACTAGTGATGATGGTAACCCATCGCAGAGATGGGTATACCGTTTTGATTTTGGGCAAAACGGCACATCTACTTTATTTATATTAGTCTTTTCTTTATTTGTTTAATTTCCTCCCTAGACCTCCATCAACCTTATATAAACACATCCAATATTTAGAGATAAATTTGTAAATTTTTCGGAAGAACATTTAATTGTCACGGCAGAGGGCCGACTTCTTTTAAATTACAGGCTCGCTTTCGCTCACCAGGAAAAAAAAAATAGCGCTTTTTTTTGTCTATGTGTATGTAGGAGACAAAAGGCAGGTTGCCTGTAACAAATGTCTTCCCCAAAGCCAAAAGAGTGACAGAGCCAAATTGAACACACAAAGTTTAAAGCAGTTTAAGCTATAGGATGAAGAAAAGATTGATTGAGGGAGAGAGTTCCAGAGTTCACTTGTTGAGCAGAAGAAAGACTGAGAAAATTTGCCAATTTTAGGGTTAGAGAGCTGGACTGAATAGGAGTGGGACTATGTTGAAAAGCGGTTTCCTCGCACGCGCCACAAAGGATATGCACTGAGAGAGCTCTGAGGAACACTGATTGTTGTAATAGCGATAAAAGACTGGAAAAGATGCAACATTGCGGCATTTAGAAAGAGATTGTAGGAAACTTGTGAGAGGAAATGAGTTGATGAGGCGAAATGCTTTTGACTCTACTCTATGAGAAGTGCGGTACGTATGGGTGGAACCTCCCCACACATGTGAATAATACTCAATACAGGGGAGCACTGTGCCCCGATACAGAACAAGAAGCTGTGTGGGGATGAAGAACCCACGGAGACATACCTAACTTTTGGGAAGATGTTTTTAGCAAGATTGATAATACGATCTTTCTAAGAAAGGTCAGATGAAAAAGATAGACCTAGAATATTGAGAGATGATGAAGAGTTGGTTTGTGTATTGTTGAAGAACAATTGATATTCTTGTGGAAAATTGCGATGGAGAGATAGAGAAAGAAATTGGGTCTTGGAGATGTTGAAAGTAACAAGATTTTCTCTGCTCCAATCAGAAATAATTGATAGATCAGAACATAGACTACAGTAGATCTGGACTTGGCACGACAATGGAACTTGGCAGTAAGGGACCCAAAATCGATAAACGAACCCCCAAGTTCGACCCTCAAAACCGCGAAAATGTGATATTTTTGCGGTTTCGAGGTTCAAACTTTGGGGTTCGTTCTCCGATTTTGGTTCCCTTACTGCAAAGTTCCATTTTCGTGTCAAGTCCAGATCTACTGTAGTTTTTGATCAGAAGATAGGTGTGCCATGGCCCTGTAAAGTATGTTTTGGAGTGATTGCATACTGGGGTGATGTAAAATCTAGTTGAATAGTGTAAGGTAGAGTCATCAGCATATGAGTGGATAGAGCATAATTATGGGTGATGGCTAGCACGAAAAGTAAAAAAATCGACAAAGAATTAAATGTCGCTAAGTATACTGTATATAATAGCCAAACAAATGAGGCAAAAGTCCTATAACCCTAAAGCTAATGGGGCTAAACATGAGTGAGAAGGGGGTCCAGCAAAAACACCCCCCTTAAATTTTATATAGGATAACCGAACTTATTTTTCCTCTGAATAACTCTTCGCTGATACTACGAAAGGTATAGGCTACCCTTGCAATCAGTAGCAGAGCTGTCAAAGGTATAGGCTACCCTTGCAATCAGTAGCAGAGCTTGTCTTTTCAACTATATTTTGGCTACTGTTAGAAGATTCTATTCAGTTTAAAAAGTACCTCAAGCAATTAACAGGCTTCGAATGATTTTATTTATCCCGTTTTACTACCACATATATCTTCCTTAAACTTCACAAAATAGTATATATATATATATCTCTCTCTCTCTATATATATATACCGGTATATATATATGTATATATTCAGTATACTGTAGAGCTATGCTAAAATATAAAAACAACATCGCCGGTACAGAAGGGGTTAATGTTTCATCCTCTTTATAATTCTGACCTTATCCCGTCATCACCTGCACAACTCCCGCATAATTGCACATTATGCTGCCCGAAAGAAACCTAATGCGGGCCCTCAAATCACCGAAAAATACAGTAAAGTTACCCTTAAAACTTTAGTTTTCTTCAACTCCAAATTTAAGAGAAAATGTAATTTTTAGAGGTAACCGTTTAATACATATCGACTGCACGCAATTTAAAATGGTTTAAATTGGTTTTAGCAATCATGTTATGATAATTTGCGTTCTGTTGGACGTAGCATAATAAATTGTAAAATAAACTATGATTATAAAGAGACTTCACCGGCGATTTTGTATATGTCTACAATTTGCTGAGCAGCTGTTCATCAATCTGCTCTTTTGATTCTTGCTTACAAGACGCAGAAGATTAACTCCGCTCTCTAGAGTCATCTTTTCTAAACTACATATATTTTAAATATTATAATAACGTGCTGTTATCTATGATATTGGTTGTTCATATAACTGGTGTTTATTTTTAACCAGGAAAAGGTGTCATATAGTGAAATGGACAAGGTAATGTACACCAGCGAGGAGCTGATGCGTCATGTTGAGGTCATCAAAGATCTCGGTCAAGGTATGTATGGCCTGGTATCTTTGGTCACATACAAGGGAGTAAAATGCTGTATGAAAGTTGGTACCGGAGGTGGGGATGGTCACTTTATGGAGGAAGCGCAGGTTATGTATGATGTAAATGGGGCTGGAGGTGCACCAAAGGTAATTGCTGTAAGTTATGATGGCTCAGTTTTCCTAATGGAGTATGTCGAGGGCATGCATATGTTTGATTTTGCTTGCAAATATGATTTTAGCATCAATGAGCTCAACGAGATGTTTGAAAAAGATATTGACAGCAAAGTCAAG
>CM064533.1:8019720-8072220 GCA_032716605.1 Paralithodes platypus | reverse complement strand
AGTGATCAGGAGCGTGACAGGCCCCAGTCCGCTGTCCGGCAAGTCTGCCTCGGCACTGAGGCTCTGCGGGGTGGTCTCGCAAGATATATTCAATGTTGTGAAAGGTAAGTTTAGCGGAACATTGTATAGAAAGAAAACAATTATTAGCGAATATTGTCGATATCTGATATCCGTAGTAATGCTACAGGTGAACCCCGCTAGCTAGAAAGCTTGTTCTGATGTAATTTGAAAGCTCTTTTCTTCTAGTGTTTTTTCTGAAATTTTTTAATTTCAATCACTTGCTTAAGCAATCAGGAGTGCCTGAATGAGCGGGAATATGGCGGCGCTGAACGGGTTAATGGTAAAGGATCCGCCAGCGTAGGGCGAGGTATGCACTCTACCGAGTGCCTCTCTAGTTTGATTATTATGTATTATTCTCTTCCTAACCTTTTATTCGAATAACAAAATATTTCAGTCCCAAAGGATTATTGTCTAATCAATTAATGCTTATAATTTGAGAGGGCCTTCCAGAGTTACCCCTTTCAAGATACGATGACGCATTTCTATTATGATTTCTGGCTTTAATTAGACGATTATATTCAGATTAGGAAGAGTATATGGAAATCATAGGGTAATTGAAACAGTCTTTACCCCTTTCATTACCACATATCCTTCCAAAGCTGCATAAAATGGTCTAATGATAATCCTTAATGGGTTAACCAGGAACATTTTATTCGAATTAACCCTTTGAAGATTATGACGCATGTTCACAGTATAATCTGGCTATCATTAGACGATTTTATATACTTTACGAAGGATCTGTGGGAATGATAGGAGAAAAGATTATTTCAATTAACCCGCTGATTTCCATATACCTTTCCTAATATGAACAATACCGTATAATAATAACCAGATAATTGAAAAGAAATGCGTAATTGTATTTTCTAAGGGATGTAAAATATTTCAGTCTCAAAAGGATAAAATAAATCAAACTTAATTTGAGAGGGCCTCCACAGTTAAGGGGAGGTATTTGTTTTTTTCTGGATACCCTTCTGTCTCATGTTTAGCCCCATTAATTATGTGATTTTAAGACGTTCGCCCCATTAGTTTCGCAATTTTAAGACCTTTCGGCCCATTTCTTTATCAGCATTAAGACCTTTCGTGCCATTTACGTGTTGATTTATTTCTTGGCCTGCGACAGCGAGGGGAATCTTAGGGATTATTGCGGGGTAGTACTTGGTTTTTGGTCTATATATTTATATATTTTATTATTTTTTAGTTTCCTCGCTAGACCGCCATCAAGCTTAGAAAAACACCCCCTAGACCCCCTTTCCAGATAAATTTGTACATTTTTTGGTAGAAAAATTTCCCGGCCAAAGGCTGGTTCCTTCTAAAATTAGAGGCTCGCTTTCGCTCGCCAGGAAAATATAGACACCTATAGGGCACGAAAGGTCTTAATATTGACAACAAAATTAGGCGAAAGGTCTCAAAATCGCCAAACTAAAGGAACGCCCGTCTTAAACTATTATGCTAAATATGAGTGAGAAGTGGGTCCAGAAAAAGCGAGTAGTACCCCCTTAAGCTTGCTTGATGTCTAATCAAACAAATACATAAATCTCATCAGTTGGAGGCTTCATAATATAACAGTATTATTGACTACCACTGTACAGTTGTCCACATTAGTTCTGTTCCTCGTCGTGATTTTATGTATGAAAGCAAAATAGTATGAATGAATTGCGAGTGTGGCTTCTTTTAAGGGGAGGTTTCCACTTGAGGGGATTTTTTTCTTGACTCCTTTCTCCCTCATGTTTAGCCCCATTGCATTTGAGATTTTATAACGTTTGCTCCATTAGTTTGGGGATTTTAAGAACTTTCGCCCCATTTTTTTTAATTTTAAGACCTTTCGTACCATGTAGGTGTCGATTTTTCCTGGCGAGCGATAGCGAGCCTGTAATTTAAGAGTAACCGGCCTTCGGCCCGAATTTTTTTTCTACCGAAAAATGTACAAATTCATCTTGCAAGGGGGTGACATTTGTAGATTGCTGGAGGAGTAGGAAACAAACTAAAAACCTCCCCTTGATTATCAGTTGACTAGCCAGATGGGTTAACCACAGCACAGGAAACTACACCCGTAATTCAATCACGGGATTTATATTTCCATGTATGAGATCACGAAGAGGAACAGAACTTATGTGGTGAACTGTACAATTCAAATATCCATAATTCACCGACAAGTTTGATCATAAACCGTGTAATTTTATCTTTTTCAAGACCTCCAGTAAACCTAAAAAAAAAGCATCCCCAAGATCCCCCTTCTAGATATATTTGTACATTTTTCGGTAAACAAAAATCCTGGCCGAAAGCTGGTCCCTCCTTAGTTACAGGCTCCCTATCGCTCGCCAGAATCGACACCTAAATGACACGAAAACTCATAATATTAACCCTGTCACGCTCATACGACGCAGAGGTTGCCAGATTAGCAATAAGAAATAGAGTTCTCTCACTCTTATAATTACCTCTCCAAAATTAGTTTTCTGCCCACAGCTAACTCAAAGACAACTCCAGAGGTTGAAGTAACTCAAGTATTAACTAAAGGTTTCTAAATACCCCTGATGGTAACAAAGGCTTTAAAGTATCCCCAATAGGCTCAAAATCGCTTCATATGTCAGAGAGGGTTAACAAAGAAGTGGGGCGAAAGTCTTAAAATCGCCAAACTAATGGGGCGAACGTCTTAAAATTTGAAAACTAATGAGGGAGAAGAGGGACCAGGAAAACCAACCATGCCCCCTTAATGCTTTCGGTGTTATAAGAGTTTAGTGGTCAACATTTTTGGCCTACATACAGTATACTGAATGGACTGTAGTTGTAGTTGTTTCATGACCCTCTCCGACATATGACGTGATTTTGAGCCTATTAGGGATACTTTAAAGCTTTTGTTATCATCAGGGGTATTTAGAAACATTTAGTTTAGTTACTTCAACCTCTGCAGTTGTCTTTGAGTTAGCTGTGGGCAGAAAACTAATTTTGGAGAGGTAATTCTAAGAGTGAGAGAACTCTATTTCTTATTGCTAATCTGGCAACCTCTGCGTCATATGAGTCTGAAGGGGTTAAAGGGAGACAAAATAAAAACCCGAGTCCCTTTTGATTATTCTGTGTTATTGTATTATTATTAGCTTAGTGTGTTATTGTATTATTATTAGCTTAGTGTATTATTGTATATGTTGTGTTCAAATTATGGCTTATAGGTCTTATCATGTTTTGGGGAGTGATAATACTAAGACCAAAATAATGGTATTATGCTTATAGTTACCTGTATTTCTGTTTAATTTTGAGATTTACAATGATTTCGGTTTGCAGATACACACGCTTACACTTCCTGCAACATCAGTATATCATTTACACACACACACACACACACACACACACACACACACACACACACACACACACACACACACAGTACTCAAGCACTAATTTTGTTCCTCCAGTATTGACCAGGTATATGTTGTAATAGTTGGTAAAGCAGTGAATTAAGCGGTGAGTTGTGTCTACCGTACTATGAGGACGAGGGAGACAAAAGGTAAAACTGTCTATGACAAATTGAAAGAGCACAAAGGAATACAAAGGAGTACAAAGGAAATCAAGCAACAACAAATCTAGTGACCCTTCTAGGCTGCTTGTCCTCCAAAACACTGAGGATCAAGTGTCCAAACAGTGGTTTAGAGTGGGTAAGGGAACATTGGAAAGGGAACTACTGCCCTGGAACTAATGTCCGTGGCAGGATTAGGAAGTTAATAGGGGACAGAGGGGTTAGTAACTGAGGGGGGGATAAAATAAAGTTTTTCATTTACAAACGCAGTCAGTCGCGGGTTTGATGCGAGATATTTGTCTAGGCGAAGTTTAAAAGAATCAACGGTGCTGCAGTCTATAACATCTCGGGGAAGCCCATTCCATAAGTTGACAATTCGATTGAAGAAGAAATTCTTAGATTCGTGTGAGTTAAAAGATTTACCAATAATTTTGCAACCGTATCCCCGCGTGTAATTAGATTGGTCGATAGCGAAGTACTTACTACAGTTCATATTGTCGATGCCTTTGATGATTTTGAACACTTGAATTAAGTCGCCTCTTAATCTGCGCTGGGTTAAAGGAAATAAATTTAATTCTCTAAGACGCTCCTCGTATGGTTTGTTCTTTAGGCTAGGTATCATTCATTTTGGTAACTCTACGTTGAACTCGTTCTAGCTTGTCTATATCTTTTTGGTAATAAGGGCATCAGGATTGAACGCAGTATTCCAGAAGAGGGCAGACTAAGGAATTGTAAAGAGTTAGGATAACTTCTTTGAATTTATGCTCAAATGACCTGCCTATAAAACCAATTATTTTGTTTGCCTTCTTAACAACTTCTGAACATTGTTGACTCGGTTTTAGGTTACTCGATATTGTTACTCCCGGATCGGTTTCTCTGTCTACACTTAAGCCGAGTGCCATTCATCGAATAGTTTGCTTTCTCATTTCGGTATCCGATATGTAGTACTTTACATTTATCTGCATTGAAACTCATTTGAGAGAGAGATAGAGAGAGAGTGAGAGTGAGAGTGAGTAAGGGGAGAGAGAGTGAGGGGGAGAGTGAGTAAGGAAGAGAGAGAGTGTGTGTGAGTGAGAGTGAAAGTGAGTTACAAGGAGCTACAGGAACAAGTAGCACCTCACAATTGGTCTTACAACCCATATCGAGGAGGCTCCATTATAATACTGTAATAGTGGTAGAACAGCCTGTTTAAAAACAAAAAAATCCTCCTTCCAAAGTTCTCTGGGTAAATTCAGAGACACTTGGATGGCAACATCTTCAGCTCCAGCTGATGCAGTTGCGTTCGATTTTGTTAACCCCTCAAATCCCAGCGACGGATATAGCCGCCAGTGGATAAGTAACTTCCCAGTCCCAGCGACGGATATAGCCGTCAGTAATGTACTTTCCTTGTAGCTGCCTGTACAAGGCTGTACCAGACACCACCACCGTTTGAGAACTGCTACCGAAATGGCAACACTTCTCCAGGATATATAAGACCTGCTGAAGGGTGGCAGGGCCAGTCTTGCCTCATCTCTGGAGGTGAAAAGGTAGTCTCTCCTGCCATTTTGGCCACAGTGCTTGGGACTGCTGGGGACTTTCATTACTGTATCCTACGGTTCTCAACGGGTTAATGGTATGCGTTCCTTGATCTTATAATGACCTTAACCCCTACTGTACCATATGGTACTACCATAAAAGTCCCTCCCAGTCCCAAGCAATGTGGCCAAAATGGCAAGATATAACAACTTCCCACCTCAAAAGATGGAGGAATACTGCCTCTCCCAGCCTGTAGAGGTTTGGATATGAGCTGGGAAGTGTTGCCAAGGTCTAGAGCAGTGCTCAAACGTCGTGGTATCAGGCACTGCCTGATACTAGCAGTTACAAGGATCGTACATTACTGACGGCTCCCTGCCGTCGCTGGGACTGGGGAGTGATTTATCTCCTGACGGCTCTCTGCCGTCGCTGGTACTGAACGGGTTAAACACTTTTTCTGATAGTTTTTCCAGTAAAGGTATTTATTGCGAACTAAATATTTCCGTTAACTATTTAAACAGCTGCTTTGAATGTGTGATTGAAATTGAGATTGCAAAAAGATTCACTTGTAATTATTATTATGCAAGTTAATATCTAGTGTGTGTGAATTTGTATTTTGTGTTTGTGTTCATTGATTTCTGTTATGATGACCCTATTCGGGCTCTGTCTTGAGTTCCTCCCCCCCCCCCCGAAAAAAAGGAAAAGTGGGGATTGGGCCTGAGTACATACATACATACATAAGATAATATCTACCCATGTGGATGAGATTGTACAACACAAATGCCCAATAACTTTACTCGAAAAACTATAAACTATTTGTTTAAGGTTAATGTAAGAGAAAGGTCGTATCTGAATTCTCAACTTTATGGCTCAAACTTTCCTGTCATTCTCTTACTAAATATTTCTGTGCTGTCTATCTTTCCCCTAACTCTACCAACTTTCCCAAATTCTTTAACTATCTAAACTCTACAGTGGAACACATTCTATCCATTTCTCCTTTCTCAGAAATCTCCATCTTAGGAGATTTCAACGTTCACCACCGCCAATGGCTCTCTTCTCACACTACTGATCCACCTGGTGAACAAGCCTACGTCTTTTCTATCATAAATGACCTAGAGCAGTTAGTTCAGCAACCCACCTGTATCCCGGATCGCATCGGAGATCGGCCCAACATTCTTGACTTGTTTTTAACTTCTAACCCTTCTTCTTATACTGTCGATCTTTTCTCTCCTTTGGGCTCCTCCGACCATAAACTTATCTCTGTCACCTGTCCTATCTCTCCAGTATGGCCACCTGATCCTCCTAGCCGGCGGTGCTTGTGGCACTTTGGCGCTGCCAACTGGGAGGCTCTCCAGCAGTACTTCTTTGATTTCCCATGGAATGATTTCTGCTTCCGTGGCCGGGGACCCTCGGAGAGTGCTGAACGCATTACCGAGGTAATCCTATCGGGCATGGAAGCATACATTCCATTCTCTTTCTCTCAGACTAATGCTAAAAAATCTTGGTTTACTCACACCTGTTCTACTGCTGTCCGCAATAAGGAGGAAGCATTCAAACGGTACCGTCGCCTTAAAACTCAAGACTCTCATTCTTCCTATGTTTCTGCCCGGAATCAAGCCAAATCTGTTCTTCGACTTGCCAAACACTCTTTCATCAATAATAAATGCACTGAACTATCCAACTCTAGCTCTTCCCAAGCTTTCTGGCATCTAGCCAAAAACCTCTCCAACAATTTCTCTTCCTCGTCTTTCCCTCCCCTTTCCCACTCTGATGGTACAACCATCACTTCTTCCTCTGACAAAGCTAAACTCTTCGCTCAAACTTTTGCTAGAAACTCCACCTTGGATGATTCCGGTGCTATTCCTCCCTCTCCACCCTCCTCTCTCTTACTTATGCCTAATATCCTAATCTCTTCTAAAGATGTACTTTCTACCCTCTCCTGGCTTAACACTAATAAGGAGTACGGTCCGGACGGTGTTCCTCCTGTTGTTCTCAAAACCTGTGCTTCCGTGCTGACTCCCTGCCTAGGAAAACTCTTTCGTCTCTGTCTATCCTCTAATGTCTTCCCTTCATGCTGGAATTTGCTCACACTCAACCTGTCCCAAAGAAGGGTGACCGCTCTCAACCCTCCAACTATCGTCCAATTGCTCTCATCTCTTGTCTTTCTCAAGTTTTTGAAACTATTCTTGCTTCCAAATTTCTTAAGCATTTCTCTTCTCATAATCTGCTCTCAGACCGCCAGTATGGCTTCCTTAAGGGTCGCTCTACTGGTGATCTTCTTTCATATCTTATTAACTCTTGGTCATCCTCCTTTCGGGACTTCGGTGAAACTTTTTCTATTGCACTAGACATATCGAAAGCTTTCGATAGAGTCTGGCACAAATCTTTAATTTCTAAACTACCCTCCTTCGGTTTTTATCCCTCCATCTGTGCCTTTGTCTCTAATTTCCTTTCCGGCCGTTCCATAGCCCCGGTTGTGGACGGCCATTGTTCACTTCCTCACCCTATAAACTCTGGTGTTCCTCAGGGCTCTGTCCTATTCCCTATTCTCTTTCTAATTTTTATAAATGATCTCCTTAACTGTACCTTAATTCCCATCCATTCATATGCAGACGACTCAACCTTACACTACTCCATTAGTTTTTCAGAACGCCCCAGCCAGCAATCCCTTAACGACAAACGTAATGAAGCCATAGAACTCTTAAATTCTGATCTAAATACTATCTCCAATTGGGGCAGAGAAAACCTTGTTACCTTTAATGCTTCCAAAACCCAATTTCTCCATCTATCTACCCGTCAGGATCTCTCAGCGGACTATCCCTTATTCTTCAACAATACAAAAATCAACCCTTCATCTTCTCTCAATATTCTTGGTGTCTCTTTTTCTTCTGCTCTCATTTGGAAGGACCATATTACCAGTCTTACTAAGGCAGCCTCCCAGAAGCTGGGTGTGCTCAACCGCCTTAGGGGGTTCTTTTCCCCTGCACAGCTTCTTGCTCTGTACATGGGCATAGTGCGTCCTTGTATTGAGTATTGTTCACATGTGGGGGAGGTTCCTCTCACACCGCTCTCCTAGACAAAGTTGAAAGGAAGGCCTTTCGTATCATTAACTCCCGTCCACTCACCAACTCTCTGCAATCTCTCTCTCTCCGCCGCAATGTTGCATCTCTCTCGCTATTCTATCGCTACTATAATAATCAGTGTTCCTCAGAGCTTTCCCAGTGCATACCACCTCCTTTACGTAGGGCACGTGGTACCCGTCTTGCAACTCAATCCCACCCCTACTCTGTGCAACTCTCTAACCCAAGAGTGAAACGTTACTCTCAAACTTTCTTCTACTCAACAGCTGAGCTCTGGAACTCTCTCCAAGAATCAGTATTTCTCTCTTCCTATGACTTAAATTGCTTCAAACTCCGTGTGTCCAGGCATTTTGGCTCGATCGTCCCTTGATTTTGGCCCTGTCACTCGTTCAACTATGGGGGAGGCACTCGCTATAGGCAATTCTGCCTTTTGCCTCCCTCAATCACATAGAAAAAAAATAAAAATAAAAATACAATTGACGAAATCGAACACAACCGCGTACAGCCACCAGCTCGAGTTAAGAATGTTGCCATCAAAGTGTCCCTGTCTTTACCCAGATAACTTTGCAAGGAATATTTATGCTAGAAGATTAAAGCTTTCCCCACCCACCTCTCTCCCCCGCAGTGCAGGCACAGAAAATGGGAGATTAGGAGAAAAAGGCCTAACAAAACCTTTTCTAATTTTGCCTTCGCTGGTAGCTGATTCCAGTTGCAGATTTTGTATGTGAAGACATTGCTTAATGTATCACAGTGGAGACACTTCAAGTCAAGCTTCCACCTGTGCTTCCTCATTTTGTTGTTATTTAAACTAAACATAAGATCCATGGCGTTCGAGTGAAAAGCACACTTACGAGTGAATCTGCTTTACCTCGGCTCGATCCCAGCAAAGGTTGATATATTTAGTGGTTGTGGTAGTACGTCCTAGCGTGTTAGACATGCTTGCACCCAATCGGGGGACACCTCGATGATGTATAGAAACTACTAAACACATATAACAAAGCCATTCCAACAGCTTCCTCTCTCTCCAACACCTCTTATCCCCTCTCAACATTCTTCGGAATGTAGATACGAGGTGGCGTTGTAAAGGCATATACACCAATACCTTCACCAGACCTGAACTGACCAGCTGTGTTGGCAGTCGAAGTTCTCAAAGCCATGAAATATTTTGAAAACTACGATTAGTTGTCCACACAAATCCCTAGTCTCTAATGTTAAGAGGCCCAGTACCTGTAGCTTTTTCTGGTGAATAGAATCTGGTTCCAAATGAAGCTATCACTTTCAAGCTGACAAGCTCCTCGTTGGTGTAGTTGGTTTGGTGTTGGGCTGCTGCGCTATGACCCAGTTCATATTGCAAAAATGTTGATATATATAGGACTTGTCACATATCGTGGGTAGGCTACTGTAAGAGAAGGACCCTGAACTGCCTAACGGTAATGCAATATCCTCTATATAACCCTCAGTATCCCCGACCGTGAACAGACACTACTACACATAGAACTACTGGGTCCAGTTTCTCTGGGACCACAACATGTGGCGTAGGATTCCCGCTATACTTTTAGGCCGCCGTATTTTACTCGTCCAGTCAACTGGACAGAGATATTACTCTGTCCCAACGAGGATAAATTCAGATCATAACCCCAAAGAAGAGCCACTCTGGTCACAAACTCCTACAGTACCTACTAAATTATCAACAGTGCCGTGCTATGATCAAGAAGGGTACAGTGACTAATAGGGAAAACCACCCTGTAACTGATACTTCTATAATAGGCCACCACCCTCCTCTATTACAGTATGTCACTCTGCTGTAATCAAAAGCACCAGCCCATAGCAGATAATTGTTGCAACACAGTTCCGGGCGATTGAAATGTGGACACAAAAGCTAAAGTTGAATCACACTGGTCGAGGACCCCCTCGGCCACTGGACCAACACAAAAATCACAAGAAGAAAATAAAGGTAAAAGCATAAATTATACAAGTAGGACACCGCTACCAGACAATTTCCACATGTATATACTGTTACGTATCTTGATCCTCAAGTGGTTAACTTGATGAATCTAGATAGCACAGAGATATATATTAAGGTATCAGTCCGCTGAAGGCAAAACAAGAGTAAAATCTAATAAAATTATTTCCTGTTGTTGCTTCCTTTCCTTTTGGATCTTAGGATTTGGTATCCTTTATGGACTGATACTCTTTAATTATGAAAAATACTGAAACTAATTAAAGTCATGTAGTATTTATAAAGAATTATTATTTAACCGAAGCTTAGTAGGCTATGGTTATGAACCGAAGAAGTATATCTAAAGAAGGACTATTAATTCTATAAAAAGTCTTGAAAGATAAATATTGAGGTAAGAATATTTCTGTCTCTTACCCTTTTTGAAATGAATAGCTAGTTTTATTATATGTCCTTTTATTTATATTTAATGTAATTATTCTTGGTTCTTGTCTTACGTTAATAGTATTACATTATTATTATCATCAGGATAAATATCAGTCACATAAAAAGTTAGATATATATATAATAATTAGTTAAATGTATTTCTTAACCACGTACCATTGAGGTTTGATTATGAGTAAATTAAGTTACACGATCGCTTCATAGATTCGATTCAGGTCTCACTCAAATAATATGAAAAGCAAAAATAATATTTTGAAGCTAAAAGAATTTTCTTCAGCTTAGGAAATCACTAGAAGTAATATTAACACAGCCATGTTAGTCTAAGGCGATATTACTAATAAGAGACAATAGCATCACCGTACTAAGCACCGTTAAGCAATGTAAGCTTAATTAAAAGAAAATGAAAGAACTCGTAAGTATTAATATAAAACAATAGTATTACTTTCATCATAACCCAATTACTTAAAGAGTTGCTTTAGTCCACAAGTTAGTCAACTAAAATAGTTAAGTACATAATAATAGCGTTAACGTTAATTCCCAATCAAATAGTTCAGTACATAAATAGTAGCGTTAACGTCCCAATCACATATCTCACTAACCAACATAACGTAAGTGTTTACACGGAACACACTTAACACATATATAATCTGACTGACAGTCACAATCCCATTATAATACTTCACCCCGTCTTCCTCCAGCTGCAAGTTCACCTTCCCCAACTCCAAATGAGACTGATTTGAATGCCCACAACTCGGGCCTTATATACTAAACAATGATGGTCTAGGAACGAATCAGGAGGCGAGTGATGGTGCGCGCTCCAATCATAGCTCCTCGAGTTGCATAACAGGTGCCTGGTTCAATCACAGCTCCTGGCGTCGAACATACGTCATAGCGTCGGGTCATCGAAGTAGTTTGCAGGGTCCCCTATGACGCACGCAGGTTTGAAGGCTTGTTTGCTGGTATGCCGGCGAGCTGGTTTCCCACTCGCTAGCCTGCTTCGCCGCTTGGGTAGTTTGAAACTCCTTCAACTCTAATTCTAACTCTTAAATTAACATACAGGGCTCCGTATGTCAGAATACCAATACGAAAAATAATAGTATTTCCTAATTGAAGTCTCACAATCACAGCCTCGGTCACTGGCTCACTATAGTTGGTCTAACACTGGCGGACCCTCGTAACAATAGTCTAGTTGGGGCTACGGCATCAATAAAGATGATGAACAATAGCAGTGCCGGCACGTACCCGGAGGTACATAAACGGATACCGAAAAATAGCGGGTACACAGCACACAAAAATACGGCACAAATACTAACTGAGGGACCAGGTGCTAATTACTTAGTAACTGACTGAACAAGCAAAACTTTATATTAAGCAGTTAATGATTAAACTTAGAAAACAATATACATTAGGTTATTACCATTACTTACTAATTATTAATAAGATTATGCAAGTAATTAGAGCAATTACGCTATGAAGAAAACATATGGTAGCATCTGAAGGGGATAATTGATAAAGGGTTACGAAAAAACACTCAGCTATTGTTCGGGACTATACTCCCAGGCCGGTGACAGCTTTCCAAGATATCCGTGGCACTATATATTCCTGGTATGATGTTATGGTGTTAAATCCAGGGGCACACGACCAGAGCTGGTGTTAGCACAAGAACAGCCGAGAGTACAGTGAGTTATCTGTTCAATCCCGGCCTCACACAAAAACATGGGCAAATCCATTGATAAGGCAGGAAGGGGTCACATGCACCATGTGTAACCCCGTAATACACCACCATATTCACTATCCACATAAACTATACCCATATACGGCCCTTAATCTGTCCTCCATGACATCAGAAAGCAAGATATTACTCTGTAACATCAATAAACTATAAGAATATGCCTTATAACCTGGCAAACTACCCAACCACTTAGTTGTCGGCACTCGCTCCCCTCTTACTTCGATTGACGAAGGGTATTGGAGTGTCTCTAAAATACCATCTATTCTATTTCTAGTGGTACTAGCAAAAAGGGTCATAAAACTAAAAGTGCCACACATTAATTGATCAGGTTAGTGTTAAAATATCAAGGAGATCCGATGAATAATAAAGGAGTTATAAAATACGCCCCTCCTAATCTGAATATAAATGTCAGGAGAAATAATATCAAGACAAATAGATCCAGATATACATCAGGTATAGATACATAGGTTGGTTACAGACACATTGTATGGGAATGTACCACTGCGTCTGGAAAACAATAGTTTTGTCATAACCTCACAGGAGTAATTACACGATCCTGCGACAAGCTCTACTTATATATTCTGTGAGGCCTTGTGCCCCAAATTACATGTATCCTTCTCTAGTACTTAGCTGCTAGTGTTTGCATGCTGATGTTTGTGTGTATGGCATGAAGCTGCGTGACCACGAGTGAAATGACGGGGTTGAGCAGCCACCCTCAGACCAACACCATAGCAGTGATCAGGGACAGCCACAAAACCCAAAGGAGAGGACACAGGATCCGACCAGCTTCCCAGGATTTAATTCCGGAATTAAATAAGTCTACCCCTTTCTCCGGATCCGCCCATGCTCTAATTCCGGAGGAATAGGTGAGTATCCCATTTAAAGGAGTTCGAGCCCTGACAAATCCTGGGAGCCCCAGCTCCTCCAATGACAGCGGCCGACACCAAACAACACGGCCTATCACAACGCTCCAGCCAGATTTAAACTATAGTGAGGATATGTTTATGCTAATTAAACATCAAGAGCCTTACCAATATCGAGATAAGTGGGAACCTCAGCCACCTCTCGATAATACCTCCCGCAAGAATGGGAATAAGTTAGGTCCAGTGATCAGTATAGAAACTATTGCCTGCACAAGAAGAAAAGCTAGATTTCAGTATGGACAGAAAATCCTCCATTACGTCACCATTGTGCCCTCTAAATATAAGCAACCTATATCACGAGATTGAGAATCTTCCTATGTACCCATTAATATATGACCTATATTTTTAGGTTAAGTATTACCTTCGCTATAACAATTACAACGATATCCACCTGCCCCTATGAAATTGAAATCCAGTAAGTTGAACAGTAAAAACAAGCTGAACATAGTCTTACTTTTCCTGAAGAAAAGTAAGCAAAGTACGACTGCCACCTTCTCCTGGAACACCACCAGAAGTGGGTTTACGCAAGACTATTGAAGCTTCCCAGACGTCCAGCCAGGACTCACCTTTCCCTGCCCCTGGGAGAAAGGCAGTGCCCCTGACGTCCATCCCGGACCCACCTTCACCTGTACCTGCGAGAGAAGCTGTGCCCCTGACGCCCAGCCCTTCAGACTCCGAGTCCACGTCAACCAGACTCTGACCTTAGGCTACTTTCATCTTTTACCCTAAGTGTCCCTGAGTGTGTTACGTTGTTGGTTATCGTTGTAAGGTAAGCTAAAATATGCGAGTATTCCTAGTTTAATTTCGTCTAGATTTGTGGCTAAGATCTATAGTGAATTTGTGTTGATCGTGTAATTAATTAATGTAGATCCGTACAGTGATTCTTTGAGTACGAGATAATTGTTATAACTCATGTTCATCCTTCAGAAACTTAATATTCCCGTACGTTACATACTCATTGTTACACGTATTAATTAGATTGAATACTCTCAGATTTTCCTCTCATGTGTCCATTATTCTGTGTATAAACCAAGTCGAACTCGAAGTGTATACCGTGAAGTGATTATACCTATAAATCTTCTATATACCTAGAACCTACGCCCAATTTTAGTATTCATATTATATTATTATTGCTTGTGATAATTTAAAGTGTCTCTTTCCATATTTTTGAAAGTAAAGATCCCCTTACTGTTGAGTTACGAATTATTCCTTAAACTAATCATCAAGTATTTTAGTTACACTGAATATTCTAATAATACACGCTAGTCGGATTATTATGAATATATAATTTCTTTCCACACTTCTCTAGGAATTCCGATTGATTTATTCATCAAGTTTACCTAGCATTTGACCTTCAAGTCAAGATCTATATATTCTTTTAGTAATATATTCATTATACCTGATTCTAGGTAAGAATTCAACGCTACTCGTTCTGCGTTCTTTTAGGAACCTGTTAATCTATTCAGAACTCCTTGTATACCATTGTTGGTAATTCATTAGTGCAACTTCGTCGTGTACGCTATCTGTCCACATCATTTTATTTGCGTTCTTTCTCATTGATTCTATTTACTCAATTATAATTATCTGAGTAATTGATATACCTTGATAATATTCGTATAGTATAGTATAGTATAGTATAGTATAGTATATATAGTATAGTATAGTATAGTATAGTATAGTATAGTATATATAGTATAGTATAGTATAGTATAGTATAGTATAGTATAGTATAGTATAGTATAGTATAGTATAGTATGTATATATATATTATAGTATATATATTATAGAATAGTATAGTATAGTATGTATAGTATAGTATAGTATAGTATGTATAGTATAGTATGTATAGTATAGTATAGTATAGTATGTATAGTATAGTATAATATATCAGTATAGTATAGTGTAGTATAGTATAGTGTAGTATAGTATAGTATAGTATATCAGTATAGTATAGTATAGTGTAGTATAGTATATCAGTATAGTATATCAGTATAGTATAGTATAGTATATTATAGTATAGTATATTATAGTATAGTATATTATAGTATATTATAGTATAGTATATTAGTATAGTATAGTATAGTATAGTATAGTAATATAGTATAGTATAGTATAGTATATTATAGTATAGTATAGTATATTATAGTATAGTATAGTATAGTATAGTATATTATAGTATAGTATAGTATATAGTATAGTATATATAGTATAGTATAGTATAGTATAGTATAGTATAGTATAGTATAGTATATATAGTATATTATATAGTATAGTATAGTATAGTATAGTATAGTATAGTATATATAGTATATATAGTATAGTATATATAGTATATTATAGTATATTATAGTATAGTATAGTATATTATAGTATAGTATAGTATAGTATAGTATATTATAGTATAGAATAGTATAGTATAGTATATATAGTATAGTATAGTATAGTATAGTATAGTATAGTATAGTATAGTATAGTATAGTATAGTAGTATAGTATAGTATAGTATAGTATAATAGTATAGTATATATAGTATAGTATAGTATAGTATTTAGTATAGTATAGTATAGTATATAGTATAGTATAGTTAGTATATATAGTATAGTATAGTATAGATAGTATAGTATAGTATAGTATAGTATAGTATAGTATAGTATAGTTAGTATAGTATAGTATGTATAGTATATAGTATAGTATAGTATAGTATAGTATAGTATATATAGTATAGTATAGTATATTTAGTAGTATATTAGTATAGGATAGTGTAGTATGGTATAGTATAGTATATATAGTAAGTATAGTATATAGTATAGTATAGTATAGTATAGTATAGTATAGTATAGTATAGTATAGTATAGTATAGTATAGTATAGTATAATAGTATAGTATAGTAAGTATAGTATAGTATAGTATAGTATAGTATATATAGTATAGTATAGTATAGTATATATAGTATAGTATAGTATAGTATAGTATAGTATATATAGTATAGTATAGTATAGTATAGTATATATATATAGTAGTATAGTATAGTTATATAGTATAGTATATATAGTATAGTATAGTATAGTATAGTATAGTATAGTATAGTATAGTATAGTATATATAGTATAGTATAGTATAGTATAGTATAGTATAGTATAGTATAGTATAGTATAGTATAGTATAGTATAGTATAGTATAGTATAGTATAGTATAGTATAGTATAGTATAGTATGGTATAGTATAGTATAGTATAGTATAGTATAGTATTCGTATAGAAACTGACTGTTACCATGCCTCGCACTTGTACAAACTGCGCCGGTAGGTTTGGTGAGTCCATGTTTGTTACTGTCGATCTTCAAGTCTGCCGTCTCTGCCAGCAACGAGAGAATTTGACAGTGAAATTAGATGAAGCCTACAACAAGATCAACGTCCTCACCATGAAGCTGGAATCACTCCAAGAGTTTGTAACACTCAACGTTGGAGTACCACAAACTTCAATTGTCACCGCAACTCCAGCAGCCACCAACGCCCCAACGTCAACTGCCAACAATTCAACGCCTGCAGTAGCCATTTCATCTGATGGTTCCGATACTCAAGAAACAAATAGTAACTCTCTTCCCCCTCAAGACAACTTCCGTGTCGTGAGGAACAACATTTGCCCCAAGACCAGGAAACCCATACCGATTACCGAGTGTCAAAACCACTTCCAGATACTCGCAGACTCAGATGACGAAGCGGAAATAGAAGAAGTCCGGCTCGTGGGAGACTCGATGATACGTGGTCAGCTCACAGAGTTTTGCGCCAGAGCACCTAAGACCAGGAAGCGTTTTTGTATGCCTGATGGTGGTGTGGACGACGTAGTTGCTGCAGTTGACGAAGTATCTAAGCTGGCCCCTGCTAATACAATGTATGTCATCCACGTTGGATCCAACGATGTACAGCAAACCCGGTCGGAAGATTTGCTTTTAAAGTACCAGCAGCTGATCAAGTCGTTTAAGGAGAAGTCATCAAGGATCATCGTCTCAGGAATCGTCCCCCGGCTTGGTGTAGAGAGCCGATTTTACAACATAGCCACCAGCACAAATCGTTGTCTAGCAAACCTCTGCAGGAAGGAAAACGTGGGATTCGTCGACACCTGGGACAATTTCTACTACGATGAATATTTGTTTTCGGACGATGGAGTTCATCTGAACCAGGTGGGAGCAGCACGTTTTGGGCGTCTTCTCAACGATGCGGTGAAGGATTTTCGGAGAAGAAATCGACTCAGCACAGGACAACCAGGAAGGAGGACCGAAGACAGCGACGGCGGCAACCTGCGAAGGAATTAAATGCTAATCTGTCAAGAACCGCGAATTTGGATAAAGCTCCACCAACACGACCCAAATTCAAAACCGCCAGGGATAACGACCGAGGACCGATGTCAGCCATGAATGTAAATGTAGATCCGACCAGAACCAAAAATTTGATTAAAGAACGTTCTGTGAGTTCTAAAACCGCAACTTTAAAGATTTTCTATGCAAACGCTCGTAGCATACGCAATAAATTTTCAGATTTAGAGGAACTAGTGTTTACTGAAAATTATGATGTGATTGGTATAACAGAATCTTGGCTCAATACAGTAGATAGAGACTTTTTAGCAGAGTATTCACTTCCCGGTTATGTAATGTTTGAGAAAAGCCGAATGAATAAAAATGGAGGTGGCGTTTTACTTTATATTAAAGAAAGTCTTAACCCGACCCTCTTGTCAAAACCTCAAATTGTGAACGTCGACACATCTTTTGTGCTAATAAAGAATAATAAAGGTACAAAAATAATACTTGCATTAATATACAGACCTCCAGCTCAATCAGTGCAAACTGACCGAGAAATTTATGAACAAATTGCAGATGTAAGTAACTCACAAGATACCGTATTTTTTGGCGACTTTAATTTACCTGTGACCAAGTGGGGCGATACTCTTACTTCACACTCCGGACATGACTTGTATACGAACTTGCAAGAGAGTTAGTTTTATCAATTTGTTCGAACACCGACCCGTGGTAATAATGTTCTTGACATTGTACTTGCAACAAAAGAAGAATTAATAGAGAATTTGAATGTTGGTGATGAATTCAGTAACAGCGACCATCGTACGATAACTTTCACTTTAAACTTTACTAGTAACGAACCAAATAGTAGCATCGAAAAATTCCCTAATTTCAAGAAAGCAAACTTTCATAAACTTAGAGCTATGTTTAAAGAAACTGACTGGAGCTTTTTAATTAACAATAACGACATAAATACATCTTGGAAATTATTCGAAACCACTTGCCTAAAAGCAGTGCAAGACTGCATACCATCGAAAATACGGCGTCCAGGCCATAATAATAAGCCCAAATGGTGGAATAAAGATATTTCAAACTGCCTGCTTGCTAAAAAATGTGCTAATGATAGATTAAAATCCTCACAAAATGACGAAGAACGGGTGAAATTTGTAGAGCTACGACGCAAAGCCAAAAAGTTAATTAAGCAAAGTAAAAAGACCCTAGAGTTACATATTGCGAATCAAAGTAAAACAAACCCGAAAGAATTCTATAGTTATATCAGAAAGAAAAAAGTAGTTACTTCAACTGTTGGACCGTTAGTCGATGAAAATGGAGAATACACCAAAGACGAAGTACAAATGAGTAATGCCCTCAATACCTTCTTTGCATCAGTTTTTACAACAGAAGACCTCAGTGATATCCCTACACCATCGCTGATTCAGATTGATAATTCAGATGTTCTAAGCAATATCACCGTTACAGAGAAAGAAGTATTGAATTGTTTAGATAAACTCAAGGTAAATAAAACGCCTGGACCTGATACAATCTCGCCTAGAGTTCTAAAGGAAGCTAAGGATGAGCTCTCCAAACCACTGACATTGCTATTCAATAAATCCTTGCAGTCTGGAACTATGCCTGATCAGTGGAAGATAGCTAACGTAACACCGATATTCAAAAAAGGCAGCAAATCCCTACCCAGTAACTATCGTCCAATTAGCTTAACCTCAGTTGTATGTAAGATGCTAGAAACGGTCATAAGAGACAGACTCGTAAATCACTTAGAGGAAAATAACATACTTAAAGATACTCAACACGGCTTTCGTAAAAAACGTTCCTGTTTAACAAACCTCTTGGACTTCTTCCACGATATCCTCAACCTCTACGATAAGAGTAAAGCTGTAGATATTATATACCTTGATTTTCAAAAGGCCTTTGACAAAGTTCCCCACAAACGTTTACTGCTAAAACTAAAAGCGCATGGAATACAAGACGGTGTGTTGAAATGGATAGAAAATTGGCTCAGCGACAGAAAGCAAAGAGTAGTCATAAACGGTAAGGCATCTAAATGGACCAATGTAAGTAGCGGGGTACCCCAGGGATCGGTACTAGGACCAATTCTCTTTCTAATTTACATCAACGACATACAGTACTGTAGATGAGGGTCTCACCTGTACAATCTCAAAATTTGCTGACGATACAAAAATTGCAAATAGCGTACTCTCAAAAGATCAAGTTGACGATATGCAACACAATCTAGATAAATTGTCACATTGGGCCCAAATTTGGCAAATGAGTTTCAATGCGGATAAATGTAAAGTACTACATATCGGATACCTAAATGAGAAAGCAAACTATTCGATGAATGGCACTCAGCTTAAGAATGTAAACAGAGAAACCGATCTGGGAGTAACAATATCGAGTAACCTAAAAACCGAGTCAACAATGTTCAGAAGTTGTTAAGAAGGCAAACAAAATAATTGGCTTTATAGGCAGGTCATTTGAGCATAAATCCAAAGACGTTATCCTAACCCTTTACAATTCCTTAGTCCGCCCTCTTCTGGAATACTGCGTTCAATGCTGGTGTCCTTATTACCAAAAAGACATAAACAAGCTAGAACGAGTTCAACGTAGAGTTACCAAAATGATACCTAGCCTAAAGAACAAACCATACGAAGAGCGTCTTAGAGAATTAAATCTATTTCCTTTAAACCAGCGCAGATTAAGAGGTGACTTAATTCAAGTGTTCAAAATCATCAAAGGCATCGACAATATGAACTGTAGTAAGTACTTCACTATCGACCAATCTAATTACACGCGGGGAAACGGTTGCAAAATTATTGGTAAATCTTTTAACACCTTAAGAGCGGCCTATGCGGTTTATTTATATGTACCGCCCAGCGGGGTGTTTTTAGCCAAAATAGGGCTGTTTACGTGATCATTTTCATGCCTAAATAAGACCCAGAACGTAAAACAAGTATCTATCCCTGAAAGGGCATAAATAGAGCTTTCGAATGACACCATAACGATCCTTTTATGATGGCTAGTTTTCTTGCAATAACCGTGCAACGCGAGTGCAAAAAGCATGTAATTAGGCACTTTCCCCATACAATTCCTTATATAGCGAGTGAGAGAGGTAGGAGGGAGGTGAGATTCGTGTCAGTAGGTTCGCCGCGGTGGTCTGGAGCAGTCATACGCTCGCTACTCTCCTGCCACCACTTGTCTCTCTCTCTCAGCAACATTACGTGCTGAAATTGCCACTCGAGTTATGTCGAGCGCCGCCACATAGTCCAGCTTTATTTAACTCGACTTATGTGGTGAGCTGCTAATTAAGGGTTAACTCACACGAATCTAAGAATTTCTTCTTCAATCGAGTTGTCAACTTGTGGAATGGGCTTCCCGAGACGTTATAGACTGCAGCACCGTTGATTCATTTAAACTCTGCCTAGACAAATATCTCGCATCAAACCCGCGACTGACTGCGTTTGTAAATTAATAACTTTATTTTATCCTCCCCTCAGTTACTAACCCATATGTCCCCTACTAACTTCCTAATTCTGCCACGGACATTAGTTCCAGGGTAATTAATAGTTCCCTTTCCAATGTTCCCTTACCCACTCTAAACCACTGTTTGGACACTTGATCCTCAGTGTTTTGGAGGACAAGCAGCCTAGAAGGGTCACCAGACCTGTTGTTGCTTGATTTCCTTTGTAATGACAGTACGATAACATACCACATGCATCTCACACACTATATTACACTGGTTACAGACAACATGCACAACCACAACCATTCCAACAGTACGATATTGGTCGGTTGGGCTATATCCTATTTTAAGTAAGTAGGTAAAAACTCTTGAACATTAACCTCTATAACTCACAAACTATCAGAGTGAGAACTGAGCGATCTCTGCCATACCCATAGCTTACTCTGACTGTTCCTTTTACTTATATATTTTCTAGATCTCAAGTGACGGCATCTCTTCCGTGGAATGACCTCCCAATCTACCAAGATTGGAAACCAAAGCGTCACATTTTTCCTTTGCCCCTCAACTTTCTCTTCATAATTGCTGAGGGGCACAGGGCCCTGGGTGGGTCTTTGATTTCCCGGGCGTTTCCGCACCCTCCTCAGCTCCCCGCCATGGAGTGGCTTCGGTCACTCAGGCTTTATTATGGTCGGCAGGGAGGGTTCTGTTGGGGCGTTCGGTTATGGCCTTGGCCTTGCTCGGGGCTTTGGGGCTGTTCGGCCAGGCAGCTTGGGGAACAACAACAACAACTCACAAACGACTAGAGTAATCCCCAAAATATGTCTACCATTGGGGAAGGTTCAGCCAGGGAATAGGCGTGGACATTTACAGCCCAATTGCTTTAACCATTTTTGAGCTATAGAAGTTAGAGTCCTCGATTTCTGGACTACTAATTTGGAACAGTGTATTTTAACCGTCTCCAAAACACTAGCTAGGGACCCGAATCGGTTCCTGGAGGCGGTTCGTTCGTGTCTACCCCCTCGGGGATTATCACGACCATCCTGTAGAATTGTTTATTGTTTAATTTATTTCTAATCAAATATATTGTCTTTCAAACGCGTAATAATGGTTAGCTATTACAACCACTGCCTACAGTATACTGTTTTAGTGCTATTAATAATCTCTCTCTCTCTCTCTCTCTCTCTCTCTCTCTCTTTCTCTCTCTCTCTCTCTCTCTCACTTGGCAGCATCTCCCCCCTCAAGAAAATATATATACTGTATATATACAGTATATACAGTATATATATATATTTTTTTTTTTCTATGTGATTGAGGGAGGCAAAAGGCAGAACTGCCTATAGCGAGTGCCTCCCCCATAGTTGAAAGAGTGACAGGGCCAAAATCAAGGGACGTTCGAGCCAAAATGCCTGGACACACGGAGTTTGAAGCAATTTAAGTCATAGGAAGAGGGAAAGACTGATTCTGGGAGAGAGTCCCAAAGCTCAGCTGTTGAGTAGAAGAAAGACTGAGAGTAACTTTTCACTCTCAGGTTGGAGAGTTGCACAGAGTAGGGGTGGGATTGAGTTGCAAGACGGGTACCACGTGCCCTACGTAAAGGAGGTGGTATACACTGGGAAAGCTCTGAGGAACACTGATTATTATAGTAGCGAAAGATTAGCGAGAGAGATGCAACATTGCGGCGGAGAGAGAGAGAGATTGCAGAGAGTTGGTGAGTGGACGGGAGTTAATGATACGAAAGGCCTTCCTTTCAACTTTATCTAGGAGAGCGGTGTGAGAGGAACCTCCCCACACATGTGAACAATACTCAATACAAGGACGCACTATGCCCCTGTACTGAGCAAGAAGCTGTGCAGGGGAAAAGAACCCCGTAAGGCGGATGAGCTCACCCAGCTTTTGGGAGGCTGCCTTAGGAAGACTGGTAATATGGTCCTTCCAACTGAGAGCAGAAGAAAAAGAGACACCAAGAATATTGAGAGAAGATGAAAGATTGTATTTTGTATTGTTGAAGAATAAGGGATAGTCCGCTTGGAGTTCCTTACGGGTAGATAGATGGAGAAATTGGGTTTTGGAAGCATTAAAGGTAACAAGGTTTTCTCTGCCCAAATTGGAGATAGTATTTAGATCAGAATTTAAGAGTTCTATGGCTTCATTACGTTTGTCGTTGAGGGATTGCTGGGTGGGGCGTTCTGAAAAACTAATGGAGTAGTGTAAAGTTGAGTCTTGTGCGTATGAATGGATGGAAATTGAGGTACAGTTGATGAGATTATTTATAAAAATTAGAAAGAGAATAGGAGATAGGACAGAGCCCTGAGGAACACCGGAGTTTATAGGGTGAGGAAGTGAACAATGGCCGTCCACAACCGCGGCTATGGAACGGCCGGAAAGGAAATTAGAGACAAAGGCACAGATGGAGGGTAGAAACCGAAGGAGGGTAGTTTAGAAATTAAAGATTTGTGCCAGACTCTATCGAAGGGTTTCGATATGTCTAGTGCAATAGAAAAAGTCTCACCGAAGTCCCGAAAGGAGGATGACCAAGAGTTAGTAAGATATGAAAGATCACCAGTAGAGCGACCCTTAACCCGTACAGCCCCAGCGACGCGCCTGACGCGTCGGCGATGTATGTAACGCACAGCCCCAGAGACGCGCCTGGCGCGTCACCCTAATTGCGCCGACCGTAACCTCAGGTGTAGCCACTCAAGAGGGCTCAGATTTGTATGGGAACTGTGTACGTATCCCACGCAACCGTGCCGATGGTTGAAAACTCTCAAAGTCCACGTGCGTGCGCGCGAGCGCGCAAAAACCTGTTTTTTTTGGGATAATTGCCTTCAATTTTTTACTCTTATAAAATCCGTTTTCGGGGGGCTCTGTAGGACCATTTTTTAAGCTTTTTGAGCGGTTTTTTCGTGGTTTTTCCTTCATTCCTAACCCATTCGCTATTGTTTCTGGAATAAAACCATTTTTTGAAAACCGGCCGGGTTCTGGTGCGCAAACATTACAAAACTAGCCGGGCCTCCACGGGTTAAGGAAGCCATACTGGCGATCTGAGAGCAGATTATGAGAAGAGAAATGCTTAAGAAATTTGGAAGCAAGAATAGTTTCAAAAACTTTAGAAAGACATGAGATGAGAGCAATTGGACGATAGTTGGAGGGTTGAGAGCGGTCACCCTTGTTTGGGACAGGTTGAATGTGAGCAAACTTCCAGCATGAAGGGAAGACGTTAGAGGATAGACAGAGACGAAAGAGTTTGCCTAGGCAGGGAGTCAGCACAGAAGCACAGTTTTTGAGAACAACAGGAGGAACACCGTCCGGACCGTACGCCTTATTAGTATTAAGCCCAGGGAGGGTAGAAAGTGCATTGTTAGAAGAGATTAGGATATTAGGCATAAGTAAGAGAGAGGAGGGTGGAGAGGGAGGAATAGCACCGGAATCATCCAAGGTGGAGTTTCTAGCAAAAGTTTGAGCAAAGAGGTTAGATTTGTCAAAGGAAGAAGTGATGGTTGTGCCATCAGAATGGGAAAGAGGAGAGAAAGTCGAGGAAGAGAAATTGTTGGAGAGGTTTTTGGCTAGATGCCAGAAAGCTTGGGAAGAGCTAGAGTTGGATAGTTCAGTGCATTTATTATTGATGAAAGAGTGTTTGGCAAGTCGAAGAACAGATTTGGCTTGATTCCGGGCAGAAACATAGGAAGAATGTGAGTCTTGAGTTTTAAGGCGTAGGTACCGTTTGAATGCTTCCTCCTTATTGCGGACAGCAGTAGAACAGGCGTGCGTAAACCAAGATTTTTTAGCATTAGTCTGAGAGAAAGAGAATGGAATGTATGCTTCCATGCCCGATAGGATTACATCGTTAATGCGTTCAGCACTCTCCGAGGGTCCCCGGCCTCGGAAGCAGAAATAATTCCATGGGAAATCAAAGAAGTACTGCCGGAGAGCCTCCCAGTCGGCAGCGCCAAAGTGCCACAAACGCCGCCGGCTAGGAGGATCGGGTGGCCGTACTGGAGAGATAGGACAGTTGACAGAGATAAGTTTATGGTCGGAGGAGCCCAAAGGAGAGACAAGATCGACAGTATAAGAAGAAGGGTTACAAGTTAGAAACAAGTCAAGAATGTTGGGCCGATCTCCGATGCGATCCGGGATACGGGTGGGTTGCTGAACTAACTGCTCTAGGTCATTTATGATAGAAAAGACGTAGGCTTGTTCACCAGGTGGGTCAGTAGTGTGAGAGGAGAGCCATTGGCGGTGGTGAACGTTGAAATCTCCTAAGATGGAGATTTCTGAGAAAGGAGAACTGGATAGAATGTGTTCCACTGTAGGGTTTAGATAGTCAAAGAATTTGGAAAAGTTGGTAGAGTTAGGGGAAAGATAGACAGCACAGAAATATTTAGTAAGAGAATGACAGGAAAGTTTGAGCCATAAAGTACAGTAGAGAATCCAGAGGAGTCGAAATCGGGAACATGAGAGCAAGTGAGTTTGTTGTGCACATATGCACAACATCCGCCTTTGGCTTTGAAACTGGGATAGAGAAAGTAGGAGGATACAGAGAAGGGGTTGCTGGACGTTGCTACAGACACCTGAGTTTCGGTGAGGAAGAGAAGATCAGGTTTGTAGGCGAAGAGATGGTGTTCAACAGAGTGAAAGTTAAAGGAAACTCCGCGAATGTTGCAGAAATCAATAGAAAGAGTTACAGGCCGAGGTCCAGGTAATATACAGTATATATATATATATATATATAGTGAGATACAAAAATAATCAATATATTTATATTATAATGCATCAAATTAGTGAAAATATTATATTATAATATAATTTTAAAATATTACTAAGATATTATAGTAAGTGACATGAAGGAAACCAAAGAGGAAAACAAACAAAGGGAGGACAACAAAGTAATATTTTTGTTTGTTCTTGCATAAACAAAAGAGGCACTAGAAAGAAAGTAACTATTTATATATACAATATAAGAGAGAGAGAGAGAGAGAGAGAGAGAGAGAGAGAGAGAGAGAGAGAGAGAGTAATCTTGAGAAGCGGTAAAAAGACAATCAATTAACACCTCTCTCTCTCTATCTATCTTTCTGTCTGTTTGTTTATCGATTTTACGCCTATAACTTTATATACTGTATATGCTAAAGGTAGACAAATATGATGTTTTGCTTAATTTGTATTGATGGTTTTGATTGTTGTTGCCGTTTTGGACCAAAGTAATCTTAGATTGCCCCCTGATATAAAGACAACGCCTCCCCAGACCCTCTTTAAATTAATAAAACGCCCCATAGGTCATCCATAAGGCAAATGTGTACATGTTTTCGGTAGACTAAATATTTGTTTGTATCTTTGTATCTACCAAGCTATATAGGCCTATGCTTGTATCTACCTATCCAGTCATACTGTATATCTCATCCTCACGTTATCTTCATTACCATCTACTGTATACTTCACGTACCCTACACTTGATCCATAACCCTTCCTCAATTTATGTCTCTCTCTCTCTCTCTCTCTCTCTCTCTCTCTCTCTCTCTCTCTCTCTCTCTCTCTCTCTCTTTCTTTCACACACACACACACACACACATGTAAGTCTCAGGTTTGATACACATGGAAAATTACATTATCTACCTCATAACATTGCGATGATGTTTATGCTGTACTTAAGTGTCAGTACATTACCATAAAGACCACATACACGACATTAAAAAAAAAAATTGCCGTTTCTAATACAGTATCATTGTATGTACATTATCGTATTCAAAATATACAATGGCAGAAAGTATCTAGTGAAGGAAACATGGAGATCGCCTTAATCCATCTCTATTACCTAACCATTTACTCAGGTTATAATGGTTAGGAGATGTATGGGTATTTATTAGGATTCTGATTTGTATATATTTAGTATATAATTAACCCCTTCAGTATTACTGCCTTGTATTCTGGCTAACAGTAGACGACTTTTCTCAGTTTAGAATGGGAATTTTGAAGTCGGAAGCTTAGGTGTTACGTATGTACAGTCACGGCGGTAAATTGTGGACCAGCGATTAACCCCTTTCTAGACACCACACCCTTATATCTCATCCGAACACAGTTTACACTCAGTGAAACTGGGTAGTTTAAACTGCCGGGCCCCGCCCACTACTGGGTCGCCAGTCAGTATTAAAAAAAAACAATATATTAAGTCCCGGAATGAGTGTAAATTTGACGTTGTATAAAATGTATATCGTAGGTATGCCGAGTTATATATTCAGTGTTATACTGTATATTGCAGAGACGTTTTAGTTAGGTATCGACTATGTTACGTGCAGGCACATAACGGAATAGGCATAAAGATGAAAACGAGTGTTATGTTCAATACCCAAGTCCCCTGCATAATGCCTATTGTAGTTGGGTTTTAACCTTTTTAGCACGAGTTACGTCCGTGTTAATATATTCTAGTTACCATTAAACGATATCATTCAGATTAGGAAGGACATCTACCGATTAAAGGCAATTCATTATCTTATCAAATTCTTACAGCTACCACAAATCCGTCCAGAGCAGCATAAAACCGTCTCCCAGACTGGAAGGATTAAAGTACTTACGTATAATTTAACTTAGAGTTGAGTAAAAACAACTGGCGAAACACATAGGCCTATATGTTACCTGCTATGTAAACTATCATAGAATACAGTTTTCTGACATCGTTTAGGATACGTCAGTGTCATGAAATACCGTATTTGTTTAACTATATTTGTCAAACAGAGAGAGAGAGAGAGAGAGAGACATAGATACAATGGCCACACATATCTCACGATCCCTGCGAGGTGGCCAGGACTTAATCCTAGCAACTCTAAGGGTAAGGGAAAGCGGAAGAAAAGGATGGTAAATATGAAGGTTATCTCTCTCTCTCTCTCTCTTTCTCTCTGAGAAACCAGGCTTGGCTCTTCCGTGATACCAACAGATTTGTCATATACCTTTGTAATTATTGTATTTATCGTTTCTAGGTTAGCACACATCGATTATTATAATTTGTCTATAGTGCAAATTAATCAGAAACAATTAGATTGGCACTGCAGCTGAATAATTAAGGTCATAGAATTTAACCTGATAAATGTTGGTAAGCCTGACAGGTAGGAAGTGTGTATTTTCAGCAGTAGGAGAAGTTTTAGTAAGGAGTTCTTTATGAAGATCCATACTAATTTCAACCTAATGTCAGAGAGCAATAAAGGTGAAACGAGACTCAAACTATCCAGTTTGGGGGGGGAAGGGGTAGTTTAGCTTGATGCACAGGACAATCGACTTTAAATCGCCATCAACAGAGAGGAATTTTGTATCAAAGTTTAACACCTTATTGGCGGGCTAGGCGGACCGTAGCGCCCAGTGGGGTGTTTTTACCCTAAATAGGGTTGTTTACGTGACCATTTTCATGCCTAAATAAGACCCAGAGCGTAAAACAAGTATCTATCCCTGAAAGGGCGTAAACAGAGCTTTCCAATGACATCCGAACCATCCTTGTACGACCGGTGGTTCTCTTGCAACGATCGTGCAACACGAGTGCAAAAACCCTGTAATTAGGTAATTTCCCTACATAATTCCCTATGTAGCGAGTGAGAGAGGGGAGGGAAGGGTGGGAGTCACCTCAGTTGGTCCACCGCGGTGGTCGTGAGTGGTCATAGAGTTGCTAGGCTCCTCACACCGCTCAGCTCTCTCTCTCAGCAACATTACGTGCTGAAAATGGCGCACGACATAAGTTGTGAACCGCCACTTAGTCCAAATTTATTTCACACAACATAAGTTGGGCGCCGCCAAATAAGGGTTAAACACCGTTGTCAGCTACTCTAAATATACTGATATTCCTGAGGGTAATGTTATATCAACAAATTAGCCTCGATGTAAATTGATTATTAAATATATAAATCAGATATGGCATACCTCTACCATTTAGCTTAATGTATCAATGTGATCATATGTAATGTTTTCTTTCTGGCTACAAGTAATTCATAATATTAATATTGCTATTACCTCTATCACTCTATCAGCTGCCCACTTATTCTCCTTTATTTACCGAACATAAATCAAGTTCCCTTATTATCTCATTGTGTGGTATATTGTTAAGGGATGAGATCAATCTTGTTATTATGCACTGAACGGATTCAAGTTTGTATATGTCTTTTATTAAGTAGGGAAAACAACACTGCACAAAATACTTCAGATACGGTCTCACAATTCTTTTGTAGAACGGTATAACTATGTTTTTACTATGATAATGAACATGTCTTCTAATGAATCGTAGTGCACTGTTTGCTTCGTTAGCTGCTGTTCGTTAGCTGCTGCAGTCCATTGTCTTGTGGATTTTTAGATTTTCGTTTATAAGCTCTTCTTGGTCTTTTATCTGTGAAACGCTCTCTACCTATTCACCATTCATGTGATATTTGCATTTATTGTTTTGGGGAGCCTATTTGTAGAATCTGACATTTGCATGCATTAAAGGGCATCTGCCAATTTTCTGAGAGAGAGAGAGAGAGAGAGAGAGAGAGAGAGAGAGAGAGAGAGATAGTTAAAATAATTAATTACAGTTGGGCTTAGGGTTATCAGCCCTGCTGGATTTTTAAGCCAGTCCCTTTCTGTAATTAGTATTTGGTAACATGATACTGTGTATGGAGTAATACCTATATTAATGTGCTAATTACTTCTAAATCCCTGGTTGTCTCATTAAAATTGGTAGGTGATACATTGTTTAGCGCTCGTAACACTGTCAGTTACCTGCTGTCACGTGAGTTTATTGCATACATATAAATTGACCTACGGCAGTATAATACTATACTATTTGTCTTTTTTCATTAACAGTAGTTACTTTAATATTATATTTATATTTTATTATTATCATAATTATCACCATCAGCAGCCTTAGTTAGTCCACTGCAGGCCGATGGCCTCTCCCAAACGTTTCTAATCTAGCTGGTCAGATCTTATCCTATTCCATTCTACTTTAGCAAAGTTTCCGATCGCATCCCTCCATCTGGTTCTCTGTCGATTCCTTCATCTAGCTCCATCTCTAGATTCCCATTGTGAACCTATATTTGTCCATCTGCTATAATCTCTTCTAAATATATGATCTTTCCAAGACCATTTCCTCTTGTCAATACGATTATCTTCTACTAGTGTCCAAGTTTCTTATCCATACATTAGTACAGGAATGACATTGGTTGCATACTATTTCTTAAATACAAGGGGTAACTACCTTTTCATACTAAATTCTGCTTACCAAATGCGCTCCATTCCATATCTACCCTTGACTGATTTCTCTAGTGATCTGAGTTTGTATTTATAACCTGGCCTATGTATATATAATTATATATATTCCTCCACTGGCCCATCATCCGCTAACTTAATTTGTTGTGGTTTCACATAACCATTCAATATATATATATATGTATATATTTTTGTTAACACTACTACTGCTACTATATACTGTCCGAGTATATACATACATACAGTAGTTATATATTTTAAGGCTTCCATCATTTATATCAGCCATCATTTGTTGTAACTCTTCCCCTGAGTCACTAGGATAAACTTTGTCATCAGCGAATCTGAGGTTGCTTTGATGTTCCCCATTAATTCACATTTATTCCTATATTGTCCCATTCAAGATTACCGTACTAAATATGTCTCCAAACACGCGTGGACAGATTTGATGTTGTATTATGTAGTCTACCTAATTACTGGAGTTTTAATGCACGTTATAGTCTGATAATGTTTAATGCAAACAGTAGCATTTCATATGTAAGGAACCATAAATAGTTAAATAAATAAATAAATACATAAATAGGCCTAAATATATAAAATGTATAATTAAATAAATTAATTAGAATACAATAATCACTAATACCGTTTTATATTGTGTTGCCATTACATATGCCTAGACATACGCAATTACTGTGTATGGGCGGAGCTTATTAACTATCGATGCACTTGTTTCACTGGTGTTGTGCCCGTTCAACCAGCAAAGGTAGAAATTGTTCGAATCTGTTGCCAATGTGTAGCTAGGGGCTTTGGCATACCCCTGGTCTACGACTTACCGCCGTGAGTGTACCTGTCTTGCAACACAATCCCACCCCTACTCTGTGCAACTCTCCAACCCACGAGTGAAACGCTATTCTCAGACTTTCTTCTATTCAACTGCTGAGCTCTGGAACTCTCTCTCATAATCAGTCTTTCCCTCTTCCTATGACTTAAATTGCTTCAAACTCCGTGCGTCCAGGCATTTTAGCTCGAACCTCCCTTAATTGATTTTGGCCCTGTCACTCTTTCAACTCTGGGAGAGGCACTCGCTGCAGGCAGTTATGCCTTTTGTCTCCCTCATTCACATAGATAACAAAAAATACATACATACAGTATATGTATGTAAACAGAAGTTAATAATTAGAAGAAAAATAAACGGAGGAATTATTGAAATATGCAAGTCTGAGGTGATAACAGCATGACGGAGACCAAAAGAACAAATAACTTTCGGTGATACAATAGGAGAAGAGACTGGCAAGATGAAAAGAGATAAACGACACCATTAATATCTAAAATTAATCCACTATAAAGAGGATAATATAGAGAATAGAGTAGGTCAATATGTAGAGCAAATTAGAGATAAGAAGAAAAGACATGAGAAGAGTGGAGTTACCTGCATGATAAGTCAGAAGCAAGCAGATTGAACTGACTAGTTATTTTGTCTGCGTTAATATTATTGTTACTCTTACCTCCACTTTAACATTTGTAAACTCGTATAATTCTATACACATCCTAATTACGAACATATCTTTGTATTCGTGTTTGTATTTACCAATATTGATAATACATTTTGTTTTTCGGAAATGGCAAAGCGAGAGAGAGCGAGACAGAGAGAGAGAGAGAGAGAGAGAGAGAGAGAGAGAGAGAATAGATACTTAAGGTGAAATAGAAAGCTAAAGGGAGTATATTAACCCTTAAAGATCGGGGCCCGACTTAAGTCCGAATCGAGAAAATTTTACTAAATGGCGGGGCCCGCCTTAAGTCCGTGGGCGTATTCCCTCCCTAATTTAGGTGGAAAGCGAAACCTGGTGGTCAGGCGGTGTACTACAAGGTCCAACCCACACATCCCCACTGCATGACCATGACTCAGTAACCCTCAAGCAGCCGTAATGGAAGGTCAAGATTTGCCCGTGTCCGATTCGGTGGTCGCCACCCCTAGTGCGTCGCGCTACCCCACTCATCACGCCCGGCTCACCGCCCAGAAACTAGATATCATGCTGAACTCTTCAGAACTTTCTAATAGGCTGTTGAATGAAACCATGGAAGGTCTGGGTGAGAGTTTTCATAGTGTGGATGACTCGGAAGACGAAAATATGCCGATCATAGGCTTTCACCCCAAGCATAATTTGCGTGTCGCAAATGTTGTGGTTGATGTTGCACAGACCGTTGAGCAAAATGGAGACGTTCCTGACGAAGAAAATACTGGTGTGGGTGTTGGTAAGTACAATTTACATTTTATAATTGCTTGAAAGTTTGATTGCAAGCATTTTATCACCTTACGAGCGGGTGGTGGAGTATATATCACTGTGCCGCCCAGTGTTTTTTTTTTACCATAAATGGGGTAGTTTCCGTGCTCTTTTTCATGCATAAACAAGACCCAGAGCGTAATACAAGTATGTATCCCTGAAAGGTCGTAAATTGAGCTTTCCAATGACACCCGAACCATCCTTCTACGATCACTGGTTGTCTTGCAACGATCGTGCAACCGAAGGGCAAAATCGCTAAAATACCGTAATTTCTTTATATAATTACGTATGTAGCGAGGGATTGAGGGTGGATGTAAGTGGAGTACATCTCAGTTGGTCCACGACGGCCGTGGCGAGCGGTCATGAGGTAACCTATGAGGAGTTATAGCGTATTATTTCAGGCGTTCGGTAAATTTCTCACGATAACTAGGGTGTACGGCACATTTCTCACGATAATACAAGCAACAACGAAGCTTGGCGAAGATTGTGGTCTACAATATACCTTTTTATAATTGCATGTGACCTTGTAATTGCTTGACAATAGATCCTGTTATAATGTCTGGGTGATCCTTGACCGCGGGGTTTCTGGCTACAGTAAGATTAATATATATTGCCCGGTTATAAGTCAAAACAGCCACACCCATAAACGGCCAAAACCAGAACGAACACACTCCTAAACTGCCAGAACCAAAAGGGCCAATACTAAGAATAACTGCTTCAAACTTTCTGTATCCAGATATTTTGACTCTTAACATAGCTCGAAATTGGCTCTGTAACACTCGCTTACCTTTGGGGGACACTTGATGCAGACAAATTTACCTTTTGTCTCCTTCATACACATAAACAACAACGACGATACTATCCACAATCACAAAACAACGACAACAACAATATCAACAATAACAACAAGAGTAATAATAACTACATTCCACAAGCTCAAACGCAGAATGTTCACAATACAGTATCTAATGCGCCCACAAATATTCACGAAAGAACAATATAATTTAAACTAAATATTGCATATTCCTCGCCTAACCTTTCCATAAAATGCGTAGTACATATTTGATCTCAATGAGGAAGAAAAATATAGTGTGGAATAAAATGTATGCTATTATTCATGCGGGTAGCTAAACATTGTTGAAGATATAAATATAATATATATATATGATCAAGTAAAGCTACGGTTTGAAAATATATGTATGCATCCAATGAACATTACACACACACACACACACGCGTACACAGAGAGTGAAATATTATATATTACCTTTATACTGATGCGCATTTGTTTACTCTATATCTCACTATGATTGGCTGTATCAAAACATTTCATGGATTAAGTGAAGCCAAACTTAGCCATATATGGAAGAGAAATATCGATTCAGAATCTATTATATTCCACAACTAATTTCTGATGTCTATCGATAACTATTTAATGTGTAAAAACTTGGAAATAATGAACACTCAGGTCGAGGGTTATAGAGTAATATATTTGTGTTTGTTTCTGTCTGGCTAATTTGTCCGTATACGTGTGAACACGTTCATTGAATCACCCTTTATACTTTATAATTACCCAAGTATACCCGAATGAAACATATTATGAACATACTATTGTTTAGTAATAGTTAAATTGATTAGAAACAAGAGTTTACGTTTCGGCGAACTATTGATGTTGATTGTACATATCGAACAATGGAAAACCAAAACAAAAATAATACTGAGGGAAAAGTATACTTTTTTATCCTAACTCCCTTGTAGCCTGAACTTTGACTTATCACAGGTCAAAGGTCATTAGCTGGAGAGGATACCTTTATACTCTCACAAAGGAAAGGTTATGCACAGAGAAGACAACCATACAGGCACAATATACATGAAATATACATGAAGATAGGCAAACATTCATACAAACCTGCTGGTAGGTAGGCAAGCATGCATGTTAAAAAGGAACTGTGTATTTTTGTTTTTTTCTATGTGAATGAGGGAGACAAAAGGCAGAACTGCCTGCAGTGAGTGCCTCCCCCAGAGTTGAAAGAGTGACAAAGCTGAAATCATGGAACATTCGAACAATAATGCCTGGACACACGGAGTTTGAAGCAATTTAAGTCATAGGAAGAGGGAAAAACTGATTCTGGGAAAAAGTTCCAGAGCTCAGCAGTTAAATAGAAGAAAGTCTGAGAATAGCATTTCACTCTTGGGTTGGAGAGTTGCACAGAGTAGGGATGGGATTGTGTTGCAAGACGGGTACTATGTACCCTACGTAGAGGAGGTGGTATACACTGGGAAAGCTCCGAGGAACACTGATTATTGTAGTAGTGATAGAATAGCGAGAGAGATGCAACATTGCAGCAAAGAGAGAGAGAGATTGCAGAGAGTTGGTGAGTGGAGGGGAGTTAATGATACAAAAGGCTTTCCTTTCTACTTTGCCTAGGAGTGCAGTGTGAGAGGATCCTCCCCACACATGTGAACAATGCTCAATACAAGGACGCACTGTGCCCCTGTATAGAGCAAGAAGCTGAGCAGGGGTAAAGCACCACTTGAGGCAGTTGAGCATGCTTCTCGGAGGCTGCCTTAGCAAGACTGGTAATATGGTCCTTCCAAGTGAGAGCAGAAGACAAAGAGACACCAAGAATATTGAGAGAAGATGAAGGGTTAATTTTTGTATTGTTGAAGAATAAGGGATAGTCCTCTGGAGGTTCCGAGCGGGTAGTAAGATGGAGAAATTGAGTCTTGGAAGCATTAAAATAATGCAACAAGGTTTTCTCTACCCCAATTGGAAATAGTAGCTAGATCAGAAGATAAGGTTTCTATGGCTACATTACCTTTGTCTTTAAGGGATTGCTGGCTGGGGCGTTCTGGAAAACTAAAATAGTAGTGTAAGGTAGAGTCATCGTATGCGTATGAATGGATGGGACTGGATGTACAGTTGAGAAGATAATTTATGAATATTAGAAAGTGAATAGGAGATAGGACAGAACTCTGAGGAACACCGGAGTTGATAGAATGAGGAAGTGGAGTGATGGCCGTCCACAACCGCAGCTATGGAATGGCCGAAAAGGAAATTACAGACAAAGGCACAGATGGAGGGATAGAAACCGAAGGAGGGTAGCTTAGAAATTAAAGATTTGTGCCAGACTCTATTGAAGGCCTTCGATATGTCTAGTGCAATAGAAGAGGTCTCACCGAAGTCCCGAAAGGAGGATGACCAAGAGTTAGTATGATATGAAAGAAGATCACCAGTAGAGTGACCCGTAAGAAAGCTATACTGGCGATCTGAGAAGAGAAATGCTTAAGAAATTTGGAAGCAAGAATATTTTCAAAAACTTTAGAGATACAAGTGGTGAGAGGAACTGGGCTATAGTTGGAGGGTTGAGAGCGGTCACCCTTTTTTGGGACAGGTTGAATGAGAGCAAACTTCCAGCAAGATGGGAAGACATTAGAGGAGAGACAGAGACAAAAGAGTTTGCCTAGGCAGGGGGTCAGCACGGAAGCACAGTTTTTGAGTACAGCAGGAGGAACACCGTCCCGATCGTACGCCTTCTTAGTATTAAGCCCAGAGAGGGTAGAAAGTACATCTTTAGAAGAGATTAGGATATTAGGCATAAGTAGGAGAGAGGGAGGAATAGCACCAGAATCATCCAAGGTGGAGTTTCTAGCAAAAGTTTGAGCGAAGAGTTCAGCTTTGTCAGAGGAAGAAGTGATAGTTGTGCCGTCAGATTGGAAAAGGGGAGGGAAAGACGAGGAAGAAAAATTATTGGAAAGGTTTTTGGCTAGATGAGAGAAAGCTTGGGAAGAGGTAGAGTTGGATAGTTCAGTGCATTTATTATTGATGAAAGAGTGCTTGGCAAATCAAAGAAGAGATTTTGCTTGCTTCCAGGCAGTAACATAGGAAGAATGAGATTCTTTAGTTTTAAGGCGTCGGTATCGTTTGAATGCTTCCTCCTTGTTGTGGACAGCAGTAGAACAAGCGTGAGTAAACCAAGATTTTTTTGCATTAGACTGAGAGAAAGAAAATGGAATGTACTCTTCCATGCCTGAGAGGATTACCTTGGTAATACGTTCAGCACTCTCCGACTCGGCCACGGAAACAGAAGTCATACCATGGGAAATCAAAGAAGTTCTACCGAAGAGCCTTCCAGTCGGCAGTGCCAAAGTGTCACAAGCAATGCTGGCTGGGAGGATTGGATGGCCATACTGGAGAGATAGAACAGGTAACAAAGAAAAGTTTATAGTCGGAGGAGTACAAAGGAGAGAAAAGATTGACAGTATAAGAAGAAGGGTTAGATGTCGGATATAAGTCAAGAATGTTGGGCCGATCTCCGAAGCGTCCCGTGATACGGGTGGGTTGATATATATATATATATATATATATATATATATATATATATATATATATATATATATACATATATATACACAAATAAATATACTCACTACAACACCACAGTGCATCATCATCTCTAAATGTACACACACATACACACACGCCACATCTCTTGTCGTCAGTCGCTTGGGGCAGAATATGAAAATAGCCTGTCTTCACTCTGGACATATTTTGTCCAGAGAATAGAAGGAATGGACTATATCCCAAAGACGGATTCACGAGTATCCATTAGTAAATATAGATTGTTTAACTTTAATTAGAGTGATCGATCAAAATAATATTGTGTTTAGTAAGTATGTGTGGAAGGTGTGTTTATATGTAATTGTTAACTCTTTGTACACTATAGTCACATATATAATACACACCAAACCATTCACTGTACCGACTCTTCATGTATGTTGTAGATGTTCTGTGCAGGTAATATATTTGTTAGTTTACTTGTTCGATATGCTCATTATTACAATAAATATTATTATTATTATTATTATTATTATACGAGATGCCGAAGTCTCCAACCAGGGTGCAGAAACACCAGCAAGATGAATCCACACAAAACACCCGGAGGCACTGGAGAGAGACTACGGCATCTTTAGGAAAAAATAAAAAAAAACACACACATATATACTGCACTGTATATATACATATATCAAACACATATAAAATGAATAATAAAATATTATGCAGTGGAGGATATAAAATATAAATATAAAACAATAAAATAGAATAAAATAAGTTTAAAAATTAGAATTAATGCCGCAAAAAAGCATTAACTCTAGACTTAAAGATGGAGATATTAGCTGAATTGACTAGGTCATTTGGCAACTTATTCCACAAGTCAACCATGGCCGGCACAAAACACCGTGAAAACTGTGTAGTAGAAAAATTAACACGGCTCATGGTTAGATCATTAAGGTTGCTTGTGAATCTAGTTGCACGAGCCTGGACATAGGGCCCTTGCAGAACCCCATGTAAGGGATGCTGAGGGTTGTTTAAAACTTTAAATAAAAGACTAAGGGCACCAACTTTACGTCGATGACACAGATCAAGAGACAAATGAGGTAGAATGAAACTGACAGAATTTAGTGATCCGTCAAGCAACTTGAGATGGCCGTCAGCTGCTGACAACCAGAAAGGTGAGTAGTACTCGAATTGTGGCAAAATAAAAGCACAAAAAGACTTGATAACTGTGGCGTCACAAGCAAACGTTTAATAACACTTGCGAAACAGACAATTTTTGGGGGAAATGGAAGAGGAGAAAGAACGAATATGCTTTTCAAAAGTTAGTTTGGGATCCAGAGTAACTCCTAACAAACGCAGAGTATCCACATTCTCAATTTGCTCGCCAGAAACTTGTAGATAAGGATAGGGAGGATCCAAGGTATGAGATCTGCTGATGATAATGGAATGTGTTTTACTAGCATTAAGTTTCATACCCCAAAGTTCACACCATGACGTAATTTTGGCTAAGTCCCTATTCAGAGCAGTAGCAATTTCGTGTCGATCAATTGGTGATGGAATTGACACATATAAAGTTGTATCATCGGCATAGGAGATTAGTTTATTTTCAAGCTCGGAACACAGGTCAGCAGTAAAAATAATAAAAAGCAAAGGCCCAAGGACACTGCCTTGTGGAACGCCAGAAACAACAGTAACAGAAGGGGAATGACACCCATCAATGACCACAGACTGAGATCTTTTCGTCAAAAAATCTTCAAAGATCCTTACAAAATTGCCACCAATAGCGATGAGCTGTAACTTATACAGAAGTGCTTTATGGTTGACTAAGTCAAAAGCAGAACTAAAGTCAATTAGTGAGGATAAATTGCTTCGTGCTTCATCGAATAAGGTTTGATATTAGGTGTTCTGTTGAAGTTGATTTAATTATATCCGAGAGCAGTATTAGTGTGTATTATTTATGTATTGATGTGTGTGTCTGGGTGTGTGTGTGTGTAAATATGAGTGAGAATGTGTGTGTGTGTTTAAATGTTCTATTATTGTTTGTACCGGTATTAGATTTATATGACTTTCATTTATCTTTCATACAAATATATTTGTTTATTTCATTTTGCTTGTCAACACCGGATGAAAGGTTGGTGAACATTTCCACGGTCTTTTCTTTGGGAAATAGTTCAATTTGTTTTTGTTTTTGTTAATGCCTTCAGTCATAGACTACAGTAGACCTGGACTGGACACGAAAATGGAACTTTGCAGTAAGGGATCCAAAATCGGAGAAAGAACCCCCAAGTTCGAACCTCGAACCCTCGAAAATACCACATTTTCGCAGTTTCGAGGTTCGAACTTGGGGGTTCGTTCTCCGATTTTGGGTCCATTACTGCAACATTCCGTTTTCGTGTCCAGTCCAGATCTACTGTAGTCTATGCTTCAGTATATAGATCCCAAACTTCCTTATAATTTTACCATTATTTGTAATATATTAAGTTTTGTGCAGACCTATTGGAAGAGGTACAGTCGTGGACAATATTTTGTGGACAATGGAGGAACCATTATGATACATTGCTGAAATATGTACATAAACTTCTTGAGCCGATTACAACTAAATAATCTGATTCACTAGTTAATGATCACCGTCTTATTTTGACCAATATGTTGTGTTCAATATATAATGACCCCGACTATACACACTATAATAATGAACCCTCTGACTTTTACACATTTTCCATAAACTGAATATAGTTACTTAATGGTAGCCAACATACCACCATCATATACTGAAGAGTCATGCAAGATTCCGATTGACATGTTGTTTGTCTTTTCTGTGTTTATTTGGTTATTTTCTTCTGTGTGTGTGTTTGTTTGTGTTACCTTCCCCACAAGAGGCCAAAGGTTGGTAAACATTTCCACAGGTGTTCGATCTTGTGTCTGGGAAATATATCAGTATTTTAAATGAATAACAAAGACAAGAAAATATGTATATTAGTGAAATGTATTCGTTTTAGATAGACGATTGTTTGTTTTTAATCTTTCAAGTTTCAACACTGTGTGTTTACATTTTAGATATATGATTATTTCTTTGTTTCATATTATTTAACTCGGGTCTGTATGCTTCAAAGCTTGGACATAGAAGGTTAATTTTTAAGGTGAAAATAGGTGCCTACTGGTTACTAGAACCAAATATTATATTGTATAATAACTGTAACAATAAGTGCACACTAATATTGTACGCTATCTATCGATAAACACGTAATGCAGAGTGTACTAGCAATATTTAATTAGCTCGTATTCAGGAGTGATACAACGTGAGTAATATAATATACCATTGCTCAGACAAATTATAAACAAATGGAGCGAAGGTTCTACTACTAACCTTAATTATATGTACCGGTATGCAAAAAACAATGATGGTGTATGTAATGAAACTTGGAATGGGTGACTCTTTTTACATGTCTTTTTTTAAACAAGATTTGTTAGGTCATTATTGCAATATAAGAACAATTATCGGTCATGTTTTCATATGTGAAAGTGTTCTTTAATTAATGAACATTTAAAAGAGAGATTCCTGTATTTAATGCAGCTGATATTGTGTAAAACAGAAGGAAAACTCGCTTAGTTTTAGAACATGTGAACTTGAATTGCTTTTATTGCTATGCACTGTGTACAGATGTGCGTGCGTGTGTATGTGTGTGTGTGTACGTGTGTGTTGCATGAGTAATGCTTGCTTAAGGTAATGGTGTATGCGTTTTTGTGTGCATAGTAGTAGTGCATATATGAAAAATACATGTGCGTGTGTGTGCATGTGTGTGAGTATACGTATGGTGGTGTATATGTATGAGATCAGAGCCCTACACATGTGTTTCACCCATGGGATTATAGGGAGAGAGAGAGGCGGAGAGAGGCGATTGACAGTCACGCGAGAGAACGAATGAGGGAGACGAAGAGTGAATGTGTCAGAGAGAGAGAGAGAGAGGCAGCATCAGACACTCCTACAGCCTCCATACCACCACCACCACTACCACCACCACTTGAGCCGCGGAGGTAAAGTGGAGAGCACGCTCACGTGTGAATCTGCTTGACCTGGGTTCAATCCCAGCCCAGGCAGACATTTAGTGGGTTTGGTAGTACGTCCTAGCATGTTTCACATGCTCGCACCCAGTCGGGGGACACCTCGATGACGTATACACACTAATAACACACTCAACAAAACCACTCCAACAGCTTTCTCTCTCTGCACTCTTCAACAAATGGAAATTAGAAAGTAGCTACGAGGTGCCGTTGTAAAGGCTTATCTCTAAATACCTTCACCTGACCTGACCTGACCACCACAGTACATCAACAATACCAAGCCTACAACACCACACCACCAATTCTACCCGAAACAAACCATGCTAGAGACCCTATAGTGACAGAGATCAGCCAACCTCCGTCATATTGGTGCCACTGGTGTTATATTCCTCTCTAAACACACAAATATATCCTTGCTCATATTAGACACACGGGAACACTGGTACTGGTTATATAGTTTAGTGAATATACATTCTACATTATTAAATATATAATAAAGCCTCATTATTTGATTGTTTAGGTAGCAAAATGGCCGCCAAAAAAACGATTAGCTCTCTCCGTTATTGCACTTTCATTACTCTGTTCATACCATTATAAAACTACAGTATTTCATGGTGCACTGTTATAGTTAAGAATATCAACATATGATATATTTTAACCACCGTCCTTTATCATTTCCCATGACTTGAGGCACAGTTGATGTTTAGTTCATTGTCTTGGTGCCCTATTGTTCTACCTGATGTGTGAGAGAGAGAGAGAGAGAGAGAGAGAGAGAGAGAGAGAGAGAGAGAGAGAGAGAGAGAGCTACATAGAGCTACATAGATACACAGACCACACAGACCTCAAGGTCCTTACTAGGCAGTCTGGCCTTACAAACTATATATGCATATATATATATATATATATACATATATATACATATATACACCGGTACACACATATACACACATACACATACATACATACATATATATACAGTATATATACACATACTGTACAGTGCACACACATACACTTACATACATTTTTTTTTTTTTTTTTTTTTTTTTTCATATCACCCCAGCCCTCTGCAGATAGAGGTCAAGCCTTCCCTTGAAAGCGTTTATTATGTCGCTCTCCACCACTCTCGCTGGTAGTTTATTCCACTCTGTCGCCACACTGTAGGTGAAGAAACTCTTTGTGACATCTAGGTTTGCCTTTTTGGTTTTTAATTTCATTCCATTTCCGCGAGTTTGATTAGTATTGTTTAATGTGAATAGTGCATTTACATCGACTTTGTCAAAACCTTTTAGTATCTTAAAGCACTCAATAAGCTGACCCCTCAACCTCCTCTTTTTTAATGAGAACAGGTTCAATCGTTTAAGTCTTTCTTCATATGGTTTATTTCTTAATGAGGGTATCATCTTCGTCGCTCTGCTCTACGCTGTACTGACTCGAGTCTTACAATGTCCTTGATCAGATAAGGTGACCAGAACTGCACACCATATTCAAGGTGGGGCCTCACCATACTTTTGAACAGTGGCACTATTACGTTTTCATGTTTATATGTAAATTTTCGTTTAATAAAGCCCAATGCTATGTTTGCCTTATTTGCAGCTGCTATACATTGGTCGGAAGTTTTTAGGTTTTCAGATATTAGTACCCCTAGGTCTTTTACTACCGTTGCGGTTTTTATTTGTTTGCCATTCATTTCGTATTTGTATTTCATATTTCTGCTACCAACCTGCAGCACCTGACATTTATCGACATTGAAGGGCATCTGCCATTTTTTCGACCACTCTGATATTTTGTTTAAATCAGATTGCAACGCATTTCTATCATCTTCGTTCAGGACTGTATTTCCTATTTTTGTATCGTCGGCAAATTTGGAAATGGTGTTGTTTACCCCTACATCAATATCGTTAATGTAAATGAGAAACAGGACCGGTCCAAGGACTGAACCCTGTGGAACTCCACTAGTGACAGGCTCCCACTCCGATTCCACTCCATTTATTCACCACTCTCTGTCTTCTGTCTGTAAGCCAATTTTTTATCCAAGAATGAATTTCACCTTTGATACCTATCCTCTCCAGTTTAGCCAATAGTTTTCGGTGAGGCACCTTGCCGAAAGCTTTTTGAAAATCCAAGAAGATTATATCTAGTGATTTCGTCATGTCGTTATATGTGAATAGTTTGTTATAAAATTCAATCAAATTTGTTAGGTATGACTTATTTGATCTAAAGCCGCGTTGGCTATTTTGATTAGGTTGTTTGATTCGAGGTAATCTACTATCTTATCTCTAAGGATTTTTTCCATGATTTTTCCTACAATTGAAGTTAGACTAATTGGTCTGTAATTACTCGCTTTGGCCTTGCTACCCTTCTTGTATATCGGCGTAATGTTCGCATCTTTCCAATCACTCGGTACAATCCCCTGTAGTAATGATAAGTTAAATAGTTGTGTCAGGGGTTTTGCTATTTCGTCTTTAACATTCTTAATTATTTTCGGGTGGAGCATGTCGGTCCCGGGGTCTTATTTACATTTAAATTACTCAATTTGCTTTGTACTTCGCTAACACTGATGGTGAAATCTCCTATCACTTGAGTTGAGGTGTTATTTTCAAGGGTATGATCGATAATTTCTTCTGTGAAAACTGAGCCAAAATATTTGTTGAGCAGATTTGCCGTGTTTGTGTCACCTGTTATTGTCTGGCCATCTTCTATTAGCGGTCCGATTCCGCTTTTGATCTGTTTATTTTTATTTACGTAACTGTAGAATTTTTTGGGGTTTGTGGCACTTTCTATGGCAATAGTCATTTCGTAATTTTGTTTGTTCGCCCTAATTATTTTTTTTCACTTCCCTTCTACTATTTTTGTACAAGTTTTTAATTACTTCAGTGTTTGTGTTATTTTTTACAAGTTTGTGGAGTTGATTCCTTTTCCTTATTGCCTTGCCAATGTCTCTACTGTACCAAGGGGGCATACTTGATTTCGTATTACGTTTTGGTTTCATGGGTACAAATTGTTTATGCGCCTCTGTAATTGTAGACTTAAAATGTCCCCATAGTTCATTTACTTCGTTTATATTTATGAGGTTTGAGTGTATGTTTGATAGCGATTTCTTAAGTCCGTCATAATTTGCGTTTTTGAAGTCCGAAACCATTCCTGTTGTTTTTACTGAGGAATATTTGCTTATAACGTTGATTCTTAAGATTTTATGATCGGACGTTGCCAGATGTTCACCTACATCCAGGTTTGATAATAGATTTTCTTGGGTAGTGATTACGAGGTCTAATATATTCCTGTCTCGCGTCGGCTGTTTTACGTGTTGAGTCAAAAAATTGTCCTGGATGAAGCTTGTCATTAGGCGTGACTCAGCATTTTTTCCGGTCGTGGTATTCCAGTCAATTAGGGGGAGGTTATAGTCACCTAGTAAAACTGTTTCGTCGGAATTAAGGGTTTTCTCTAGTATTTCATAAAAAATTGTATCATCGGCAACAGTTAGTCTCGGTGGTCGGTACGCTGTAGTGATATTTAAGTTCATGTTTTTTGTATTTATTTTGACGCACACTATTTCTGCATTACTTTCGGGGAGAGTCACCTCAACTGGGTTTAAGTAGGTTGCAACGTACATTGCAACCCCCCCTCTTTGTTTTCCATTGTTACGGTCTTTATGACCGTAACAATGGAAAACAAAGAGGGGGGGTTGCAATGTACGTTGCAACCTACTTAAACCTCATTTCATAAAGAAAGATTTGTGGAGAGAGAGAGAGAGAGAGAGAGAGAGAGAGAGAGAGAGAGAGAGAGAGATAGAGAGCTGGAGAGAGGCCATGCCAATTATTATTGCTTAAAGTTTTATGATGAAAGGTTTTTCCATTGATCTTCCAACCATTCCCTCTTGTGTATTTTTGACAAATCTAACGCATGGATGTTACTGTTTCCTCTCTCTAGCTCTCTCATTTCCTAGCTTTATCTAATATATATTTATATATACAGTATATACTATATATATATATATATATATATATATATATATATACTGTATATACTCAGGCACATACCCCATAGCTGGGTGTGGCCGATTTGAAACAGAGCTCAAACAGAATCATTTAAAGCTCCAATTCTTAAGGTCCAGAACCACTTTCGCGTTTTCTTGCCCATTTATCTGTCTCACCAAGTAGGACAATTTTAGAAGGGGAGGAGGATACCTAGCACCCTGCCCCATATATATATATATATATATATATATATATATATATATATATATATATACTGTTTATGTATATATATATATATATATATATATATATATATATATATATCACCCCCTCAAAGTGCTATATATACTGTATATATTTCCCCCTCTTCGCCCCTTTCCCCCTAATATTTGTGACAGGGTATCAAACATTTTCCACATTCAGATTCCATATTTTTGTCCATACAAATTGAGAGAGGTTGGGGGAGAATGTGGCAATTGTTCACTTTTTCAGCTGTTCTTAGACAAATGTATGCGGCTAAAATTACTTATAACTTCTAGACATTTTTCCTAAACACTTAGAACCGTCTATTGATCCCCATAATAAATATGAAAAAATCGTCTATGTTTTGAAAGTGTTAAGAGGTTTCATAAAGAAAGATTTGTGGAGAGAGAGAGAGAGAGAGAGAGAGAGAGAGAGAGAGAGAGAGATTATACATAGTTACACATATATCCAGACCACACTTACCTTGCAGTCCTTAACTGGTGGTCCGTACTTAATACTACTAGAAACAGGAACAGTTTATAGTAGAAGAATAGGATAGCAAAGTAGAAGGGTCTCTTCCCACTTACCTAGACACACTGACCACACAGACCTTGCGATTCCAGCGAGGTTGGCTGGACTTAAGTCTAATAGAGATAGCTAACCCGAGAGTAAAGGATAGTGGAAGGAAAGGATAGCAAAGAAGAAGGCTCTATCCCCACCATCCGTTACCTCCACCAATTGACGTACATGAGGACAGTTGGAAGTGAACAACCATGCAGATCTTGGAATCCTCCTGAAGAATGTGTAGAAAGTTATAAATGGAAAGGAAATTGTATGCAAACCTTCACCTGTAGTAATATATACATATACATATATATATATACATATATATATATATATATATATATATATATATATATATATATATATATATATATTCTGAAAGTGAGGGTCCGAGTCTGAGGAGTGAGACTGTGAAGCGCAGAGGCGGAGCACCTTCAGAGATGGGATTGCTTCAAGCCGGGGTGCTTCGCATGTCTCACTCCCTAGACTGGAACAAGACCTCAAGGGCCTCACCGTATTCAGCGGTTGAGTGTGCAGGCTCTCAACCTATGCCCGAGAGGGAGTAGTTGGAATATAGAAGACAAAAAAAACATAGATTTTTTTTTTTTCCTCAGTTAGCTCTCCAACTGGAAGCAGTGTTCTTTACTACCACATCGCAATAGCTTGCTCTGACTGTTCCTTTTGCTTATATATTTTCTAGATCTCAAGAGACTCCGCGTCTCTTCCGTGGATTGACCTCTCTACTGCCAACCTAGAAGCTGGCAGACCGGGAGCCAAAGCATCACATTTTTCCTTTGCCCATCAACTTTCCCTCATAATTGTTAAGGGGCACAGGGCCTTGGGTGGGGCTTTGATGCCCCGCGTTTACACGCCCTCCTCAGCCCTGACTGGGACTGGCTTCGGTCACCTGGGCTTTCTTAGTTGTAAAGCTGAGGGTTCTGTTGGGGCGCTTGGTATGGCCTTGGCCTTGCTAGGGACCTTGGAGCTGCTCGGCCATACAGCCTGGGGAACAACAACAACAACTACCCTTGTTCTGTCAATGGTCATTACCTACTCCATCCCTATTCTCTGTGGTATGAGTCTAGACTTTATTTAAATGCATCTATTGAGACACTATATATTTATGTTTTTTTTTTTTTTTTTTTTTTTTAAGAGACAATGAACGGAGGAAGGAAAAAAACAGATAAAACAAAAAGGTCCATGTGCCTAAAGTCTCTCCATTCATAAAATGTTTGTAACAACTGGATTTAAACATTTGTAGATTGTAAGTTTGTGGGAAAGCAACTCGAGGGAAGTGAATTCCAAAGAGTAGTAGCTCTGGGGATAAATGAATTCTGATAAGCAGAAGTTCTGCATTGTGGAGGAGAAAGTGTAAATTCATGGGCGCTCTCAGCTGCCCTAGTTCTACGGGGAAAGATGTGGAGAGGCGGCACAATTGAAGCAAGTTCCTCGGAACAATTGCTGTGAAAATATCTGTAGAATAATGCAAGGGATGCAACGTTTCTTCGTATGGATAATGTAGGAAGGTCCTGTGTGATTGCAGGGTTATTGATTAATCTAATAGCTTTATTTTGAATTTTGTCCAACTGCCTCAATGCAACCACTCCACTTCCACCCCACAGAGGTGAACAGTAATCCATCTGAGAACGCACATGACTTTTATATATTACGGCCAACTGCTCGTCAGTGAAGAATTCTCGAACTCTGTACAGGAGTCCCAGTTTTTTAGAGGCATTCTTAGCAATGCTTCTAACATAATGTGTCCAGCTCAAGTTAGTAGTTATTGTTACACCGAGAATGTCAATACTAGCAGAAGTGGGAATATTACATCATTAAAAATATATGGGAGTCAGTGAGATTCTGTCGGTTAGAAAATTGAATGTACTTGGTTTTCTGTGCATTAAAGGAAACTAGATTCTTTTGTCCCCATTCTTCAATTCTAGAAAGGTCCTGGTTCAGAGAAATTGCAGTGCTTATTTGAATTTATAAGATCGGGTTGTGTGACAGAATTGGTAAATGTGAAGGAACTGTGGAGTGTTGAGTCATCTGCGTAGGAATGTATTGGATTATGAGTGGTAAATATGAGATCATTGATATGAATGAGGAACAGAGTTGGGGCCAAAACTGATCCCTGGGGAACACCAGCATTTATTGAGTGAAATTGAGAATAAAGGCCATCTACCATTACACATATTTTTCTGTTATGAAGATAAGAAGAAATTAGTGGAACTAATGATGCAAGGCCGTAGTGTGATATCTTCGACAATAAGGATTGATGCCAGACTCTATCAAATGCCTTTGATATATCCAGTGCTATTGTATGTGTTTCACCATGTTGGTCTGTAGCTTGGTTGATTTGATGCTAAGAAGGCAAAGAATGTCTGCAGTTGATCGACATCGTCTAAAACCATATTGCCTATCACTGATTAATTTATTATTCTCAAGATGCTTAATTATGTGATTATTTAATATAATTTCAAAGACTTTACCAAGAGTGGAAGTTATAGCTATTGGTCTGTAGTTTGATGGATCTGAAGAGGCACCTTTTTTAGGAACTGAATGGATGTTTGCTTCTTTCCAGGGTACTGGGAAGCATGAGGTATGAGTACATAGACGGACAATTTTTGCCAATACAGGAGCGAGCAACAAGGAGCAATTCTTAAGTACTATTGGAGGAATTTCATCTGGACCAGGAGCCTTATCTACTGAGAGATTCTGCAATATAGTTTTGACATGTCTGGTGTGAATATTAAGTGAGGGAATTTCAGGCGAATTAAAATTAAGTACAGGGATATCTTGATTTATTTATCTAAGGTTGAGTTGGTGGAGAAAATATCCGCAAGAAGGTTAGCTTTACCTCGTGGGTCACTTACAAGATTGCCAGTCGGAGATTTTAATGGTGGAATGGATGAAGCAGTTGTGAAGTTGGATTTGAATGAGTTAAGAGTAGACCAAAATATTTTGTTATCATTTGGATTATTTAGAAGTTTATTTGCCTGCTTGTGGAGAAAGTTTGATTTAGTTAGGTTTAATACAGTTTTGGCATGATTTCTGATGTTTCTAAAGTAATTAAAGGCTTCATGTGTTTTTGATCTTGTGTATGCATTGTAGGCTATTGCTTTTTGTTCAGTTACTCTAGCACAATAATATGGTCAAACCATTTAGGTGAATTAGATCTTTTAATGTACTTTTGATGAGGAATAAAAGTTTCCATTCCAATTTTTACAAAATCTTGTATGTGGCTCAAGGTGGAGTGTGCATCATTTGAAAAGAAAGAGGTCCAGGGAAAATCAATAAAAGAAACCTTGAAGACCCTCCCAGTCTGCCCTACCGTAATGCCATTTAGTCACCAAAACAGGTTCAGAGTGGGAAGGTGTGGTAGGTTATAGACAATGGTGGCCTGTATCAGATAGTGAGCAGAAGATCCAAGGCGGGACAACACTGTAACATCATATTTTTCTGGATTGGTTGTTAAAAATAAGTCCAGTAGGTGGGAATTATGATTAGGATTATCTGATACACGGGTGGGTTGTTTGACTAGTTGAGTGAGATTAAATGAGTGCAAATAGCTCACATTCAAGACCAGAATCATCAGTCCTGGCTGAATGAGTGAGTCATTCAACATTATGGACATTAAAATCACCCAACACAGTGATTTCAGAAGAAGCATTTAATTGAGGACACTGAGTTGTGAGGACAGAGAATCAAAAATACTTTGCTCTGGAGGAGTATTTGGGGAACGGTAGATGCAACATATGTATTTAAATTTACCAGCAGAAATTAATTTATATATAGAATAATCAAAATAGGGACAATTGAAACTAGTGACCTCCTCCAGGGCAATTTCAGATTTTGCGAAAGCAACATACACCTCCTTTAGGTCTGAAATTTTGGAGCAGTTGATAACCTGGAAAATTAAATCTAGACGTGTCAGATGTGGATGTTACTTGAGTCTCTGTCAAAAAAAGGAGAGTTAGGGGATTCTGCTTGAAGAAATTGGTGTACAGAATTGATGTTAGAGTGAAGTCCCCTTATATTACTAAAGAAAAAGCTGCACCGACAAGCAGCTTTGGGACGTTGCATTGCTCTTGACACAGTCGCATGATGACGACCGGGAGGGCTCTGTGTCAATGACACAACCCTGCCGGGGGTGGATATCCGAGAGACCACCAGGTTTGCTCTTAACAATTGTACTGTCATATTTATTGGGTAAGGTGTATGGTGTTACATGTATGATATGTAGTGGGAAGAGTAGTGTTTTATGGATAGAGGATAGGCGATGTAGGGCAATGTCGTGAAGTTGGATGTGTATGTTATACAAAGAAGGTTTTCCTGATACCCCTGATGTGTGAGGCAGAAAGATGTGTATCCAGCTACCAAGGCCAGGGAGAGAAAATGGAATTCAGGCTATTCCCTGAGTCTCCCGAAACCTTGGCGATAGTACTTCCCTGGGCGGGGCTGCCTACCCCTACTACCTATATTTTATCTAGCCATATGTTTACGATATATGCAGCTTGGGAAGGATCTGTGGGTACGGTAGTTTAACGGGTGGTTGAGATAGTTTGAAGCCTTATCATTGCTAAATTCTTCTCAAGTTGAATAAAATCGCCTGATGTCACCAGAATATGATGAAAAGGACGTCCCTGGTACTAAATGGGTTAACGAATGTTTTGTATCTGTTTTATTAGAATCGTGTATATGCGTATCTCTGTATGTGATGATACATGTGTGTATTTTCTATTTTTTGATAAATAGGTGTTATTTCTATCTAGTTCAGATTTTGAAAATAATGTAGGGTTTATGTGAAGAATCATATCATATTCCACTTTACCATTTTCTGTGTGCTGTTCCCTCTATCTTGCAGCGACACATTCCACCAGTGTTTTCCCTTTTCTCTTTCTGGTAAAGGTTCTCTAGTTCATTCTATTTAAACTGCTTATATGTATTTATTGGTGTATTTCAATATTTTCTGTCTATCTACCTGGATATCTATTAAATGTGACGGTCTTTAATAGTTTCTTTATGCTTATTATGGACCCACGCCAAGAAGTTTATGGGGACTCATCTGGTGTGGAGATAACTCGACCGCGGGGAGTAACATTTGTTGTTTATGTTTTTATTTATTGTGTTTTTGGTTTGGTTTTGTTGTTACCTTTAGTAAGAACACATCCTAAATTATAAGCTGGCTGCTACCACCTCTTAGTGTATGCACAAACACACACGTACACACACACACACACACACACAAACACACACTCAACACACACACAGATAGATAGATAGATCCTTTTTTGACCACAGAATAATCGTAAAATGTATACATAGTGCAATTATAGGTTCCCAACAAGCAATGCATATCTCACTGTCTAGTCTTACAACATAGTGAAAACTGTAGTCCATAAACAAGCCCTTCCAAATAATTATATATGACACAATATGCAATCTATGTAAACACTGAATATCCTCCTCGCCTTTGATCGTCCGAATAACTATCAATAAGAAGCCAAAATACCATTAATTTTTACACAATATATCTGGTGTGAAGTGAACTGAAATCATTAACTGTTGTAAATTTTCAAAATGATAGGTCTGCCTGAGGAGATTGGTGAGCGGACAGTTTGTGCCACATGTTGTCATTCTGTACATCTTCACACACACACACACACACAGGCGCTCCTCAGGCGGCAGCCGGAGGCCCCGCCTATCCACCGACCAGTCTCACTAGCTAATGAGTGCCCACTCACACGGAAACGAGTAAATGACAATGCTATAAGATTTTATATGTGTATAGTATGTTCTCTGTTTGGTTTATAACGGCATTATGTACACCCACCCTTAGCATACAACGAAAAGGGATACCTCCTCCTGACCGAGAGATCTGAAGCCTTCATGCATTTATTTAGCTGTGGTAACCACATGGTCACCGTGATATTCCATCGCCGCACGGATCACACTAAGTGGGTTGGTCGGTTTGCTTGGTGGCATTGTGGGAGGGAGGAGGGAGGGATGCTGGATCTGAATCAGAAGTGCACATGCGTTGCTACGCTTTCGCTAGTGAAAATCGTTTATGGTGGGGGGCCAATTCTCCTCTGCTTCATTTCATCGTCTCTGCGTGCTCTTCATCGATACGGCCACAGATATATTTATTTATATTACGTAATATCTATCTATATGTCTGTCGATATTTCTATAAACTAATTACATTACCGTTTTTCTAATAGACATGTCCGCATCTGCAACTCGCTAGCATGAATTTTCAATAATACAAAATTTAAGCTAAAAATGTCTGCAAAATTTTCTTGTGTGGGGGGGGGGTACTATTATTGGCTGTGAAGGTGAAGGCTGGGTTTAATCCTTCAAGTCTCGCGTCGTCAAGCATAATCAAGTGACTTCTGAATGGGGGACTGAAGCGTTGTATAAATCCTACCACTGAATAAAGGCCGATAGATATAAATATACAGGAGAGGTATGAAGGATATAGAGCGATCTGTAGAATAGACCTAGATATTTAGGAATGACTGATTGCTATAACTATTGTGAATACAGAAACAGGATGGTTAGAGACTGTAGCATTGTATTGGTGCTGTGTGGTGTGTGTCCTCAAAGTTCCACATGTTAATAGGTTACGGTTTTCCCACTATTATTACCAACACTCGGTTGGCAGAGAGCAGACAGCAGAACATTCAATCCAGTAAGCATGGTTCATACATGTCCGATGTGTGAGGCTACGACGTCAGACCACAAGAAGGGCAAAATGTGTTGACTCGCGCACATTACTCGCGGTCAATCGTGACTCGTAAATCTGTCGACTCGTGTTTGACTCGCCCAGTCGCAGTAT
>CM064533.1:7903962-8019620 GCA_032716605.1 Paralithodes platypus | reverse complement strand
GCATTACAGCAGGTCAGACTTATTGTTTTGTTCAAATAAATTAGAAAAATTGACAGAAAGAATTTAACACCATATGAAGAAGCTATCTGCGAAACATTGTCAATAAAGTGCTCCTCCTCATATGGTGTTTATATTTATTGCGTTGTTCTTGACATTGAACCATCTGATGTCTTGGGGGCTACAAAAACAGGGTGTCAAACCGGAGCAATTTTATGTGAATACTAGAATGAATATGAGAAGGAATACAAGAAAATTAACATGGTAAAGCATTGTTTTTGCCTTTTTCACACTTCCAAAGCCATAATTTGAACTATAAACCAAACAATTTGCTGTGCATATACAATAATAAAGACTAAAAAGAATGGACTTCGCTTTCGTTTGACACCCTGTACAAAAAATCTCGATCTATGTGGAATCGCCACTCTTGCTAGTGGCACCGAGGAGCGCACCGCCCCTCGTTGTTGTTTCTCCCTCGATTTACGATTGGGTTACTTTCCTGAAAACCAGATCTTAAATATAAAAATCTCACATCTGCAACTGTCACAAATAAAAACGGACAAGGAAATGTCTATATTTGTAGTTAATGAGAAGTAGGCATTACATTTTATCTGATGAGGTAATTTTTGCTTCTCATGCATGTAAATATAGTTAGAATTTAGGTTTATAGCAAGCCAAAAATTGAAAACAATTATGAAAACACAGTTGCCATAGTATTTTCCCACATATTAATGCATCAATAGTTAATACTAATTTTATTTCTTTCACAGATGCTGTCCGACGTAAATTTTTTTGTGCCTCACGACATTACCGCGCTGTTCCACACCCAGGACGAGCCTTATGGCCGCCACGTCTACCTCTACCAGCTCAACCACCGCGGACGATCATCATTTACGGACTTATTTAACATTGAAGTTGGCAATGATTGTAAGTTTAGTCTGGGTACGGGTGAGGGCTGGTCCTATCCAGAGTGAGGTTTGGCATCCTCTATCCAACCTTAGCTATTTCTGTCTGTCTCTTTTACTGTAGTCCTACTTTTCCTTCAGGGAGCTGGAGGCTAGGAATCCTCCTCCCCTTGTACAATTTACCTAATTGACGAGACAGAGAAAGGGGCGAGGGAACGCGAAAGTGGTCCCGGAACTCAAGAATTAGAACTTGAAATGTTGTTCCTGTTTGGGCTCTGTCTCGTGTCAGCCACCACCAGCTATGGGGTATGTGGCTGAGTAAATACATACTGTACAGTACATACCGGGTACATACAATAACAAAAAATACTCAATACATGCTTATAATGAATATATATACCGGTATATATATACTGTACTGTACAATATATTAATTATATTTGTATATATTTCTGCTTCCATTAGGGATAAGTCACATAGACGAGCTGCAGTACCTGTTTACGGAAGTGTTTGGTCTGGCTCCCCTGCAACGCGAGGACGACCTCATCCTCAGGGACATAATGCTCAACCTATGGACCACCTTTGCTGCCACAGGGTAACGTTACTAACGTCACACAATCTATACATGTCTCCCTCGATTTACGATTGGGTTACGTTCCTGAAAACCTGATCTTAGATAGAAAAATTGTATAGCGAACCCTAAAATTAATGGGGTAAATGAGGATGCATGCTCGGACCAGCCAAAACACAAACACCTCAAAACCTATAATAATATTGTAAATCGGGGCATCGGATAGTGAGGGAGACCTGCATTTTCATGTGTGTAAATTTATGCTTTGTTTTTTTGTGTTGTGTTGTGTTGTCCCTGTTCGGGCTCTGTCTTGAGTCGGCTACCCCCAGCTATGGGGTATGTGCCTGAGTATATACATACATACTGTATATTCTTTATTATTCTTAGTACTGTATTATATTTATTATTTTATATTATTCTTAGTATTATATGTATGTTCATTATACAGGAACCCAACCCCCGACATGTCCCTTGGGTTCCGGTGGGTCCCTGCCTCTCCCTCCACCCTACACCACCTCAGCCTCACCCCGGCAGCCACCATGCACAAGGACACAAGGGCTCAGGTACTAACTATATCTAGTTTTAGATTCTGAGATTGTTGTAATAGTGAAAATGACCTCCGAGACCTCAAATTTACAGCCATTTCTTTGTTTATGACCTTTGATCTGGTTTAACTTATGTTATTATGGTATGATACATTATAATCAATGCTTTGTGAATCAATTTATTATAGCCTACTGTCAGTAACATATCACCTTTGATTTTTCTCTGACTCCGCAGATCCGAGAGTTCTTGACGAGTCTGCCCACCATGCAAAACAAGATGCTCTTCCCCGAGAACTTTGACAATAAGGGTTCCTCAGACTTTGCCCGGACTAGCTCCTGCATAAACTCTTGTGCTTCAGCCACCTGCCCTCACACCTAATACACAGACGCTGGATTCTACTCTTCTCATCCTTGCCCTTAGCTATTGATTGTATCTTTATTTAATTGATTTCATTAATTAGGTTACTTGTAAGTTAATTGATGGGTTGGTGAAAACAAATATAAATTTGTATCAGTTCTCAGTCTTTTAGACAGATTATTTTCACTCCTAATTATGTCCAAAGCTCTTTGAGTCACTCTTTTCCACCCTCCTTCTAGCTATTAACATTTTATGCAGTCCCCCCAAAACCTAATACTGCAATAAACCCTCTTCCTAGCCTAATTTTTTTCAATTACTACTTGTTTTATGAAGAGGTACTTCCTAACTATAATTTAATCATCTACTGGTATCCAGAAAATAATTACAGCTTCGCCATAACATTGAGAATAACATTATTGCGGTAGAATTTAACCCTTTTGAATCCCAAAAATCTTTCTTTACCCAAATCAAATTGTGATAATAGCTTTTTGATGGAAGAATAAATGAAGAAGGGATTTTTTTCTAAACTATGATTCCTAGAGGTTCTTGTTTATTATAATTAAATTGCACATCAAGGACGCGTTTCTCTCACACCAAAACACAGAATGAATCAAATATATTATGGATTATCATACTTGTCAGATGAAGAATTTTGAACGCTATTAAATAATAATAATAATAGAATAACAGCTTGGACACTCAAGGTAACAGCCTCACTCCAGACAGGTTGCCAAGCCATGCAAGAACAGCAACACGTCAATACCGAGAGCAAGCCCCTGACAGCTTCAGTCGCACCTGACCAGGGTTACCAAATCAAGTCCGCTAGATCGTAAATAAATGCCGAAAATTGCTAGAATAATGCCACAATCTCTAGAATATCACTTACAATGGTTCAAATCTCCAGAATATCGCTAGAATTCATGTCGCTAGATGTAAATATTAGCCTCTAGATCGAAGAAAATACCTCTAGATCTAGCGGGAATGTAGCTAAATTAGCAAGACGGCACCTGAGACCATCCCCTTCTCCAGGTCCTTGCTATGATGCATTATTATTATTCCTTGAGGGGAGCTAATCCAGTATGTATTCAAGCTGAGTGGTAGTAATTTGTCTCAGGAAAAAGTCCTACCACTGAATTGAATACCGGTACTGTATATTGGAGAAATCAATCAATCTATCTATATATCTATCTATCTATCTACAGTACTGTACTCTGCCACATACCCCATTATATTTCATTATTTATTTATATATTTATATATATTACTATTTTTGTTTTGTTTTAGCTGGGGGTGGTTGACTCGAGACATAGAACCCCCCCCCCCCCCCCAAAAAAAACAAACAAAAACAAAACACAAACCAACACATCTAGGTCGCCCAGGAGAGGACCCAGAGACCCAGGTATACAAACAAATGAAAAGTCAAAGTGGGTTAAATGAGGCTAATTATTGAATGGGAGAAGGGGGCAAGGGAGGGAGAGTTGGGTAACTTGGGTTGTTTGCGGGCGGGTGTGTGTGTGCGGAGAGGATTAGGGGGGGGGGGGGGGGGATGTATGGGGTGGGCGAGGAGAGGTAGTAGGTGCGGCTGGTTGAGCCGGCAGTTGGACACCGGATATAGTAAGACCAGGACGAGGCTAGCTGCGTGTGTTGAGTGGACTTCTCTCAGTGGGTTGGTCTTTGGTGTTTGTCCTAGTATAAACTTGGACACAGGTGGGTGAATGGAGTAAGTGACAGGTGATATAACCAGAGCTGGACATACAGTATTTGTTACCCTTAAGGTGTGACTCTAACTTTTGATGAACCCCTTCTGATATATTTGTTTCTATGTTTAAAGATTTGTATACTCTTATTTCATTAAACTTAGTGTAATGTTTATGGTGTTTCTTTATTGAAACTGACGACCTCATTTGGCTAATATATTGTGGAACTGTTTTCCTCATTTTGTTTACTGCTTGTCTATAATTTACGAGTGCCATACCATCATATAATAACAACCAGAAAGACAGCAGTAACAGTGCTGACCTTAGCCAGGATTCCGTTGCGCAAGTTTGATAATTTGTTTTATATAAATGAAAAAGGAGAAAAGAGGGCTGGATGTGATGGAGATGAGCTGCTTGAGGAGTATGTGTGGAGTTACTCGTAGAGACAGATTGAGAAATGAAGAGATACGTAGGAGAGTGGGGCAGCAGGAACATTTGTCAGCCAGAGTGGACAGAAGGGTGCTGAGCTGGTATGGTCATGTTGAACGAATGGGAGATGAAAGGCTTACAAAGAGAATATGTGAGTCAGGTACAAGGGAAGATAGAAGGGCAGGAAGACCCCCATTGAGATGGAGAGACTGTGTAAGAAAGGCTTTGGATGATAGAGGAATGACTATAGATCAGGCAGGGGAAGTGGTGGTGGACAGGAGTGAATGGAGAATGCTTGTGAATAGTTGAGTGAACACGTGGTCATTTGGAGTAAGGGGTCGGGCGCAAGTTGGACTAGATAATAGTCCATCAGGCGCCTGGCCCGGGGAGACGATTAATATGAAGGGTGTGCCTGGAAGTGTGGTGGGAGGGCTTGTCGCTTTGGCTCCGCTGCATGTCTGCCTGCCGAGATCGGAACCTCTCCTGGTGGTCAGGGGCCGGGGGAGTGCTGGAGCGACCTTGGTAACCCTGGTCTCTGGGTCTTCTCCTGGGTGACCTGGATGTGTGAGAGTTTGTGTTTTTTATCGGTGTTTATTTTTTGTTTTATGTTGTTTTTGTGTTTTCCCTGTTCTTGCTCTGTCTTGAGTCGGCTACCCCCAAAATGGGGATTGGGCCTGAGCATATAGATAGATAGATAGATAGATATAAATGAAAATTAGGAGGGGTTTCTGATGAGTAACGAGCCGCTCAGTCACGGGTAGTTTGATAGACAGCTGGTCTGCTGGTGTGTTCATTCAGTGGTTTAGGTAATATGGTGGTACGCCTATAGGCTTATATTTATTGGGTTTGGGGAAGGTACTCCTGCTTGTTTTTTTAGATTTCTTGTTTTAGGGGAGCAGCTGTTGATTTTAGTTGCGATTCAATTAAGGTGCGTGGGTTTTATGAGTTTTTATCAAGTATATTATTTTAGGCTATTGATCATTCGGTGTCCAACTCAATTTTTAAATATTTCCAATTGTATTTCTGCTCGGGAATTTAATTGTGATGATTTATGGGAGTGTTTTAAAATTAGATAAATAATTTTTCTTTAGAAGGGTTCCCGGAGGCGTCCGGCTCGTCTAGTATGACTAGTACTGAGCAAGAAAGTATATCAGGGGGGCAATCATCCAGTATGGAGGGTGCTGGGGGAGATAAATCGGCACCTACCCTCAGGGACAAAAAGGAATCAAGTCCAGAATGTCCTGGTGAACAAACAGGATCAGGGAAGAATGGGAGTGTAGGGGAATCAAATGTGAACAAAGTTGAGAGATTAGAGGCAGTAGTTCAGAAATTGACTGAAAGTGTAACAGAGATTGTGAAAGTAATTAAGGATAGAGGGAGGGTGAAAACAGAAAATCCCACAGCCCACGTGGTTCGGTCTGAACCGGGGTGGTTATTAAAGAGTAAGAATAAAGTACCAGAGTTTGATGGAACTAAACCTTTGTCTTTTGTAAAGTGGAGAAAGGCCTTAACTCGCTATTTCACAAGAAATCCCTGGATGAAAGATAATGACAAGGTGTCTGTGGTTGAAGCGAGTTTGAAAGGAATTGCAAGGGAAGATGCTGATAAATTGTTAGATAATGAAAAGAATACTGCTGAAGTATTTTTGCATAACTTATGAAGGCTTTATCAATTCCCAGATGAAAGGGAACGCCACCTAGAAGAGTTCAGGAAAATAAAGTTTATACCAGAAAGAGGTATACGGCTATACAGTAATGATCTGAGAGCCTCTTTTATATATGCATATTCCCTTCAGGACTACCGGGTTAGTGAGGTGTTGAAGGATGCCTTTATAGCCGGGGTGCCTGAGGAGGTGGCTAGAGAATTAAGAAAATTGCCCCTCGGTACAAACTTTGAGGATTGGGTAGATGTAGCTAACAAAGCCAAAGGCTATGGGTATAATGGGAGGTGGAAGGATGTTTGGGAGGTCTAGGCAAGAGCTGGGGTTTGCCGGGACCTCTGAATCCTGGGAGAATGGGAAAAAGAAGTCGGGAAATGGCCAGGGGAGGTGGTAATGCAGGATACTACTTCCCTGGTGGGGTCAGACTATCGGCTCCTACCTGCACGTGACAGTGAAGCTCGAGCATATTATTTGCCGGTGTTCCTTAATGGGATAGAGATCCTGGCATTGATTGATACGGGTGCTGAAGCAAGCTTGGTTTCTGAAGAGTTAATAAAGAGGGCAGGGTTAGATGAGAAGATTAACCATAGTCACTGTAAGGTGAGCGGTTTGGGGCCTGGATTGTTGGAAAATTGTGGCGTTTGTGAGCTGGAAGTAGTCCTTGAGAATCGTTGGGTCACTTTGTGTGAGGCTCAGGTGGTGAAGAATCTAGATAGTCCATTTCAACTCATGCTGGGGTGCCCATTCCTGGACCAGTATTCATTATCTATAGATACTGAATGAAGACAACTTGTTAGGACTTGGTCTGAAGTGGGAGTACTCAGGTGGGATCTCCAGGTTGGGGTTGGGGGTCCTCCTCGTTGTATTTACCTAATTGTAGTTTACAGGAGTTGAGCTAAGCTCGTGTTGTCCCGTCTCTCAGTCTACTTTTTATCCAATTTTTTCTTGAAAATATGGATGTTCCTTGCCCCTACCACCTCCTCCTCCAGCCCATTCCATTTGTCAATACATCTATAGGGGAAGCTAAACTTCCTGATATCGTTCTTGCAGGTAGGTCTTTTTACTTTGTAGCTGTGGCCTCTAGTTATTCCTGTATCCATAATTAACATATCCTCCCTATTCAGCCTCTCCAGCCCCCGGGTGCATTTGTACATCATTATCATGTCTCCCCTCTCTCTCCTCTCTTTTAAACTTGGTAGATTTAATTTGTCTAGCCTCCCTTCATATGGCAGTTCTCTGAGACTTGGAACCAATCTAGTAACTGCTCTCTGGATTCTTTCTAACTTGTGAATATGCTTCTTTAGATGCGGGGACCACACCACTGCTGCATACTCCAATCTTGGTCTAATCATACTCTTCATAATTTTCGCTACCATGGTCTCATCCAAGTAGTTCAGAGCAATTTTCATATTCCCGGCCATTGCATACATTCCGCTAAAGAGCTTGTTAATCTTTTTCTGGCGACAAATTATCTTGTATAATCAACCCTAAATCCTTTTCTTTTTCGGCCTTGCTAATTATATTATCTCCCATCCTGTACTCCCAATTTGGTCTATTCACACTTCTTCCCATATTTAACACATGGCATTTACTTATATTAAATTTCATTTTCCACTTGGTGCTCCATTCATATATTTTATCTAAATCCCCTTGCAGCTCCTCACAACTACTTTTATTTGTTATTTGTCTCATAATTTTTACGTCGTCTGCAAACATTGACATGTAGGAATTTATGCCTATCGGCAGGTCATTCACGTACATAAGGAACATGAGAGGTGCCAACACAGATCCCTGCGGCACACCACTCTCAACTTTCCGCCACGATGAGTAAGTTCCTCTAATGTTGGTCCTCATTTCCCTATCTGTTAGATAGCTCTCCATCCATTTCAGCAAACTCCCCCTGACACATCCTAGCGTCTCAAGCTTAGATAACAATCTCTTATGTGGTACCTTATCGAATGCTTTGGAAAGGTCTAAGTAGACGCACTCCACCCATCCGCCTCTTTCTTGGAGTACATCTATCACCCTACTGTAATAACATAGCAAACTGGTAACACAAGATGTCCCTTCTCTGAATCCAAATTGCTTTGGGGTTATTATCTTCTTTCTCTCCAACATTTTCATCCATCTCTTCCTAATTAGCTTTTCACAAATCTTGCATACAATACTAGTAAGTGAAACTGGTCTATAGTTTAGAGGGTCCTCAGGGTTTCCATTCTTGTATATCGGGATGATATTAGCTCTTTTCCATTCAACAGGAACCTGTCCTTTATCTAAGGAAGCTTGAATTATGTCCCTCACTGGCTCCACTAATTGCTCTGCACACTCCTTTAAAACCCAGGCAGACACTTCATCCGGTCCCATAGCTTTCCTTACTTCAAGTCCTCTCATCGCAGATAACAGCTCATCTCTAGTTATTTCAATCTTACTAAGACCACTCTCCAGTACTCCCGCCTGTGGTTCGTCAAAACCTTCCTCTCTAGTAAAAACTGACCCCAATTTGTTATTCATTACCTCACACATGTCCGATACATTTTCATACGTCCTAGCATCAACTCTTAATTTAGTAATTTGTTTCTTTACCTTCAACTTACTGTTTATATATTTATAAAATAATCTAGGGTCACTTTCACATTTATTTACTATGTTCTTCTCATAGTTCATTTTAACTTGCCTAATTATGTTAACATATCTATTCCTCTCCTGTTTATATTTATTCCGATTACTCTCAGTGTTCCTTCTTCTTAATCTAGCCCAAGCTGCATCACGCCTACCCAAAGCTCTTTTGCATTTCAAATTAAACCAATCTTTCTGCTTAGTAAAATTTCCAGTTTTATATCTTGGGACAAACAGATTGGTTCCTACTCTATAAATTTCGAGGAATCTACTATATTTACCTTGTACGTCCTGTTCATTCAAAATAAGATCCCAATCTACTCCCTCTAAATATCTTTTCAAGGATACATAATCAGCTTTACTATAATTTAATCTGTCATTTATGTAGCTATTGTCTAATCTATTGGCATTACTCGAGGTCAACTTCCATTTTAGTAATAGGTGATCACTTTTACCTACAGAAACTTTCCAAACGGAGTCCCACAGGGATCCGTCCTATCGCCCGCACTCTTCAATCTGTACATGCACGATATAACTACACCCAATACTCCCCAAATAAACTTAGCCTCCTATGCAGATGACATAACACTCACATGCACACACCATGACCCAAGAAGAGCAACAGATCTCCTTCAACCCTATCTCAACACACTACATGGCTGGTGCACTACAAACAGACTGAATCTAGCCCCAGCCAAATCCACCGCAACCCTGCTCACAAGCTGGACAGGAGAACACGAATACATCCCTCAACTCACCATAAACAACACACCCCTAACACATACACACACACCCAAAATCCTAGGAGTAACATATGATACTCATATGACATTCAAACAGCACACCACAAACATTAAAAAGAAACTGACACCCAGACTTAACGCCCTCAGGTCACTTGCTCACACAAATTTGGACACAACAAAGAAACTACCACCACAGTATATAAACAATACATAAGATCAGTGATGGAATACGCAAGCCCAGCCTGGGCTTCTAACCTAGCTGAAACACATCATAAGACCTTACAGACTATTCAAAACAAAGCCCTGAAGATCATTACAGGCTGCACAGCTACTGCACCCACAGATCACCTACATCAAGAAACCAAAATCCTCAAAGTCAAAGACCATCTGGACATGGGAGGCACTCAATTCCTGGCAGCAGCCTCCACGAACCAAGACCACCCACTAAACTACATGGCAACACACCCACAGACACCAAGAAATATCAAAACAACACCCAGCCACACACAGTTATTGTCCTCTCTCCCTCCCTGCCCACCCCGAACCAACTTCCAGAAGCACATCCATACTCAGATCTCTCACCGATCCATCCACTCACTCACAGACAACACGCAGCTGCATGCACGACCTCCCGAAATCCATCCTTCCGAATCCTCCCTTCCTCGCGAGGACAGAGTCCACCTGGCCAGGCTGAGATGCGGACACCATCCAGCTCTCCTGAGCTATCAGAAGAGACTGGATGACTCCGTTGTCGACGCCTGCCCGGGATGTAACACAGCACCCCATACCATTAAACACATCATAGAAGACTGCATTTCACACAACCACTTACGCCAACACAATCTACACTCAATGAGAGCTCTGTGGGAAAGCCCGATCGTGGCCATGGCCTTTCTCAGGGACTCGGGGCTGTTCGGCCAGGCAGCTTAGGGAACAACAACAACAACTCCAACTCCCTCCATGCTCTGGTCTTTGGTGGCATGTAAGCTACTGCTATGTCTAGCTTTTTTCCTTCTATATCATTGAGTTCAACTGCCATTATTTCTGCCTTGTCATTATTTAACTCCACGTGCTTTGCTGTCATAGGGTTCTTAACTAATACTGCCACTCCACCTCCCCTTTTACGCTTCCTATCATATCTCCATATATTATATCCTTCACTAAACACTATGTTGCTGTCAAAGTCCTGGTTCAGCTTTGTCTCCGTCAAACAGACTATCTGTGGTTGATCTTTTCTTAATATATCATCTAACTCTACCCTTTTACTGTTTATTTCATCTATATTAGTGTAGTAGCACAGTATATTTGAATCCACCTCCTTGTTTCTCTTCCCTCTCTGCCTCCTACCAGGTTCACCTCCTCCTCCATCCCTTCCCTGACCCAGTTCCACCTCCCCTGCTAATTCTATTCTCCTCCCTCCCCCTCTCTCTCCCTCTGTTCCACCTCCACCACATCCTGACTCTCTCTCCGGTCCCCTGCTCCCTGCATTATCTCTCGCTCCGTCTCCTTGCTTTGACTTCGTACTTGTCTCTCTGTCTCTTTCCCTATCACTCCTCTTACTTTCGGTTCTTGGTGGCTCCTGATGTACCACTTCCTTACTTGCCCTTCCCTTATTCTCCAAAAAAAAATCTTCTTTTGCTCTTCAGACAACTTTCCATTCTCTTCATCAGCCTTAGCTTGGAGTTCCCTTAACTGTTCTCGTTCTTCTACACTTAGGTCCTTTTTTACCCTTATATGATTCAGCTCTGTCAAATTTAATTTCCAGCTCACATTGGCTACTGCTTCTCCTGTTGATCTAAACTTTAGTTCCACTCTTAGTGGTCTCATCTCGCCCTTCTTATATTTTCCTAACCTTCTCACCTCCTCCAATTCTTTTACCCATCCATAACCCTCGTCTAAGTAATCCAGTATCCCCTTGACTTTCACAACATCCCTTTCCTTTCTTACCTTCATATCTGCCAGGTGCTCTTCCACATCTCCAAAGATTACTACACACTTACCTCTATCTATTGTCTCTCTCACTACCTTCTCTTTCTTCTTTAAAACTTGCACTAAATTTTTTTCAAACTCTTTCTTTTCCTTTTCTCTCTCTTCCTTCTGCTCCTTCACAATTTCTTCAAGGGCTACCATCGTGGCACTCTCTACCCTTGTCCACTCATTTTTTACCTCACTAATTCCTTTTACTTCCTCACTCAGGTGGCCCTCATATTCCTTAAGCTGAGCCTTGAGTGCCACATTTTCCGCCTCTAACTCGTCTACTCTGGCCATCACTGCCTCTAGGCTGTCACTTACTGGCCTAGGCCTATCCACCCCGCTAGTAACGCCACACATATCGGACAAAACTTCTACTTTAGCCTCCAACTCCTTCCTCCAATTTTGCATCACTCCCCTCCATCTCACAAGACCCATCAATTGTTTTTTCATACTTGCCAACTGATCATCCTTGTCCTCGGTGATAAAGCCTTCAAATTCGTATTCCTCCTCATCCCCAGCTAGGCTTTCACGCCTTCCCGCCATCGCGAGGTGGTCGTCTGCCAGCCTAAAAACAACAATCGCCCCACTATCCCATCTCACTCCAGGAACTGTTTTACTTAATCCATATTTTCAATTACTTGGAATATCCAATTACATCTGAATTCTCATAAAAAACACCTAATTACCTATGAAATGCACATATAAATTTCCGGGACAACACTTAGACACTCCTATCAACTTCACACAAGGTAACTCATTATCGGAGAGCAGCTGCGAGGTGTTGACAGCTCGGAGGCCTACTAGGTGTGTAGCCTGGGTTGCGCATGCCATAGAACTTTTGCCTAATACCTTGACTAGACTAGACGTAGAGTTGGTGGATAGTTCAGGAAAGAGGGTTGCACATGGGTGGAGTGGTATGGTGACTGGGCCCGTGGATCGTCTAGCTAGAGATGAACTGGTGTTGGGGTGTTGGGTCGTGACGAGGGAGGTGGAGTGATGGGAGTGTTGAATTTGTCAAATCTGAAGGATTGTTTGATGCAGGGGGATGCCGTGGCGTGTCTCGATTCGGTTTGGAAGGTGGGGAGAGCTGAGATTGACTTGGAGGTAAGGAAGGTTGAATGGGAATCAATTATTAACCCATAGAGGACCAACGACGACACGTTGTCGTCGGCAATGTATGTAACGCTAAACCCCAGCGACGACAACGTGTCGTCCCTGTTAATTACTCCGGTCCTAGCGCACCTAGAGGACTCAGATTTGTATGGGAACTGTGTAAGTATCCCACGCAACCATGCCGATGGTTGAAAACTCTCAAAGTCCAACCGCGTGAGCGTGCAAAAACCTGTTTTTGGGTGTTTTTGCCTTCAATTTTCCCCTCTTGTAAAATCGACTTTCGGGCGCACCGTAGGACCCCTTTTTGACCTAGGGGATCGTTTTTTTGTGGTTTTTCCTTCATTCCTAACCCATTCCCTATTGTTTCTGGAAAAAAAATGTTTTTCAAAACCTGCCGGTCCCTGGTGGTACATTTATTATAAACTAGCTGGGGCTCAGTGGGTTAAGAATCAGTCCCTGTCACAGGAGGTTCATGAGGAACTACTGGGGGTGTTGGAGGATAATCGGGGCTTATTTTCCAGGAACGACCTAGATATGGGGCGCACAGGAACTCTAGAACATGGAATAAATACAGGTGAAGCTGAACTTATAAAATAACCGGGCCGGAGGATTCGGCCAGATTTGTATCATAAAATCACACATGAGATTAAGGGGTGGCTGTCCTCAGGTTTGATTGGCCATTCTAATAGTGCATGGAGTAGTCCGGTGGTTCCAGTCATGAAGAGAGATGGAACAATCAGAATTTGTGTAGACTACAGAAAATTGAATGATGTGACGAAGAAGGATAGTCACCCTCTACCTACTATAGAGGAGGCTTTGAATTATTTGCAGGGGTCCCAGTATTTTACGACTCTTGATTTGAAGTCTGGATACCATCAGGTTTCGGTATCTCCCCAAGATCGGGAGAAAACTGCCTTTTCAGTGGGGCCAAATTTATATCAGTTCAATGTAATGCCCTTTGGGATACTTAATGCACCTGCAACTTTTCAGCGCTTGATGCAGATGGTACTGACGGATATCTCCCCATATATTTGCATGGCCTACCTGGATGACATAATTATTTTTTCTAAAGATGTGCAGGAACATTTTGACCATGTTTTGCAGGTATTTGACAGATTGAGGGACCATGGGTTGAAAGTGAATGCATCCAAGTGTAGTTTCTTTGCATCATCTGTAAATTATTTGGGGTTTGTGGTGTCTGCAGGGGGTATAAGTCCTGATCCCCGAAATGTTGTAAAGGTGGCGGAATTCCCGGTACCTACTAAACCTAGGGAGGTTAAATCCTTCTTGGGTTTGGTAAACTTTTACAGAAAGTACATCCCCAACTGTAGTGTAATTATGAGACCTTTATATGAATTGGCTAACGGGGCAACTAGAGATTTCAGGTGGACGAAAGAGGCAGAGGAGGTGTTTGTGAAACTTAAATCTGCTCTTGTTACACCACCAGTGTTGGCCTATCCAGATTTCTCTCTTGCAGAAACATTAATTCTGCAGACAGATGCGAGTAAATATGGTGTTGGGTCCTGCCTGTCCCAGATTCAGGATGGCCATGCCAGGGTTGTTGTTGTTGTTGTTCCCTAAGCTGCCTGGCCGAACAGCCCCGAGTCCTTAACCCTTGCTACCCGGGCTGTCTTACCCAATGACGGTCGCCCCTACCCGGGCGAAATGGCTGAAAAACGTCTAGGCCTAGGCTACCGTTTTTATGTTTATTTTCACTGCTAGAACTTTCCCACTCATCTATAATCGTAGTGCGGTTTTCAATCTGTATTTTGGCATTGAGTAGAGCTCTGTAAGTCAACTGGTTCAGTTGTGATGACGATTTCAGTGGAGCCAATATTGCAGAGATGTTGCCAATATGGGGGCTTTTCAGACACTAATTTCGTCATGACATCAGAACAATAACATTGAGGAGTCTTCTCCTTCTTGTTTTCGGAGGTGCGGTGACGAACGCTTGGGTTTGTTGACATACGTCGTACGCACGGCGTTCAGACCAAGCTTAATTAGGCTATTAAGCTCATGCCTTAGATAAGGCATACCGGGTAGCGGCCCTTCTTTCGTGCTGTCCTTACCTAAGGCAGACCGGGTAGGAAGGGTTAAGGAAGGTCATGGCCACAGTCGGGCTTTCCCACAGAGCTCTCAAATAGTGTAAATTGTGTTGTTGGCGTAAGTGGTTGTGTGAAATGCAGTCTTCTATGATGTGTTTTATGGTATGGGGTGCTGTGTTACAACCCGGGCAGGTGTCGACGACGGAGTCATCCAGTCTCTTCTCATAGCTCAGAAGAGCTGGATGGTGTCCGCATCTCAGCCTGGCCAGGTGGGCTCTGTCCTCGTGAGGAAGGGAGGATTCAGAAGGATGGATTTCGGGAGGTCGTGCTTGCAGCTGCGTGTTGTCTATGAGTGAGTGGATGGAACGGCGAGTGATATGAGTATGGATGTGCTTCCGGAAGTTGGTTTAGGGTGGGCAGGGAGGGAGAGAAGACAGTATTTGTGTGTGATAGCGTGTGCTGGGTGTTGTTTTGATATTTCTTGGTGTCTGTGGGTGTGTTGCCATGTAGTGTAGTGGGTGGTGTTGATTCGTGGAGGCTGCTGCCAGGAATTGAGTGCCTCTCATGTCTAGATGATCTTTGACTTTTAGGACTTTGGCTTCTTGATGTAGGTGATCTGTGAGTGTAGTAGCTGTGCATCCTGTGATGATTTTAAGGGCTTTATTTTGAATAGTCTGTAAGGTCTTATGATGTGTTTCAGTTAGGTTAGAAGCCCAGGCCGGGCTTGCGTATTCCATAACTGATCTTATGTATTGTTTGTAGACTGTGGTGGTGGTTTCTTTGTTGTGTCCAAATTTTGTGTGGGCAAGTGATCTGAGGGCGTTAAGTCTGGGTGTCAGTTTCTTTTTCGTGTTTGTGGTGTGCTGTTTGAATGTCATTTGGGTGTCGTATGTTACTCCTAGGATTTTGTGTGTGTGTGTGTGTGTGTGTGTTAGGGGTGTGTTGTTTATGTTGAGTCCCGGGACGTAATCGTGCTCTCCCATGCCAGGATTATTGCATACAGTTCCAAGGCTTTTAATAAGGCCCAGAGACACTATTCTGCTAGAGATCAAGAGCTGGAGGCTATTAGAATTGCTATTAGACAGTTTCATCCATATTTATATGGAAGGAAATTTGTTTTGAGGACTGATCACCAGAGTTTGCCTTATCTAATGAGAAAGAAGAATGCTGATCCTAGATTGGCTCGAATCCTGATGGAACTGCAAGGATATGATTTTGAAATTGAGCATAGACCTGGGGTTCAAATGAGTAATGTGGATGTTCTAAGCAGGGTGCCGGTGGACCATATGGATCCGGCAGAGGAAGAGGCAGAAGACGGCCAAACAGATTATAGCCTGGCTGGCCAATTGGAGGAGTTAAAATTGAGAGAAGTAGCTGTTAATGGAGGAAGAGATCATTTAATTTTGGCCCTGTCTAAGGGAGTAAAGTATGAGGTGGTGGTAGAAGATGTGAGTGTTAGTCTTAGTAATCAGAAACTTGGGTATTAAAGTGAATATGTTATGACAAGATACATAAGTGGATAAAGTACAATAAGAATAAGTAGATAAATGGGTATTAAGTAATTATGTTGTGAGAAAATACACAACATAAGTGGGAAAGTACAATAAGAATAATGTGGAATAAATACAATATATATTGCCTAAATCGGAAAAGGAAAGAAAGATAAAAAAACAAATGAATTCAAGTGGGGCACGGAAACTAGTGCGTATATGGAGCGTCGATATTGTGACGTCATGAGCAGGGCGATGAGTAACTGAGTCATGGCGTCGGAAGACAGTTGACCGTGAGTAACGATAGCGGATAGAAGTGCTGACAGTGGAGTCAAGTCCTGGCCAGGCAGCAAGAAATGAGTCAGCACTCAAAGCTTATTAGTGCACTGGAATATAATCTGCTCACACCGCCCTGGATAATGAATTAAGTATTATCCGCCAACTCTGCCTGCAATACTCAGCATATGGAACTCTGCCGGTGATACAGCGAGGTAAGGCGAATACAAAGTGAGTTCATCAGTGGTAGCAGAGCGTAGTTCGCAGTTTTACCGAAATATGGCGTCAGTGATTAAAAATCCTCCACAAATGACATCGGAAAAAGACTATGAGAGGTGGAAGAAAGATATCGAAATATGGCAGAAACTAACGAGTGTGACACCGGAGAAGCAAGCATTGGCGGTTCATTTGACATTGACTGGCAGGGCTAGAGATGTCAGCAGCGAAATAGATACAACAGTCTTGGCGAGTGACAAAGGAATGGAACATTTGCTGACAAGATTAGACTCTGTTTTTATGCTAGATACAAATAGACGGGCCTTTATGGCTTATTCTGAATTTGAATCGTTCAAGCGCCCCGCTGAGATGACGATAACTGACTATTTGGTGGAATTTGGTAGAAGATATTATAGATTCAAGAAACATGGTATGGAACTGCCAGATCAGGTGTTGGCGTTTCGGTTATTGAAAAGTTGTGATTTGTCAGATATTCACTTCCAATTAGCGATGTCAACTACGACTACCACCACATTCGAGGAGATGAAAAAGACATTAAATAGAATGTTCGGAGGTGGAATTGTAGACCACAATTTAAGTGGAGATGCACAGAATGACACAGTGCAGGTGAAGTCTGAGCCCATTTTGGAAGTCAGTAGAGCTCCATTTCGAGGCACCGGAGACAGATATAGACGTGGGTATAGACGTGGAACACGTAACAGGTACTGGAGTCCTAGAGGTGTTGGTGGTGATGCCAAAAACCCAACAGGACCAAATGGTGAGCTCACAAAATGTTTCGTGTGCGGATCTGTTGACCACTGGGTCCGAAATTGTCCTAAGAGAGGATAGGGATATGGAAAATAAGGTTGTGATGGAAGATACTGGCGAAGTGCAGCTGACATTGCTATCAGACGGGGTTGATAAGAGAGAAAAATTAATGTCGGAAGCTTTGGGAGCCCTGGTTCTTGATTCAGGATGTTCTACAACGGTGTGTGGAGAAGACTGGTTACAGGCTTATGTGGATACAGTATCATCAGATGACGTACAGTTGATAAAAAGAGAGAGATCAGAGACATCATTTAAATTCGGAGATGGAAGACAGGTGACATCAAAAGGTATTGTTCATATTCCCTGTTATATACATGGGATAAAAATCATGATTCGGACCGATGTGGTGGATTGTAGAATTCCACTACTAATGAGCAGGTTAGCCATGAAACGTGGAGGCATGATATTGAACTTCAGAAAGGATACAGTGCGTATGTTTGGCAGAGAAAGTAAGCTGCATATCACCTCTACAGGGCATTATACACTTCCCATAGTGAAGACACCATGTAAGCAAATGGTAGACTGGGTATTGGCCACAGAAGATCATGAAGACATTTCCAAGAAGGTGCTGAAGTTACATCGGCAATTCTCACATCCTACTGCAGAGAAGTTAACGAGATTAATCAAAGAAGCAGGGATACTCAATGAACAATGGAAACTGGAAATAAATAAAGTGAGTGATAGTTGTGATATTTGCAGAAAATTTAAGAAAGTGCCTCCCCGTCCTGTGGTGGGACTCCCCATTGGTAAGACGTTCAATGAGGCAGTAGGAATGGATCTGAAGGCATGGAAGAGTGACTATTTTCTTGTCTTGGTTGACTTGGCAACAAGATATTGTGTGACTATGGTCATCCACAATAAGAAACCTGAGACCATTATAAGAGAAGTAGTGATTCAGTGGATCAGCCGGTTTGGAGCACCTGACAAGTTCTTGACCGACAATGGTGGAGAGTTCAATAACAGTGATTTTCGGAGCATGGCCGAAAATTATAATATTCAAATGATGTGCACAGCTGCTGAAAGCCCATGGAGCAATGGCGTATGTGAGCGGCTGAATGCCGTACTTGGTGATAATGTGGCAAAGATTGTGTAGGATGCAAAATGTGGTGTATCTACAGCACTGGCATGGGCTGTATCAGCACGTAATGCACTCCAGAACAACAATGGCTTTTCCCCAAACCAGCTGGTGTATGGATTCAACCCAAGTATACCTAGTGTGCTGAATAATAAGATTCCTGCTCTTGGAAACAGGTCATCATCGGAAATCGTGGCTGAAAACCTTAATGCTATGTGTGTGGCCAGAGAAGTGTTCATCAAAAATGAGTCCAATGAGAAAATACGTAGGGCACTACTGCATAACGTAAGAGCAGACAACATGGTATGCTTGCAAAATGGAGACAGAGTATATTACAAACGAAACAGTGAAAACCAATGGAAAGGCCCAGGTGTAGTGATTGGAAAGGATGGTAAACAAGTTCTTGTGAAACATGGAGGAACATAATTATGTACTTACACTAGTTGTACTTACACTAGTTGTATTTGCGGGAGTGAGCATGCTCGTTAATTCCCGCCTCCTAAGATATGTTTGTCATACCGTGCTTTGAAACTATGCACTGATGGTGCAGACACTACTTCGGCTGGCAATTTGTTCCACCCACTAATCGAGTTGGTAGGAAATCTTTTACTTTTCAGATCAGATTTACTATTAAGCACTTTTAGTTTGTAGCTGTGACCTCTTGTTCTCTCACCTCCATCCCTCTCTATGAAGTTTTCTTGGTCGATTTTGTCAATACCTCTAACACATTTGTATATCTGAATTTGCTGTCCTCGTTTCCTTCTCTGTTCCAGTGTAGGTAGATTCAATCTCTCGAACCTCTCTTGGTACTCCAAATTTTCCAAACCTGGGATCATCCTCGTAGTTGCTCTCTGTACCCTCTCAATTTTGTGGATATGTTTCTTCATGTGAGGGGACCACACTACAGATGCATATTCCATCCTGGGTCTTATTATTGCCGTTATTATTTGTTTCATGGTGTTTTCATTAAGATAATTAAAAGACATCCTGATATTTGCCAATAGTGCTAGTGATTCTCTCACTATCTTATTTACGTGGCTTTCTGGAGACATGTTATCCTTAAATTCTATCCCCAAGTCTTTTTCTTTTTCTGCTTTGGGAATCACTTCGTGTAGATAGTTTATAATCTTTTCTAGGTCTGTACTTGCTTTTACCCATTTCTAGAGTCTTACATTTCCCTGCATTGAACTCCATATTCCATTTGATGCTCCATTCATGGATCTTTTGCAAATCTGCTTGGAGCTCAAGGCAATCCTCCTGGGTTCTGATCGTTTTAAGCAGCTTAGCATCGTCCGCAAACATGCTCATGTAGCTTGTTAGTCCTTCAGGTAAGTCATTTACAAATATTAGAAACATGATTGAGGCTAGGACAGATCCTTGTGGTACTCCACTCGTAATTTGAGTCCAGTTTGACGATTTCCCCCTTACTGTTGTTCTCATCTGTCTTCCGCTAAGGTAGCTCTCCATCCATTTCAGCAGTTTGTCTCCTACTTTTCCCTCATGTTTGAATTTCCACAGCAATCTCTTGTGTGGAACTTTGTCAAATGCCTTTTTAAAGTCTAGGTAGGCACAGTCTACCCATCCTTCCCTCTTGTCCACTGTGTCTATTACTCTAGAGTAAAAACTCAACAAGTTGCTTACACATGATCTGCCTCCTCTGAATCCAAATTGTCGGTCAGTAATTAATCTTTTGGATTCCATGTAGTTCACCCATTTGTCCCTTATTAATCCTTCCAGAATCTTCATGAGGATACCTTTGGATACCTTTGGATGTGTTCGCCGCTCCTCTAGCGGCACCAAGGAGCGCGACGCCCCTCGTTATGGGTGGTGATTTGGTGCAGTAGACTGTTTGAAGCGACAGCTCGCTCCCTTGCGAGGATGGGCTCGTCTGGCACATTTTGCAGTTCGACATCTAGGGCTCTCTTGAAGTTGTCTAACGAGATGTCCCTCATGTCTCTTACTCGCCGTGGGAGTTTGTTGAAGAGACGTGGGCCTCTGTGTGATAACCAGCCCTCTCGCAGAGAGCCCATAGCACCCCTGTTATTCATCCGGGGATTTCGCATTCCCAGCCTCTCCTATCACTGAATTTCATGACTATCGGAGTATGTAGGTTTGGTACTAAACCCTCTGCGATTTTCCACGTGTATATTATTAGGTAACGTTCTCTTCTACGTTCCAGTGAGTACAGATTCAGTGCTCTTAAACGCTCCCAATAGTGTAGATGTTTTATCGAACTTATATGCGAAGTGAAATTTCTTTGTACACTCTCTACGTCATTTATTTCACCTGCTTTGTATGGGGATGTTAATACGCTACAGTATTCAAGCCGCGGTAGCACTAGAGATTTGAAGAGCGTTATCATAGGCAATTCACCGCGTGTTTTAAAAGTACGCAGAATCCAACCCGTTAGACGTTTCGCAGCCGCCACTTTGACCTGGTTATGTACTTTGAAACCCATATTTTCAGACATTAATACCCCAAGGTCTTTCACACTGTCTTTCCGTTCTATTATGTGGTTAGATTCTGTTAAGTAATTTGTAATTTCTTTAACACCATTATTATCTCTGTACCGTATTAATTGGAATTTTTCCTCATTGAATTGCATGTTGTTTCCCTGGTCCACTTGAACATTACATTCATGTCTTCCTGCAGTCGGCCCGTGTCCTCTTGTGTGTTTACTATCTTGCTTAATTTTGTGTCATCAGCAAAAGACGACACCGTACTGTGTCTGGTGTTGGTATCTATGTCGCAAATTAGTATGAGGAACAGAAGGGGCGCTAGCACTGTTCCTTGGGGCACTGAGCTTTTGACATCCGAAGGCTCAGAAGTGACTTGGTTTACTGCTACCGATTGTTTTCGGTTTACGAGGAAATTGTATATCCATCGTCCGATTTTCCCAGTTATACCTTTTGCTTTCAGTTTGTGGGCTATTATACCATGGTCACATTTATCAAATGCCTTAGCAAAATCGGTGTAAATGACATCCACGTGATGCTCAATAGTGATACAGGTCTATAGTTCAGTGGTTTATCTCTGCTTCCTCCCTTAAATATAGGAATAATGTTTGCTCTTTTCCATTCTGTAGGTACTATCCCTGTGTCCAATGATTTGGTCATTATATCATATAACAGTATACTCAGTTCCTTGGCATTTTCTTTAATAATCCAGCCTGATACTCCGTCCGGTCCGGCGGCTTTGTTTGGATCCACCTTACTCATTTTGTCTATGAGCTCTGGTCTGTTAAATGTGACTTCCGGCATTTCCTCTGTACCTATCTCATTGGTTTCTGGTGCAATGAATTCTCCTTCTTTTGTAACTACTGATGCAAAATTTCTATTTAGTTCTTCCGCAATTTCTGTATCCTCTTCTATGATTCTGTTTCCACTTTTTATCTTTACGATCGTGGCTTTTATCTTCCTTTTGCCGTTTACAAACTTGACATTTTTTTTTGGATTTTTTCATAGTTATCCACTATCCCTTTCTCATGGTTTGCCTCTGACCTCCTCCTCATTTCTGTGTATTTGTTTCTCTCCTCTTTATACTTTTGCCTGTTATCTTCCGAATCCCAGTTTCTCATCTTTTTCCAGGCTTTGTTTTTTGCTTCCTGTGCTTGCCTACATTCGCGGTTAAACCATACTTTGCGATTACTTTTTTTTCCTTTTATTAATGTACTTAGGGACAAAAGTTTTTATACCAGTATCATAGATCTCCATGAATGCCTTGAGTTTTTTGTCTACCTAACTTTCAGATAACACCTGATCCCAATTTTGTGACTTGAAAAAATCCCGTAGTCCTTCGAAATCGGTTCTGGAATACATCCAGTGATTTTCCTTGTGCTTTTCCCTTCCCTTGGGTAGATTATACTTCAATAGTAAGTCTGTGTCTAGAACTGCATGGTCGCTTTTTCCTAGTGGGCATAGGTACTGAATACTTTGAACCTCCTCCTCCCTTCTTGTGAATAGAAGGTCCAATCTAGCTGGTTGATCACTTCCCCTTACTCTTGTTGACTCTTTTACATGTTGGTATATAGAATTTTCCATGGCCATACTTAAAAATTCATAGCCCCAACTTTCCTCCCCTGTTCCGGCTTCAAGATCTTCCCAATTCACTTCCTTGCAGTTAAAGTCCCCACACATGACTATTTCATCCTTTGAAGCCAAGATATTTCCTAGCACACTAATTGTTTCCTTACGCATTAGGCTATGCTCCTCCTTACCCCATGTCTTCGTCTTGGGAGGTACATACGCTACTATCACCACTATTTTTTCGTTTCCACCAATCTCTATTGCTAAAACTTCTGCTGTTGAAGTTACCAGTTTTATCTCAGACACAATCAAATCTTTCCTAGTAAGGATGCACACTCCACCTCCATGTCGAAATTTTCTGTCCCTCCTCCAAATCCTGTATTCAGACCATCCTAGCAAATTTATATCAAGGTCCTCTCTTAGTTTTGTCTCAGTGAGACATACTATTTCTGGTTTCTTAGTATTGAGTAAGTCTGTTAGTTCTAGTTTCTTAGAGATTAGCCCATCGACATTGCTATATAGAATCCTTATACTTTCTAGTCCCCCATTACCTGCTCCAAGCGCCTTATCTGTGGCGGTCTGTTCCCTACCCTCTTTTTCTTTTAGTTTCTTTTTACCGAAAGTTTCATAATCTTCCCCTTTCTTACTCCGTAAAAAAACTTATTCTTTTCTTGTTCTGTCCTCTTGCTATTTTCCTCCTTGGCGGTTTTCCTTAGTTCAGCCTCCTTCTTTCTCTCTTCTTCTGGTAAGTCTCGCCTGATGTAGATTTTGTCCTTACCCTCTAACCCTTTTAGCTTAGCTGCTACTGCCATGATTTCATCACATGTCCTTCTTGACTTAAATTCGATTTTTACCAGTCTATTGTATTCCTTTGTATATTTTCCCAGCCTAAACATGTCTGATATTTCCTCCTTCCAGGTGTCCTCCTCATCTTTAATAGATTCCAGAATCTTGTTGATGCGACCTTCATCCTGCTCTTTTCGTTTTGTCCAGTCTAGTTCCTCCTTTTCTTCCACCCCTGATATTATGAGGCAGTTAGCCCTACGACTTTCTTCCTGGATGGCCTGAGTGTTTTCGTGGATGCCTTGCTTAACCATACTTTTTACCTGGTCCTTTATCCTAACATCTTGCTGTTTCTGTTCATCCAATATCTTCCTGAATTCGTCACTGTGTGCCTTCCTTACACTGTCTAAATCTTTTACCACTTGATCTCTAGTCATGCCCCAAGCATTTTTACCTTCAGAGATACTGGTGTCTAGCCTAGTCATTATCACTGCCTTTTCTCTCTCCACTAACTCCAACCTGTTCTTCAACTCACCATTCTCTGTAACAATTTCCTTCTTAACTATCTCCAAGCCGGTCACTCGGTCCTCTTGCGAGTGCACACTTGTAGGTTGCAGAATGCAAGTTGCAAGATGCAAGACATGGACGATATCAGTAGTGGCAAAACAACGGAGACAGGATTGCATGTTCCAGTTGAAGACGAATCAAATGATGTTAACATAGAAAACGAAACAGAGAATGAGCCTGAGGACGCTGAAATGGATGATAATGAGAAATGCAGAGGTGAACAGGAGTCCGGAGATGGAAACAGTGTAGCTGCTGAAGCTAGAATGCCTAGAATGCCTAGAGTGGGGGATAGAATAGAAGGATACATGGTGGAGAACAAGGAAAAAGTAATTATCACAATCTTAAGTAGAGCCGGTAAAGCAACTGGCAAGTACAAAACATGTTTCAACATCAGAGACGAAACAAGTAATGTGACAAAATGGATTGATGTAGATAAAGACATCTATAATTGGCGGATTGTGAACGATACAGAGGAAGTCATGATAACGTATTCCAATGATGCATGCACAGAGGCAAAAAGGGCAGAAATAAAGAATTGGATTGATAATGATGTGTTTGAGGAAGTTGAGGACCAAGGTCAGAAGGCCATATCAACAAGGTGGATAATGACACAGAAAATAAAATCTGGCACTCAGGTTATTAACCCTCTCACCACGGAAGGGCTCTTGAACGCCCATAAAAAAGCATATAACAGGTACCCGGAAGGCCTCTTGAACGCCCAGTGGTTGAAAGCCTGTGAGCTTTGTGTGCGAGGCGTCGGTCCGACGCATGTAAACAACAGCCGGCTGGACCGATGCCCCGCATCTCCGGCCACAAGAAGGAGAGCGTCGCTTGTTCGTGTGTGCCTGTATGTTGTTGTAAAGTATCGAAAAGTGGTGTAAAGTGGCTGTTTTGGCCATAAAGTTATCTCCAATGAAATCATCATCACAGCTCAACCAGTTGACTTAGAGAGCTCTACTTAATGCCATTCTACAGGTAAATAACACAGCTACGCTTGGGGATGCGCGGGAATGCGGGAAGCAGTCTGATTAACGAATATACGGTAGCCTAGCCTAGACGTTTTTCGGCCAAAACACCCGGGTTTCGAGGAATATATATATAATACATAGCCGGGGCTGGAGGGTTAAGGCCCGTTTAGTGGCACGTGGCTTTGAGGAAGAGTTAAAGGATGTTCCCATTGATTCTCCTACGTGTTCAAAGGAAGCTTTTAGACTGGCTTTAAGTATTGTGTCCGCCAAGAATTGGGACTGCCATGCACTGGATGTGAAAGCCGCTTTCTTACAGGGGCATCCTATTAATAGAGAGATTTTCGTGTTGCCCCCTGAAGAATTCTACAATGGATATCTATGGAGATTAAAGAAGACAGTATATGGTCTCAATGATGCAGCCAGAGCATGGTATGAGAGGGTGAAGCATGAATTGCTTACATTGGGTATGTCCATGTGTGGTTTAGAACCAGCATTGTTCTTCTGGCATAATGATGGAAGATTAGAAGGGATCATTTGCATCCATGTAGATGACTTCTATTGGAGCGGGTCAAATGCATTCAAGATATCTGTAATGTCCCAGTTGGAAAAATTATTTCTGATTGGTTCTGAAGAGAAGACTCGTTTCCAGTACCTGGGTATAACAATAGAACAAGCAGAGGATGGCATTATGATCAATCAAGGCAATTACATTAGACATGGACTCCAAGAGATGAACATGATCAAATCTTATAAGGACAGAAGAAATGATGAAGTCAGTCAAGAGGAGAGAACAAAAACCGATCTGTTGTGGGCCAACTAAACTGGGTAGCCACACAAACGAGGCCAGATATAGCATAATATTTATGATGTATGTGAACTGAGTACGGCATTCAATCAGACAACTGTCGGAGATGTAATCAGAGCCAACAAAGCCGTCAAGAAGGTCAAGGATTACCCACTGTCAATTTGGTTTGGGAAAGTGGACCTGGACGAGTGTACACTTGAATGCTACAGTGACGCGTCTTTTGGCAATTTGACAGACCTTGGGTCTCAGGGTGGTCACATCATATTTGTGAGAGACAGAGAAGGAAATAGCTGCCCCATTGCGTGGAGATCAAGAAAGGTGAGACGGGTGGTGAAATCGACTTTGGCAGCAGAATCCCTTAGTCTATTAGATGCAGCAGAGAATGGGATGTACAGTAAAAGTCCGTTAATCCGACGACCGATGATTCGAATCTCCCAATAGTCCGAATTTTTCAATTTGAGGCCAAATCCGAATTCACCCGATGGTCCGAATTTCAAGAAGTCCCAAAGTCCCCTTTTTGAGGCATTAGGCCACTCAAATGACACATAATGGAGCACACACATATCATATGTTCATGAATTCACTTTAAAAGTTTACCATTGTCATTGTAGCCTATTATCTACTTCAAAACATTCAGATTAATGGTCAAAGGAAGCTACTGATATAATCGTAAACACCTTCGTCTTCTTCTTCTTCCACATCGTCTGCTAGAGAGTTTGTTTTGCTCTTGAACGCATCCTTGGGACGCTCCGATGCGCTACTGGCTTACGTATTAGTCTTGAGCTTGAAAACGCACCTTTGGATGTTCCGATACGCTACTATTTATAGTTCAGTGATCGGAGCATCCCAAGGGTGCTTTCAAGACAACAAGACAAGGGTGCTTTCAATACAATATAATATAACAGAGCACGTCACAAAAGGAAAATCACAAAAGGAAAATTACAAGAACCTCTCAGGGAAGTGCCGTTGTTAAGGCATTACTTCCCGAACCACATCTGATCTTCAAGAGCAAGACAAACTCGCTAGTAGACGGAAGAAGAAGAAGACGTTTATATCAGCAGATTCCTTTGACCATTAATCTGAATGTTTTGAAGTAGGTAATAGGCTACAATGACAATGGTAAACTTTTGAAGTGATTTCATGAACATATGATATGTGTGTGTGCACCATTGTGTCATTTGGGTGGCCTAATGTCTCAATGTTTTCGTCATACACAGGTTCATAGGGGTAAAGTCCGATAATCCGAAAAATCCACTAATCCGAACGAGAGCCGGTCCGCTGCCCTTCGGATTAACGGAAGTTTACTGTATTTGGCACATATGCTGAGAACAATCCTCGGAAATCAGAACACAATTCCGGTAAAATGTTTTTCAGATAACAAATCTTTGGTGGATTGTTTGCAGTCTACCAAGTTGGTAGATGACAGAAGCCTAAGGATAAATATAGCTGAGTTGCGAGATATGATAGCAAGAAAAGAAATCCAAGAAGTGAAGTGGATAGAAACAACGAAGCAGATAGCAGACTGTCTCACGAAGAAAGGAGCCTCTCCTATGTTATTACTAAAGGAGTTGAGCAAAGCAGAGTAAAGAAAATAAAAAAAAAAATAAATAAAAAAAAAAGAGGGGAATGTGTTAGTCTTAGTAATCAGAAACTTGGGTATTAAAGTGAATATGTTATGACAAGATACATAAGTGGAAAAAGTACAATAAGAATAAGTAGATAAATGGGTATTAAGACTTGGAAAAAGCGTATGATCGTGTGGACCGTGAAGCAATGTGGAAGGTGTTAAGGATTTATGAAATAGGAGGAAATTTGTTAGAAGCAGTTAAGAGTTTTTATGAAGGGAGCAGAGCATGTGTGAGAGTAGGAAATGGTGAGTTGAGTGAATGGTTTGAGGTAAAGGTAGGTTTGCGACAGGGTTGTGTAATGTCACCATGGCTGTTTAATATGTTTATGGATGGTGTGGTGAGGGAGGTGAAAAGGAGAACTATGGGAATAGGATTGGGTTTAGTAGGAAAGAATGGTAGAGATTGGGAGTTGAATCAGTTGCTGTTCGCTGATGACACAGCATTGGTGGCGGATTCTGATGAGAAACTGCAGCGGGTAGTCAAAGAGTTTGGTGTGGTTTGTGGAAGGAGGAAACTGAAGGTGAACGTCAATAAAAGTAAAGTAATGGTGTGTAATAGGGGAGAGCATAGGGTGAATCTAGATGTGAGGCTGGATGGGGAAATATTGGAACAAGTAGAGTGTTTTAAATATCTAGGAGGAACAATAAGCAGGAGTGGAGGTGTGGAAGTGGAGGTAAAACAGAGAGTGTGTGAAGGAAGGAAGGTTTTCGGAGCAATGGGAAGTATGTGGAAGACGAGAAATCTCGGAGTGAAAGTAAAAAGTGCACTCTATCAAGGAATTGTTGTGCCAACAGTGATGTATGGGGCTGAGACATGGGCTCTGAAGAAAAAGGAGAAAAGAGGGCTGGATGTGATGGAGATGAGCTGCTTCAGGAGTATGTGTGGAGTTACTCGTAGAGACAGATTGAGGAATGAAGAGATACGTAGGAGAGTGGGGCAGCAGGAACATTTGTCAGCCAGAGTGGACAGAAGGGTGCTGAGCTGGTATGGTCATGTTGAACGAATGGGAGATGAAAGGCTTACAAAGAGAATATGTGAGTCAGGTACAAGGGGAGATAGAAGGGCAGGAAGACCCCCATTGAGATGGAGAGACTGTGTAAGAAAGGCTTTGAATGATAGAGGAATGACTATAGATCAGGCAGGGGAAGTGGTGGTGGACAGGAGTTGTTGTTGTTGTTGTTGTTGTTCCCTAAGCTGCCTGGCCGAACAGCCCCGAGTCCCTGAGAAAGGCCATGGCCACGATCGGGCTTTCCCACAGAGCTCTCATTGAGTGTAGATTGTGTTGTTGGCGTAAGTGGTTGTGTGAAATGCAGTCTTCTATGATGTGTTTAATGGTATGGGGTGCTGTGTTACATCCCGGGCAGGCGTCGACAACGGAGTCATCCAGTCTCTTCTGATAGCTCAGGAGAGCTGGATGGTGTCCGCATCTCAGCCTGGCCAGGTGGACTCTGTCCTCGCGAGGAAGGGAGGATTCGGAAGGATGGATTTCGGGAGGTCGTGCATGCAGCTGTGTGTTGTCTGTGAGTGAGTGGATGGATCGGTGAGAGATATGAGTATGGATGTGCTTCTGGAAGTTGGTTCGGGGTGGGCAGGGAGGGAGAGAGGACAATAATTGTGTGTGATACCGTGTGCTGGGTGTTGTTTTGATATTTCTTGGTGTCTGTGGGTGTGTTGCCATGTAGTTTAGTGGGTGGTCTTGGTTCGTGGAGGCTGCTGCCAGGAATTGAGTGCCTCTCATGTCCAGATGGTCTTTGACTTTGAGGATTTTGGTTTCTTGATGTAGGTGATCTGTGGGTACAGTAGCTGTGCAGCCTGTAATGATCTTCAGGGCTTTGTTTTGAATAGTCTGTAAGGTCTTATGATGTGTTTCAGCTAAGTTAGAAGCCCAGGCTGGGCTTGCGTATTCCATCACTGATCTTATGTATTGTTTATATACTGTGGTGGTAGTTTCTTTGTTGTGTCCAAATTTTGTGTGAGCAAGTGACCTGAGGGCGTTAAGTCTGGGTGTCAGTTTCTTTTTAATGTTTGTGGTGTGCTGTTTGAATGTCATATGAGTATCATATGTTACTCCTAGGATTTTGGGTGTGTGTGTATGTGTTAGGGGTGTGTTGTTTATGGTGAGTTGAGGGATGTATTCGTGTTCTCCTGTCCAACTTGTGAGCAGGGTTGCGGTGGATTTGGCTGGGGCTATATTAAGTCTGTTTGTAGTGCACCAGCCATGTAGTGTGTTGAGATAGGGTTGAAGGAGATCTGTTGCTCTTTTTGGGTCATGGTGTGTGCATGTGAGTGTTATGTCATCTGCATAGGAGGCTAAGTTTATTTGGGGCGTATTGGGTGTAGTTATATCGTGCATGTACAGATTGAAGAGTGCGGGCGATAGGACGGATCCTTGTGGGACTCCGTTTGGAAAGTTTCTGATTTTAGATGACTGACCGGCAAAAGATACGTGTGCACATCTGCCTGCTAGGAAGTTGGCCAGCCACCGTTTTGTGTTGTTGTGCATGTTTGTGTTGTAGATTTTGTTTGTTAGGTTATGGCGGGGGATGGCATCGAAGGCTTTACTAATGTCGAGTGTGGCTAATAGTGATCTGTGTGGTGGTCTAGCTGAATTGATGCCGTCGAAAGCTCTTTGTGTAAGGTCTGTGAGAAGAGTGTTTGTGGAGTGCAGTGGCCTAAAGCCATGTTGTGTTGGAGCTAGGGGTAGGTCAGGTGTAATTAGTTGTAATACTAGGCGTTCCATGACTTTGGAGGGGGAGCAAAGGAGTGTGATGGGGCGGTGCGAGGAGGGTAGCGTGGGGTCTTTGTTGGGTTTGGGGAATGTGATGATGATACCATGCTTCCAAATGTCTGGTATTGTGTTGTGTGAATAGCTGTAGTTTGATATGTTAGTGAGTGCTTGTATGCCTTGTGGTCCCAGGTGTCTGAGGTGTATGTTGCTTATGTTGTCTAGGCCACAGGCGGGTGAGTGCTTGAGATTGTTGATGATATGCTTTGTCTGGTGATTGGTGAAGGGTGTATAGTCAGGGTCTGTGGGGAATTGTCTCTTACGTCGGATGACACGTCGGTCGTCTTTGTGAGGTTTTAGGTGGCTGACATGTGAAAAGTGATTGATGAGAGTGTTTGCTTGTTGTTTACATGAAGGAGTAGAGTCTGTTGTTGTGATTGCAGCATGTGATTGTGTTGTGTTGCTGTTGGAAAGTGTGATGCTGTTTAGTGTTTTGTAGAGTTTTTTGGGGTTTGTTTTGTGATCAAGTGTTTGTAGGAAGTTATTCCAATTTAGTTTTTGTTGTTCTTGTATTTTGTTGTTAGTTTGGGTGTTGAGTGCTTGAATTTGTTGTGTGATGTCTTGTGTGTGGGGTGCTGGGGAGTGTTTCAGTATGTCGCGTTGTCTGATGAGGTTTTGAATTTCTGGTGTGAAGTTGGGGTTGTGTCTTTTTCTGTTACCTCTTGGAATGTGTTTCTTGTCAGCGTTTTGGATAGTTTTATTGAGTATGTGTACAGCATTGTTGATGTTAGTGATGGGTGTACTGTTTAGAGTTGTGAAGTGTTGTTCTGTCTCATTTGTGAATGCTTCCCAGTTAGCTCTTTTATAATTGGTGTATGTGTGTTTGTGGCTAGCTGGGGTGAGTCTGGTTTTGGTGGTGATAATGATCGGGAGGTGGTCAGAGCCTAAGGTTCTGACCACCCTCCAGGATGTTGTGGGGGCGAGTTCTGGGGAGCAAAAGGTGATGTCTGGAGATGATGGGTTATAGAGGGCTTGGTGAGGAATATGGGTATGTTGATGGATGTCGTTAAGGATGATGAGGTTATCGGTTTGGTTTTGTAGTACCAGCCCTCTGTCTGTGTCGGGGTTGTCGACAAACCAGGCCGACGTCTTGGCGTTGAAGTCACCACCCAGGATGATGTGTGGGGTGTGTGGGGTGTTTGTGATGTGTTGTAAGTGTGGTCTGTATTCATTTGGTACTGTAGGGGATGTTTGGGGAGGGATGTATGTGTTTATGATGGTTATGTTGGAGTTGTTGCCAGTGCGTATTTTAATTGACTGTATTTCTGTTGTGTTATCATTTGGGGGGAGGAGTGATTTGGTTTGTACACTGGTTACTATGTATGATATTTCTTTGTGTACCAGGGTGATGAGTCCACCGCCCCCGCCGACAGCCCGGTCTTGTCTGATGGTGGTGAAATTATGAAATGTGGGTGTTTTTTGTGTTGTGCGGAGTTTTGTTTCTTGTAAGATGGCAATGTGTATGTTGTGTTGTTTGATGAAGTGTGAGAGTTCGTGTTTCTTTGTGTTGATGCCATCTATGTTCAGTTGAAGAATGTTAATGTTATGTGCACGATGTATGTTGGGTGCTGCTGCACGAGGATGGGGTGGGGGTGGGGGTGATGGGGGGGGTTGGGGTGGGGGTGAGGGAGGGGCTGGGGGTTGGGATGGGTGAGGTGGGGGTGGGGATTGGGGAGCAGGAGATGGGGGTTGGAATGGATTAGGATGGGGTGTGGTGTGTTGAGTTGAGGATGTGGATGGTATGGGAAGGTTAGGTGGGTTAGGGAGGAGAGGTGGACGGGTTTTAGGGGGGGGAGTGGATGATATGGGAAGGTTAGGTGGGTTGGGGAGGAGAGGTGGACGGGTTTTAGGTGAGGGATTTGACTGGGAGAGGGAGGGGCATGAGGAACAGGTCCAGGTGTTTGTGTAGTGTTTCTTGGAGGCAAGTGTTGTGCAGGTGAAGTGGGTCCAGTTCCCGCATGAATTGCAGAGAACTGAACCCTTAGTATGGCGACTCGAAGTGATGGGTTTTGAGCAAGTTGGACATATGTATGTGAACGTGGGTCCTGGGTTGCTCTCAATGTCTCCGGCTAGAAGAAGTCTTCGAGAAATGACAGCCGGAGAGTCATTTCTCGGTGTAGGAAAAACTGTGTGATGTGTGTGTGTGGGTGTGAGAGGTGTGGAAATTCCCGGCGCGACCGAAGCCGCTCCAAGGACCCGTGCCCCCAGGGAGGGGGCAGGGGATGGTTGTGACGGTTTGGCTCCCGAAACTGCTCCCCGCGGCCGGCATCCGGTTTTCCTCCACTGGTCGTTGATTTTGTCTTCGGCTGTGGAGGGTCGGCAGCCATCCGCGGTTGGCAGCCTCGGGAGGTGGCCCCACGGCGTAGACGCCGCCACATCAGTTTGATATGTTAGTGAGTGCTTGTATGCCTTGTGGTCCCAGGTGTCTGAGGTGTATGTTGCTTATGTTGTCTAGGCCACAGGCGGGTGAGTGCTTGAGATTGTTGATGATATGCTTTGTCTGGTGATTGGTGAAGGGTGTATAGTCAGGGTCTGTGGGGAATTGTCTCTTACGTCGGATGACACGTCGGTCGTCTTTGTGAGGTTTTAGGTGGCTGACATGTGAAAAGTGATTGATGAGAGTGTTTGCTTGTTGTTTACATGAAGGAGTAGAGTCTGTTGTTGTGATTGCAGCATGTGATTGTGTTGTGTTGCTGTTGGAAAGTGTGATGCTGTTTAGTGTTTTGTAGAGTTTTTTGGGGTTTGTTTTGTGATCAAGTGTTTGTAGGAAGTTATTCCAATTTAGTTTTTGTTATTCTTGTATTTTGTTGTTAGTTTGGGTGTTGAGTGCTTGAATTTGTTGTGTGATGTCTTGTGTTGTGTGGGGTGCTGGGGAGTGTTTCAGTATGTCGCGTTGTCTGATGAGGTTTTGAATTTCTGGTGTGAAGTTGGGGTTGTGTCTTTTTCTGTTACCTCTTGGAATGTGTTTCTTGTCAGCGTTTTGGATAGTTTTATTGAGTATGTGTACAGCATTGTTGATGTTAGTGATGGGTGTACTGTTTAGAGTTGTGAAGTGTTGTTCTGTCTCATTTGTGAATGCTTCCCAGGTAGCTCTTTTATAATTGGTGTATGTGTGTTTGTGGCTAGCTGGGGTGAGTCTGGTTTTGGTGGTGATAATGATCGGGAGGTGGTCAGAGCCTAAGGTTCTGACCACCCTCCAGGATGTTGTGGGGGCGAGTTCTGGGGAGCAAAAGGTGATGTCTGGAGATGATGGGTTATAGAGGGCTTGGTGAGGAATATGGGTATGTTGATGGATGTCGTTAAGGATGATGAGGTTATCGGTTTGGTTTTGTAGTACCAGCCCTCTGTCTGTGTCGGGGTTGTCGACAAACCAGGCCGACGTCTTGGCGTTGAAGTCACCACCCAGGATGATGTGTGGGGTGTGTGGGGTGTTTGTGATGTGTTGTAAGTGTGGTCTGTATTCATTTGGTACTGTAGGGGATGTTTGGGGAGGGATGTATGTGTTTATGATGGTTATGTTGGAGTTGTTGCCAGTGCGTATTTTAATTGACTGTATTTCTGTTGTGTTATCATTTGGGGGGAGGAGTGATTTGGTTTGTACACTGGTTACTATGTATGATATTTCTTGTGTACCAGGGTGATGAGTCCACCGCCCCCGCCGACAGCCCGGTCTTGTCTGATGGTGGTGAAATTATGAAATGTGGGTGTTTTTTGTGTTGTGCGGAGTTTTGTTTCTTGTAAGATGGCAATGTGTATGTTGTGTTGTTTGATGAAGTGTGAGAGTTCGTGTTTCTTTGTGTTGATGCCATCTATGTTCAGTTGAAGAATGTTAATGTTATGTGCACGATGTATGTTGGGTGCTGCTGCACGAGGATGGGGTGGGGGGGGGTGGGGGTGGGGGAGGGGCTGGGGGTGGGGGTGAGGGAGGGCCTGGGGGTTGGGATGGGTGAGGTGGGGGTTGGGATGGGTGAGGTGGGGGTGGGGATTGGGGAGCAAGAGATGGGGGTTGGAATGGATTAGGATGGGGTGTGGTGTGTTGAGTTGAGGATGTGGATGGTATGGGAAGGTTAGGTGGGTTAGGGAGGAGAGGTGGACGGGTTTTAGGGGGGGAAGTGGATGATATGGGAAGGTTAGGTGGGTTGGGGAGGAGAGGTGGACGGGTTTTAGGTGAGGGATTTGACTGGGAGAGGGAGGGGCATGAGGAACAGGTCCAGGTGTTTGTGTAGTGTTTCTTGGAGGCAAGTGTTGTGCAGGTGAAGTGGGTCCAGTTCCCGCATGAATTGCAGAGAACTGAACCCTTAGTATGGCGACTCGAAGTGATGGGTTTGAGCAAGTTGGACATATGTATGTGTACGTGGGTCCTGGGTTGCTCTCAATGTCTCCGGCTAGAAGAAGTCTTCGAGAAATGACAGCCGGAGAGTCATTTCTCGGTGTAGGAAAAACTGTGTGATGTGTGTGTGTGGTGTGAGAGGTGTGGAAATTCCCGGCGCGACCGAAGCCGCTCCAAGGACCCGTGCCCCCAGAGAGGGGGCAGGGGATGGTTGTGACGGTTTGGCTCCCGAAACTGCTCCCCGCGGCCGGCATCCGGTTTTCCTCCACTGGTCGTTGATTTTGTCTTCGGCCGTGGAGGGTCGGCAGCCATCCGCGGTTGGCAGTCTCGGGAGGTGGCCCCACGGCGTAGACGCCGCCACATCAGGACAGGAGTGAATGGAGAATGCTTGTGAATAGTTGAGTGAACACGTGGTCATTTGGAGTAAGGGGTCGGGCGCAAGTTGGACTAGATAATAGTCCATCAGGCGCCTGGCCCGGGGAGACGATTAATATGAAGGGTGTGCCTGGAAGTGTGGTGGGAGGGCTTGTGGCTTTGGCTCCGCTGCATGTCTCCTGCCGAGATCGGAACCTCTCCGGGTGGTCAGGGGCCGGGGGAGTGCTGGAGCGACCTTGGTAACCCTGGTCTCTGGGTCTTCTCCTGGGTGACCTGGATGTGTGAGAGTTTGTGTTTTTTATCTGTGTTTATTTTTTGTTTTATGTTGTTATTGTGTTTTCCCTGTTCTTGCTCTGTCTTGAGTCGGCTACCCCCAAAATGGGGATTGGGCCTGAGCATATAGATAGATAGATAGAAGTAATTATGTTGTGAGAAAATACACAACATAAGTGGGAAAGTACAATAAGAATAATGTGGAATAAATACAATATATATTGCCTAAAAGATACGTAATCGGAAAAGGAAAGAAAGATAAAAAACAAATGAATTCAAGTGGGGCACGGAAACTAGTGCGTATATGGAGCGTCGATATTGTGACGTCATGAGCAGGGCGATGAGTAACTGAGTCATGGCGTCGGAAGACAGTTGACCGTGAGTAACGATAGCGGATATAAGTGCTGACAGTGGAGGCAAGTCCTGGCCAGGCAGCAAGAAATGAGTCAGCACTCAAAGCTTATTAGTGCACTGGAATATAATCTGCTCACACCGCCCTGGATAATGGATTAAGTATTATCCGCCAACTCTGCCTGCAATACTCAGCATATGGAACTCTGCCGGTGATACAGCGAGGTAAGGCGAATACAAAGTGAGTTCATCAGTGAGAAATAGATTGGTTCACCGATATAGATCTAATTCTAAACAATATGGTGAATTTGCAAATGTTGCCCAGGCGGAGGTCATTCGGAGACTACAAGGAGAAGGTGAACCCCTAGAGGGAGGATTGCAACTGGCATGTGATGCTTTGGGAGTTAATTTGTGGATTTTTCATAACGGATTGCCACCATGTGTGTATAAAGCTCCAGGGGAGGTGAATTCTAACATCTAGTTAATTTACAGAGGAAATAATCATTTTGATCTGGCGGTGGAAGTTGAGCAGGACGTGTATCAGGTGGCAGCCACAAGGACTACGAGGACAGAGTTGGTGGAGTGGCAGCAGGGGTGCCCTTTGATTCAACGAGTAAGATCTTTTCTGGAGGACGGTAGAGTTACAGGTTCTCGGACGGGTAATAGGTACGTGGATCACCTTGGTAATCGGCTAAAAAACTTACATGACAAGGAAGGAATAATTTATTTCAATGAAGATGGAAAGTATTTAGTCTTGCACCCAGAACGGGGTATAGAAGAGACTATTGTTGAGGCTCACCAGCGTAATTTGCATCCTGGTATTGATAAGACTTATTATATGTTGAGTAGCCAGATTTATTACCCATCCCTATTGCAGAGGATTAAGGAGGTTATTAAAGAATGTGTTCATTGTCAAGAGTTTAAGCATTCAACTGTGAAACAGAGTCCAGCTTTGAAGGCCATTAATACTTCTAGACCTTTTGAATTGTGGTGTGTAGATATTTGCTATATGCCAAAGAATAATGGATTCTGTTATCTCTTGGTTGCAGTGGACCATTTTTCTAAATTTGCAGCTGCCGAGCCTTTGAGAAATAAGTCCTCACCGGCTGTATCTAAGGCGTTTGGTAATGTACTGAAGGGCCTACCTTGTTTGCCATCTCGTGTGCTCAGACAATGGTAAAGAGTTTGTGGGTAAACCATTTCAGGATCTATTGAGGGATTTTGGGATTACTTACTCTACAACTTCGCCCTATCACCCCCAATAGTGGGGCGGTTTACCTAGGATATTCAAACCTATTGTGCATTTTTTGATAAAAGCACCAATTTTGGCACAGAGGTAGACCAATATATTATTATGTTCCTTCCAACAACCAACTATACTCCTAAAATCGATTAATGAAATTTACAAACACATGTGGCAGTCCGTGGATTCGAATCCAGGATGCTCACACCGAAAATCAACACCTTATACATCGCACCACGAAGACAGTTAAAGAATGGTGGACACTGCCTACGATTTATTATGCAACTTCGAATCCTGCATATCAATCTAAGCATGTACACACATCCCAACTGCAACTCACGTAGGCTATGCATATGTGAATGGAAAGAGCAATTAATGGGGCCTTAACCACTAGGGAAGTCCTCTCGATAAATTACCCCTGAACCAATATCAATTATTATGATTTCAATGAAGATGGAAAGTATTTAGTCTTGCACCCAGAACGGGGTATAGAAGAGACTATTATTGAGGCTCACCAGCGTAATTTGCATCCTGGTATTGATAAGACTTATTATATGTTGAGTAGCCAGATTTATTACCCATCCCTATTGCAGAGGATTAAGGAGGTTATTAAAGAATGTGTTCATTGTCAAGAGTTTAAGCATTCAACTGTGAAACAGAGTCCAGCTTTGAAGGCCATTAATACTGCCAACCTTTAGTTGTCACGAAGGAGCAGGTGGTCGCCGCAGTGACTTCATTCCCAGCAGGCTCAGCCGCGGGCCCAGATGGTATCCGACCCGCCCACCTCAAAGGCCTCTTGGGTCAGGGATCAGGAGCTGCTGGGGAGGCACTCTTGGAAACCCTCACCAAATTCATCAACATGGTTTTAAGAGGGGAAGTACCCGACTGTGCCACACCCCTATTTTTGGGGGCATCACTCTGTGCACTGGCAAAAAAAGATGGCGGTGTGCGCCCAATAGCAGTAGGGAACACCTTCCGCCGCCTTGCCACAAAGGTGGGTTTGAAACCACTCTCGAATGGCCTAGGTCAACACTTAAGACCAGTTCAACTAGGTTTTTGAACTCCAGGGGGGTGTGAAGCTGCTGTACACGCAACCCGCACCTACCTCAGCCAAGCCCAAGAAAAACGAGTGCTTCTAAAGATTGACATGCGGAACGCATTCAACAGCATTCGCAGGGATGTCTTCCTCCGTGCAGCTCAAGAACACATCCCCACTCTGTACCCCCTACTTTGGCAGGCTTATTCCAAACCTTCAATCCTGATTTTTGGCGAGACGGTAATCCCATCAGAGACCGGGTTACAGCAGGGAGATCCAGGTGGTCCTGCTCTTTTCTCAATAGGGGTGGATGCAGCAGCTAACAAAGTAAGGTCAGAGCTGAATGTATGGTACCTGGACGATGCAACCTTGGGTGGGTCAGTAGAGAACGTTCTAACCGACCTAAATAACATCATAACTGACCTCGGCCAGGCCGGGCTAGTGATAAATGACACCAAATGTGAACTTGTTCTCCTCAACCACACACGTGAACAAGGAGAAGAGACTCAGGCCCTGTTCCGAAACATATTGCCAGATGTAAAGATCCTTCAGGAGCACCAGCAAACCCTATTAGGTTCCCCACTAACTCTGGCAGCAATCCCACCAGCACTTCAAGTTAAAAAGGAGGAGCTTCAACGTCTCGTGAGTCGCCTGATACACATCGATGCCCACTCAGCTCTGGCCCTGCTCAAGAACTGTTTCTCCATCCCAAAACTCCAATACCTCCTGCGCACATCGATGACTTACACGAACAATGGCGGCCTCCAAGAATTAGACAGCATAATCCGAGAAGCAGTGACCAGCATCACCAACGTGGAATTTAAAGAACGGGCCTGGACACAAGCCACCCTTCCTGTCCGCCTCGGGGGCTTGGGCATACGGAGAGCCTCGGATATTGCCTCCCCAGCCTTTATCTCTTCCCTCATCGCGACCAACGACCTCGTATTGTCCATCCTTTATTCTAAACCCGGAATGACACTTAATGGGGACGTAACAGCAGCGATTAACACCTGGAAGGGAAGTACAGGAGTAGAGGAGGAGCCTCAGGGTACCTCCAGGAGCAAGCAGAAAGCGTGGGATACCATCTCGGCGAAGAAAACTCAAGAAAATCTCCTAACCAATGCAGACCAGGTTGCAAAAGCACGCCTCCAGGCAGCCGCCCGTTCGGAGAGTGGCTTGTGGTTACACACCATCCCCATCCCACCTCTTGGAACTCACTTGGATGCTGAAGCGCTCCGGGTCGCCATCGCGCTCAGAGTGGGTGCGGCAGTTTGTCACCCACACACTTGCAAGTGTGATGGGAGGATGGATGCTCAAGGTCACCATGCCTTGTCATGTAATTACAACGCAGGCCGCCTGCCAAGACACTCTGCACTAAATGATGTCATAAAATGGGCCCTGCAGAGTGCTAACTGTGCATCAATCCTCGAACCACATGGACTTCACAGAGAAGACGGCAAACGGCCAGATGGGATGACCACTTTCTCTTACAAGAATGGCCGGTGCCTCGTGTGGGATGCCACATGTGTTGACACTTTCTCCACAACCAACGCCGCCAGAAACGCCGACGAAGCAGGTGAAGCCGCCCGGATAGCAGAAAATAAAAAGCAAGAAAAATATCAAGCCATCGCCAGAATTCATCAGTTCGAGCCCCTGGCATTCGAAACTTCAGGAGTCTTCGGCCCTACCACCCTTAAGATGGTGAATGAAATAGGCCGTAAAATCAGAGAAGTTTCAGGAGAACCCCGGGAAACCCTCTGGCTCAAGCAAAGACTAGGGATGGCTATCCTCCGGGGCAATGCCACCAGCGTCATGAGCTCAGTTCGACAGGACTGGGTCATGCCACTGCGTGAGGCCCCGGCAGGAGTGGTGTATCCGTAGTCTTTCCACAGTAGGGTAAAACAAAACATAAACCTTATTTGTATGTAACATGTGTGATGCACATTAATAAAAGGGGATGTGTCGGATGGTTGAAAGCCACAGTTGCTCGCGCGTTTGGGGCTAGCAACACGTATTATGAAAAACATGCATCCTCCTTCATTCACTGTCCCCCCCCTTCACTCACTCAACCCCACAATTTGCCGGAGGATAACAGGTTTTTCACAATACGTAGACGGAGGTCTTTTAAAAAAAAAAAATTATTATGTTCCTTCCAACAACCAACTATACTCCTAAAATCGATTAATGAAATTTACAAACACATGTGGCAGTCCGTGGATTCGAATCCAGGATGCTATGAACAAATTTGGATGTGGAGCCATCGCCCAACTGCCCCCTGGCGGCCATTTTCCATAATGGCCGCCATGTGGCTGCCGAGGAAGACTTATCCCTAGGTGAATGAGATGATCTGAGTAAATGTGCAGGAAAAAATGATTGTTTTGAATCTGCAATGTTGTGCAAACATTATGTTGCGTGTTGTTGCTAATGTAGGGTAGCACTTAACAACAAAGAAAGGTGCCCATGTGTTTTTAGAATTTTATCTTATTATCAATTTATTGAATTATTCATAGATTAACATAACAACCATGACAGGGCGGGTGCCCGACCCCGAAAGGGGTTGAAATAGGGGAGCTATACCCCCGCCAAAGGCGGCTTTCTAGGGCCTTTCCTAGCTGATGCTGAGAGGATTGGGTTCTAGTCATGTGGTGATGGGCTGGTCTATCAGAGTGAGAACTGAGCGATCTCTGCCATACCTATAGCTTACTCTGACTGTTCCTTTAACTTATATATTTTCTAGATCTCAAGTGACGGCGTCTTTTCCGTGGATTGACCTCCCAATCTACCAAGATTGGAAGCCAAAGCGTCACATTTTTCCCTTGCCCCTCAACTTTCTCTTCATAATTGCTGAGGGGCACAGGGCCCTGGGTGGGGCTTTGGTTTCCCGGGCGTTTCCGCACCCTCCTGAGCTCCCCGCCATGGAGTGGCTTCGGTCACCCAGGCTTTATTATGGTCGGCTGGGAGGGTTCTGTGGGGGCGCTCGGTTATGGCCTTGGACTTGCTCGGGGCCTTGGGGCTGTTCGGCCAGGCAGCTTGGGGAACAACAACAACAACAACAACCATGACAAACATCTCTCAATTGAACATGTCCTAATTCACTTGGATTCTGAGTGCTCCTTTCATACAACTTTGTCATTTTCCATTTCCAGAACAATGTCGAAGAGCTTCAAACTCGTTGAGCCTCGTGGTGCAGAAGCAGCTCCGTCTACCTCCGCCCAGCCAGCAAGAGAAGACAGACTGGTCATTATGCTTCATATGCCAAGAAACGACGCCAGAGTCGCTGACAAGTCCATCCCAGAATACACGCCAAGACAAGGGGAGCAGCTACAGCATTCTCGCTGGACATCTGAGAAGGTTGAATGAGCTTGGATTGCTCCCCAACTCTTTTCTGTTGAGCCGATTAGATGAAGGCAGTGGCGTTGAAGCAGCATTGAGCGCCAACAATGCACGATACCACAAGACCTGCAGGCTGAGGTATAACAAGACCAAGTTAGACAGAGCTGAGAAGAGGCACCTGAAAACAGGCGCCGACGAAGAAGAGGAAGTTGTTGCATTCGATAAGGTACCACATAAGAGATTGTTATCTAAGCTTGAGACGCTAGGATGTGTCAGGGGGAGTTTGCTAAAATGGATGGAGAGCTATTTAACAGATAGGGAAATGAGGACCAACATTAGAGGAACTTACTCATCGTGGCGGAAAGTTGAGAGTGGTGTGCCGCAGGGATCTGTGTTGGCACCTCTCATGTTCCTTATGTACGTGAATGACCTGCCGATAGGCATAAACTCTTACATGTCAATGTTTGCAGATGACGTAAAAATTATGAGACAAATAACAAATAAAAGTAGTTGTGAGGAGCTGCAAGGGGATTTAGATAAAATATACGAATGGAGCACCAAGTGGAAAATGAAATTTAATATAAGTAAATGTCATGTGTTAAATATGGGAAGAAGTGTGAATAGACCAAATTGGGAGTACAGGATGGGAGATAATAAAATTAGCAAGGCCAAAAAAGAAAAAGATTTAGGGTTGATTATACAAGATAATTTGTCGCCAGAGAAACATATTAACAAGCTCTTTAGCGGAATGTATGCAATGGCCGGGAATATGAAAGTTGCTCTGAACTATTTGGATGAGACCATGGTAGCGAAAATTATGAAGAGTATGATTAGACCAAGATTGGAGTATGCAGCAGTGGTGTGGTCCCCGCATCTAAGAAGCATATTCACAAGTTAGAAAGAATCCAGAGAGCAGTCACTAGATTGGTTCCAAGTCTCAGAGAACTGCCATATGAAGGGAGGCTAGACAAATTAAATCTACAGAGTCTAAAAGAGAGGAGAGAGAGGGGAGACATGATAATGATGTACAAATGTACCCGGGGGCTGGAGAGGCTGGATAGGGAGGATATATTAATTATGGATACAGGAATAACTAGAGGCCACAGCTACAAAGTAAAAAGACCTACCTGCAAGAACGATATCAGGAAGTTTAGCTTCCCCTATAGATGTATTGACAAATGGAATGGGCTGGAGGAGGAGGTGGTAGGGGCAAGGAACATCCATATTTTCAAGAAAAAATTGGATAAAAAGTAGACTGAGAGACGGGACAACACGAGCTTAGCTCAACTCCTGTAAACTACAATTAGGTAAATTAGGCAATTAGGTAAATACAAGCGAACTCGATATCTGTCACGACCATCAAGTACTGAGACGAAACACCAAGAAGTGAAATGCTTCTTCTGCGGAGAAGCTCCTGGTAGTGCTGGTCTTCATGAAGCTGCGACATTCCAACTGGACTCGCGTGTCAGGTCGTGCGCACTGATTCTGGACGACATGGACCTCCTGATGCAACTGAACGCTGGGGACATGGTTGCATAGGAGGCCAAGTACCACCGAAATTGTCTCCTGAACTTGTACAATCGCGCACGGAAGATTAAGGAAATGGCGGGCAAAGGTACAGACGATGAACACGCAATAGCAGGACTTGCTTTCGCAGAGCTGGTGGTGTTTATTGAAGAAGCTCACATGGATGACGAGACGTCTCCGGTCTACAAACTTGCTGACCTGGCGCAGTTATACACGTCAAGGATGGAACAGCTGGGAGTCAAGCATGAGGGCAGGGTGCACACGACCCGTCTTAAGCAGAGACTGCTTGCTCACTTTCCTAACATGTGTGCACAGCACCAGGTGCGCGATGTCCTGCTTGCATTCAATGAAGACCTCGGCGATGCCCTGGCAAAGGCTTGTGAACTGGACAGAGACCTTGATGCTGTCCACCTGGCGCGTGCTACCCAAATTGTGAGACGCCACATCATCGCAGATGCCAAGGTGTTCAACGGGTTTCCTGCAGGATGCCAACAGGACTCCGTGCCACCCATGCTGCTTGCCTTGGTCGCTATGATCTTGGAAGGTCCCAGTATCAAGCACCAGAGTGAAAGCACAACACCAGAGGCACTGAGCATCGCCCAGCTCCTCAAGTTCAACAGCGTTATGCACCGACGGGCCGCCACAGGCAGTACGCCTCGCCCAGTCAGGCACGCCACCACGCAGGAGACGCCAGTTCCAACCTACATCGGCCTAATGCTACATGCACACACGCGCAAGAGGGAGCTCGTCGACAGGCTGGCACACATGGGGATTTCTATCTCCTATGATCGGGTCCTGTCCCTTTCCACACAGCTGGGGAACAGTGCCTGCCGCCTCTACCACCAGGAGCAAGTAGTCTGCCCTCCCAAGATGAGAGGCAGAGTCTTCACGACTGCCGCGGTAGACAATATCGACCACAACCTAAGTTCCACCACAGCAAAACAGTCATTCCATGGGACTGCTAGACTGGAATCAGAGGGAAGAACATGGAAGATTTTAACATGCCTATATGCGGACGATGCAGTCCTGTTGGCGGAAAATGCTGAAGAACTTCAGAGAGTGGTCACTGACTTTGACAGGGTATGTGAAAAGAGAAAGTTAAAGGTCAATGTAGGGAAATGTAAGGTAATGGTGTTTGAGAGAAGAATGCATGAAACCATAGATTTTAAGGAAAAATATAGAATCAAGAAAGAACACAAGAAAAGTTGTAAAATAAAAATGAAAAATGAAGTACTAGAAGAGGTTGAAAGTTTCAAGTATTTGGGAGCTGTACTATGCAAATATGGAAAAATGGAGAGTGAGATAAAAGAGAGAAAAATGCAAGAGAGAAAGGTGATTGGAGAACTTGATAGTATTCTCAAAGGAAGAATGGTTAGCCAGGAAGTCAAAAAGTCATTGAGAAACAGTGTGCTGCTCCCAACACTCTTATATGGAAGCGAGACATGGACGGCAAGTGACGAGGACCTCTCCAAACTGAGAGCTGTGGAGATGAGCTTTTTCAGAATGGCAGCTGGCATGAATAGGCTAGATGGGCCAAGTAATAGGGAAGTGTACAAGTCCTTTGGAATGGAAGAGCAGGCTTTGGGCATTGATTGTGGTGTGGTTGAGTGGATAAAGAGAAGTACTTTGAGGTGGTATGGTCATGTTCAGAGAATGGATGAAGACAGAATGCCAAGAAAGATATATGGGAGTCAGGTGAGTGGAACAGCTAGTAGTGGAAGACCACCTATGGTATGGGAAAAGAAAGTGGAAAAATGTATTGAAGAAAAACTTCCACGTAGTGGAAGGGGCATTGTGGCACAGGCAAAGGAGGCATGTCTTGACAAAGTAGCCTGGAGACGTTTCTGTCATGGCCATCCTCTAGCGGGGGTTTCCCAGGGGGAAACAAGGCGTCGGAGATGATTATGATGATGATGATAACCTTGGTTTTGTTAACCCTCTCCGACATATGACGCGATTTTGAGCCTATTAGGGATACTTTAAAGCCTTTGTTACCATCAGGGGTATTTATAAACCTTTAGTTTAGTTACTTCAACCTCTGCAGTTGTCTTTGAGTTAGCTGTGGGCAGAAAACTAATTTTGGAGGTAATTATAAGAGTGAGAGAACTTACCTTACCTTTTGATACCTTTTGATGTGTTCGCCGCTCTTCTAGCGGCACCAAGGAGCGCGACGCCCCTCGTTATGGGTGGTGATTTGGTGCAGTAGGCTATTTGAAGCGACAGCTCGCTCCCTTGCGAGGATGGGCTCGTCTTCGCAAGGGAGCGAGCTATTTCTTATTGCTAATCTGGCAACCTCTGCGTCATATGTGCGTGAAAGGGTTAATCTATCTAACTATCTATCTACTCAGGTACAATCCCCACTTTTCCTATATATATATTTGTTTTTAAATATTGACTCTTAACCCTTCGTTCCCGGAAGGGCTCTTGAACGCCCATAAAAAAGCATACGCGAGCTGCCCGGAAGGGCTCTTGAACGCCCAGTGGTTGAAAGCCTGTGAGCTTAGTATGCGAGGCGTCGGTCCGACGCATGTAAACAACAGCCGGCTGGACCGACGCCCCGCATCTCCGGCCACAAGAAGGAGTGCGTCGCTTGTTCGTGTGTGCCTGTATGTTGTTGTTAAGTATCGAAAAGTAATGTAAAGTGTCTGTTTTTGCCATAAAGTTATCTCCAATGAAATCATCATCACAACTGAACCAGTTGACTTAGAGAGCTCTACTTAACGCCATTCTACAGGTAAGAAACACATCTACGCTTGGGGATGCGCGGGAATGCGGAAGCAGTCAGAATAACAAAGATACGGTAGCCTAGGCATAGACGTTTTTCGGCCAAAACCCCCGGGTTTCGGGGAATATATATATAATACATAGCCGGGGCTGGAGGGTTAAACCCTTGCTCGGCATGCCCTCTCTCCATCTTCTGAATTTGTCCTCAGCATCTTGCACATTGTCAGCTATTAGGACTAAATCGTCTGCATAAAACAGTTCCCACGGGAGTCCGGATCTAAAAACTCTAGACAATGCCTCCAGGACCATAATAAAGAGGAGGGGGCTTAACACTGAACCATGATGAACTCTAACACGGACTGTGATCTCATCACTCAGTACACCTTTCACCCTCACCGCAGTTCGCGAATCCTCATACATCTTCATTATCACGCGCACCAGCCACTCTTCCACACCAAGTTTCCTCATAGCCCACTGCACAACATCTCTAGGCACCCTATCAAAGTCCTTCTCCAGGTCTACAAACACAAAGTAAAGATCCCTGCCTTTTAGTAAGTATCTTTCCTGTATCTGCCTGACTATGAAGATAGCATCGGTTGTACCCCGTCCTGGCATAAAACCAAACTGCATATCATCAATGGAGATGCTTGCCTGATTAAACCCTCAAAGACTCTCTCACAGACCTTCATGAATTGGTCAAGCATTTTCAATTACCTCTATCTAGCGCATCCCCTTTTCATTTGTATATATTTACTATTACACTTTTGTGCCAATCCTCGGGGATTTTCTCATCTTTAATAATGGTGTTTATCAACTCAGTGACTAAGCTGACACCAGTCTCCCCTGAGGCTTTTATCATCTCAGCGACAATGTCAGAGCACCCTGGAGCTTTACCGTCCTTCATTTTATTGATTGCGTCGCTCACTACAGCTGGTGCTATCAAAGGAGGGGGTCCAGATATTGGTTTTTCGATACTAAACTGTTCCAGTCTTTTGATTGATTGAATTGATTGATTGAAATCTTTTTATTTAGCCTTTAGTATACAATACAATTTTGCTTACAAATGATTTGTTAAAAAACAAAAATATATAATAATAATACAAAAAAAATAAGGCTGAGCCTTTTGAGAGATGTCTCTCTTAAAGGCACCTGGCTATAACTCGATCTATCAAAATGCAATTGTATATAATACACTTAGTCACAGCTATGTGCCCCGGGAACTATGTGTTGTAAAGATTTTTTCTAAATTCGAAAAGGGATGTATGTAGGCAAAATATAATAACATAAAACAAATTAAATTAATGGTGATTAACCCTGAGGTCACACTCACTTCCCAGAGCTCACAGCTGATTGTTCATTATCACAATTACCCATGTAATACCATTTACAAAAATTTAATTAGGGGAGAGCATAGGGTGAATCTAGATGTGAGGCTGGATGGGGAAATATTGGAACAAGTAGAGTGTTTTAAATATCTAGGAGGAACGATAAGCAGGAGTGGAGGTATGGAAGTGGAGGTAAAACAGAGAGTGTGTGAAGGAAGGAAGGTTTTCGGAGCAATGGGAAGTATGTGGAAGACGAGAAATCTCGGAGTGAAAGTAAAAACTGCACTGTATCAAGGAATTGTTGTGCCAACAGTGATGTATGGGGCTGAGACATGGGCTCTGAAGAAAAAGGAGAAAGAGGGCTGGATGTGATGGAGATGAGCTGCTTGAGGAGTATGTGTGGAGTTACTCGTAGAGACAGATTGAGGAATGAAGAGATATGTAGGAGAGTGGGGCAGCAGGAACATTTGTCAGCCAGAGTGGACAGAAGGGTGCTGAGCTGGTATGGTCATGTTGAACGAATGGGAGATGAAAGGCTTACAAAGAGAATATGTGAGTCAGGTACAAGGGGAGATAGAAGGGCAGGAAGACCCCCATTGAGATGGAGAGACTGTGTAAGAAAGGCTTTGGATGATAGAGGTATGACTATAGATCAGGCAGGGGAAGTGGTGGTGGACAGGAGTGAATGGAGAATGCTTGTGAATAGTTGAGTGAACACGTGGTCATTTGGAGTAAGGGGTCGGGCGCAAGTTGGACTAGATAATAGTCCATCAGGCGCCTGGCCCGGGGAGACGATTAATATGAAGGGTGCGCCTGGAAGTGTGGTGGGAGGGCTTGTGGCTTTGGCTCCGCTGCATGTCTGCCTGCCGAGATCGGAACCTCTCCAGGTGGTCGGGGGCCGGGGGAGTGCTGGAGCGACCTTGGTGACCCTGGTCTCTGGGTCTTCTCCTGGGTGACCTGGATGTGTGTGAGTTTGTGCTTTTTATCTGTGTTTATTTGTTGTTTTATGTTGTTTTTGTGTTTTCCCTGTTCTTGCTCTGTCTTGAGTCGGCTACCCCCAAAATGGGGATTGGGCCTGAGCATATAGATAGATAGATAGATAGATAGAATATATATAACATACATTGTACAACTATTGACTTGATGTTCAAAGGCCATACTCGCAATTATACCCACAATTCGACACAAAGACACATACGCTTCCCTAACAGTATATGCCTAATTAGTAAAGGACATAAACTTTGTTGTGCATGGAATACACACTTACACCATTCATTTAGACCTATATAAGAACATGGTAAATAATCTTTCAGAGTTCAGACTGTGTAAAAGATTGGGATAAAAAATGTGAAAGATTGAGGTAGCTTCACACTTCCAGAGAAGTTTCACAGTAATTGGTCTAAAAGAGATGGGGTTTAATGTCGGCTGAGAGACGAGAGACTATTCATAACCAGTCCTAAAACTGACTTTCTTTTTAGTCACAATTACTAAAATAAAAACTTAAAAGTTATGTATTACAGTTCTTGTTATATATTTAAAAATTACAGTAAACTTCCGTTAATCCGAAGGGCAGCGGACCGGCCCTCGTTCGGATTAGTGGATTTTTTGGATTATCGGACTTTACCCCTATGAACCTGTGTATGACGAAAACATTGAGACATTAGGCCACCCAAATGACACAATGGTGCACACACACATATCATATGTTCATGAAATCACTTCAAAAGTTTACCATTGTCATTGTAGCCTATTACCTACTTCAAAACATTCAGATTAATGGTCAAAGGACTCTGCTGATATAAACGTCTTCTTCTTCTTCCGTCTACTAGCGAGTTTGTCTTGCTCTTGAAGATCAGATGTGGTTCGGGAAGTAATGCCTTAACAACGGCACTTCCCTGAGAGGTTCTTGTAATTTTCATTTTGTGATTTTCCTTTTGTGACGTACTCTGTTATATTATATTGTATTGAAAGCACCCTTGTCTTGTTGTCTTGAAAGCACCCTTGGGACGCTCCGATCACTGAACTATAAATAGTAGCGTATCGGAACGTCCAAAGGTGCGTTTTCAAGCTCAAGACTAATACGTCCAAAGGTGCGTTTTCAAGCTCAAGACTGAATGTGCTTGCAGAAACGGTGCAAGCCAGTAGCGCATCGGAGCGTCCCAAGGATGCGTTCAAGAGCAAAACAAACTCTCTAGCAGACGATGTGGAAGAAGAAGAAGGTGTTTACGTTTATATCAGTAGCTTCCTTTGACCATTAATCTGAATGTTTTGAAGTAGGTAATAGGCTACAATGACAATGGTAAACTTTTAAAGTGAATTCATGAACATATGATATGTGTGTGCTCCATTATGTGTCATTTGAGTGGACTAATGCCTCAAAAAGGGGACTTTGGGACTTCTTGAAATTCGGACCATCGGGTGAATTCGGATTTGGCCTCAAATTGAAAAATTCGGACTATTGGGAGATTCGAATCATCGGTCGTCGGATTAACGGACTTTTACTGTATAAATGGCCAAAACAATGTAACATATAGATTTCCTGTATTCCTGATAATACTGTACTCATAATATTTTTCAACAAATTGTCTTAATTTTACATTCTGTTTTAATGATTAACATAGCACTCCTTATTTCATTTCTCTCAACTGTACAGTACAGATAAGATTACTTAATTTAAATGTTTCTATATAAAATCAAAGAAACCATAACATAAATAATTTTCACTATCCTTGGGATATATTGGAACCAAATACCGTATTAAACTTACCTCCTGGCGTGAGTCTGCGACCTGCTTCAGCAGTGCTTTCGAGGGTGTCAAGAGTCAGTACACACTGGAGTCGAGTAAAGGACCAGGCCCGCACTCTGGCATCACGACATATACTCACACAAACCGCCTCACCACCACTAGACTGCTCACTGTCTCACATCCTTCACCACCCCTGAAAAATAAATACAGTCAGGTCTCGATATACACACGTTTTTTTATACACGGTTTCGTTTGGACACGGTAACCTCAAACGTTCCAAAGTCGGCCACAACACGGGAAAAGTCCGGATCATACATGGGTGGCGTCCCAAGCCTAAGGTACATATAAATGATTAAGAATGTTATTTATGCATCAAATGTCTCTCTGTCTATCTATTTAATGCATCTATCTCCCTTATAAATAAATATAACTAGGCCTATGTCTTATTTTTTTTTTTTTAATCTATGAATCATTTCTAATATGATGGAATTGAAAACAATATTATCCTTCCAATCCACAAATAATTAAATGAAAAAAGTCAATAAAAATGTCTCCTTTGTCTTTTCATAAACTTAAATCCATCTCATATATGTTAGTACAGTATGTTATCGATCGCTCGCCTGTAGCAACTCTCTATCTATCTAGCTCTCTAATGCAGTGATCTATCTCCCTTAGGGGAGGTGTGGTGGAGTGGTCTTGCCACTGGCCTGGTAATCCAAAGGTCCCGGGTTCAAATCCCGATGTATCAATGGGAAGATATTATTGGGATGGAATTTGTGCTGTACCTAGTATCAGTGCATTACCACAAGCCCACCAAAACGTCAATAAAATACCTTACCTTACCTTTGGATACCTTTGGATGTGTTCGCCGCTCCTCTAGCGGCACCAAGGAGCGCGACGCCCCTCGTTATGGGTGGTGATTTGGTGCAGTAGACTGTTTGAAGCGACAGCTCGCTCCCTTGCGAGGATGGGCTCGTCTGGCACTTTTTGCAGTTCGACATCTAGGGCTCTCTTGAAGTTGTCTAACGAGATGTCCCTCATGTCTCTTACTCGCCGTGGGAGTTTGTTGAAGAGACGTGGGCCTCTGTGTGATAACCAGCCCTCTCGCAGAGAGCCCATAGCACCCCTGTTATTCATCCGGGGGATTTCGCATTCTCAGCCTCTCCTATCACTGAATTTCATGACTATCGGAGTATGTAGGTTTGGTACTAAACCCTCTGCGATTTTCCATGTGTATATTATTAGGTAACGTTCTCTTCTACGTTCCAGTGAGTACAGATTCAGTGCTCTTAAACGCTCCCAATAGTGTAGATGTTTTATCGAACTTATATGCGAAGTGAAATTTCTTTGTACACTCTCTACGTCATTTATTTCACCTGCTTTGTATGGGGATGTTAATACGCTACAGTATTCAAGCCGCGGTAGCACTAGAGATTTGAAGAGCGTTATCATAGGCAATTCACTGCGTGTTTTAAAAGTACGCAGAATCCAACCCGTTAGACGTTTCGCAGCCGCCACTTTGACCTGGTTATGTACTTTGAAACCCATATTTTCAGACATTAATACCCCAAGGTCTTTCACACTGTCTTTCCATTCTATTATGTGGTTAGATTCTGTTAAGTAATTTGTAATTTCTTTAACACCATTATTATCTCCGTACCGTATTAATTGGAATTTTTCCTCATTGAATTGCATGTTGTTTTCCCTGGTCCACTGGAACATTACATTCATGTCTTCCTGCAGTCGGCCCGTGTCCTCTTGTCCTCATTGTTCCCTGATTAAATAGCACTGTATGAATATTCCCATATTCAAAATATGCTATAGGGGTGCAATGCCTGGTGAGTTATCTGCTCAACAGGTGGCGTTGTGTGTGTGTAAGTGTGAGAGTCCGAGTGTAGGGGGTGAGACAGTGAAGCACGGGAACGAGGTGGCTTCAGAGATGGGGTCGTTTCGGGCCATGAGTGAGCACCGTGCCTCATGTGAAGGCAAGATGGCAGGTGCTCGTTGTACTCTACGTGCTTCACATGTCTCACTCCCTAGACTGGAACAAGACCTCACGGGCTTCACTGTTCATTGTAAAGCGGTGAATGTTAAGGCTCTCAGCCTATGCCCGAGAGGAAGTAAGTTGGAATATAGAAAAAAAAAAAAAAAAAAAAAAAATACATTAACCCCTCCTGCCCGGTTGTCATTTTAAAATGACACAGCGGCAGATGGGCAGCAGCCCGGGTGTCATTTTAAAATCTGTAAGCTTGAAAGCCTATTAAGCGTAGTTTGAAAGCCGTGCGTCGAACCGTATGTAAACAAAGCTAGTCGGAGCGACGCGCACCTTCAAAAACAAGAAGGAGAAGTCGGACTTTTGTTGTTATTATTTGGTAGAACAAGAAAAAGTGTTTGTTATTGTCCGATATTGCTAACATTGCATCAAAACTCTCTCCACGGAAATCGTCATCACAACTGAACCAGTTGACCTAGAGAGCTCTACTCAATGCTAGTCTACAGATACGAAACAGGGCTACGTTTTGAGATATGTGTGAATTCTCTAGCAGTTAAAATAACGGCTGTACTGCCCAGATCTGAATGCTGTCCTTTGGAAGGCGAGCCCGGGCGAGAAGGGTTAACATAACTATGTCTTATTTGGACTTTTTGTAATCTATGAATAATTTCTAATGCGATGGAATTGAAAAATATAATATCCTTCCAGCACATAGATAAACAATAAATAAGAAAGTCAACAAACTATTTCCACTCTCCGTCTTGTCTAGACAGCTAGGCGCCAAGATTCCGAGCGACGGAAGATTTGCATTTGATAGATTTTTTTTTCTTTTTCCCCACGGTATATTTTCGCCTTCTACAAAATGACGGGGAACTATTGCAACATGTTTTTAATTGACATTTGTGTCATTATCAATAGGGTCATAATATCTTCTCTAATTTCTGGTCTATTGATCCATAATAAAGAGAGGGGGAGGGAGGGAGTGCCCCCGACAGTGACAACCAGTCTGATGATGATAATGATAATTATGATGAACAATATTTCTGTGTTCTCTAGTTTCGATGAGGACGATCAACATGCCTGGGAACCTGGAGGGGGCCGATTTTCTAGCTGTAGCACAAGGCTTATCAACATCACAGTAACGGGGTCGGGGTTGAGGCCGGGGTGGGGATATCTACCGAACGTCAACACATATATCCACACAAATAGGTCAGTAACAGGTCCAAAACAGTTCTTATTGATGCTTAACCCTCCAGCCCCGGCTATGTATTATATATATATATTCCTCGAAACCCGGGTGTTTTGGCCGAAAAAAGTCTAGGCTAGGCTACCGTATATTCGTTAATCAGACTGCTTCCCGCATTCCCGCGCATCCCCAAGCGTAGCTGTGTTATTTACCTGTAGAATGGCATTAAGTAGAGCTCTCTAAGTCAACTGGTTGAGCTGTGATGATGATTTCATTGGAGATAACTTTATGGCCAAAACAGCCACTTTACACCACTTTTCGATACTTAACAACAACATACAGGCACACACGAACAAGCGACGCTCTCCTTCTTGTGGCCGGAGATGCGGGGCGTCGGTCCAGCCAGCTATTGTTTACATGCGTCGGACCGACGCCTCGCACACGAAGCTCACAGGCTTTCAACCACTGGGCGTTCAAGAGGCCTTCCGGGTACCTGTTATATGCTTTTTTATGGGCGTTCAAGAGCCCTTCCGTGGTGAGAGGGTTAATGTATTCTATGTTATGTCATATATGATGTTGGTGGTATACTGTAATATAAGTCGGCTGAAGGTAGGCAAAAAGGGCCAAAAGGGGGACTTTGGGAAAGTGGCTGGAACGAATTAATTAATTCCCATAAGGCCTGTTATTTCTAAAACAGGTTTTGATACATACTGTACGTACAGGGTACGAATTAACCGTGTATATCAAGACCTGACTGTATACCATTTATTTACAGATGCCTAAATCCTTAACAGAGTGGACATGAACAAACCTCCTACAGGCAGCCATGACCCCACCAATCTTCGTCCATCTTCCCAGCCCACCCCCCTCTATCCCTCCACATCATTCTCGGTCTACCCCTCACTCATTCTCATACACCCTCATTGTCATCCGCTCTATGAGACCATACCACCTCAGTACATTTCTCCTGACATTTTCCACAACATCCACCTGAACACCACATGTCTCATGTACTTCCTGGTTTGTCAATCTGTCCGTCCACGTGACTCCACCTGCTCCTCTCGGATAACTCGTTTCGACTGCTCTCACTCCCGAATTGTGTCCCTCTAGCAACATCCACACTTCACTTCCATATATTAAGGTGAGGACTACAACACTATCATGCAATGACTTCTTTACTGACATACGGCACTAACCTCTCTATTCCTTATCACCTTCCTCAATGTGCCTGTAACCCTCCTGCACTCTCTCCTGTATCTCCCCTCTCCAGATTTCCATTCCTATTCAACACACTACTAAGATACTTGAAGGATCTCACATTCCCTTGCCTATCCCCTGACCGTTCAGCCATATCTCACAGTTGTTTTTCTCATTCCTCCCAAAGGCCATAACTTTGCTCTTATCCACATTTACCTTCAACTTCCTCTTCTCACTAACCGTTCCGAACCCATTTGCCAAGCCTTGCAACTCCCACTATCTTTATTTAGCAGCACTGTGTACTCTGCAAATAACAGAACAGGCAACTTCCACTTATTTTCCTCTCTTATCAATGACACTTCAGTATTTAGAGCCACGGCGATCGAGTGGACAGCACACTCACGTATGAAACACACACACACCACCTCACCGGCCAAGTTCACCACCACTAGACTGTTCACGCTCACAACCCCTGGAACAACACTATTGTTACAGACACACACACACCACCTCACTTTCCTTTCTCCACATCCATGCTTCTATACTGTCTTACAACCCATGAAAGAAATATATACCGTACCCGACACCATAAGGTTAGTAGAAAGGGAGAAACATTAAAAATCTAGATATAAAGATGTAATACAATTCTGGTATTGAGAAAGAGATTGGTGTTTTGGAAAATAGGTACTTTTTTTTTCCTTCTTTTTAGATTATATATTTTAATAATTCCATTATACCAAGACACCTTTCCCTAGTTATATACAAACAAACTTAACTAAGTACCCTAATTTGGGAGTAAACTTAAGAAATATATGAAAAAGATGGAAAAAGTTCAAACATTTACTACTGTATAATGTCTTACTAGTCAATCTAGGAGCTCATATGGTCTGGTTAAACTAATTCCTGAAAAAAATAAAACTAGTCCATGAAAAAGTATTAAATCATTATGTGAAATATTTAATAGACAGTCATTCTACCTTAATCTGCCTGGGACAAAGCCAGTGAAGAGTCTGTTCATAAGTGAAGCGTTCTTGATGGTGTGTACTGCGACGGGTGGGTGGGCGTGGTGGTGAGGTGTGAGAGGATGTGGTGGTGGTGGTGAGGGTAACATTATTACCACCAACACTGCACCACCACCTTGACCCAACACAAACACTGCCTCTCCTACACCGTTATCAGCATCACCACTGCTCTTCACCAGCTGGGTCCCTGCTGTATGTGGCAGACCATCACCTGAAAATGTAAACATGAATAACCACCCTCAATGCAAGGAAATGATAGGGTTGAATTTGTTTTCGTTAATAACTTAAAATATGCCAGGACTTTAATGTACTGTACTACACTCCAACTATAACCCCGTCTGAACCCTTAACCCCTTATTGGCGGCGCTCGACTTAAGTTGTGCACCAATTTGCAGCAAGTTAGGAGCATTATTAAGGCTTTTAAAGGGTTAAAATCGAGTGCAAATGGCCAGGAGCGCAGCGGGCCAGACAGCCGACTCCCAGGGCTTACCGCCGCCCATTAACTCATCTTCCCTGTGTTCTCGAGAGGCCGGCAGTGTAGCCAGTAGTGAGCATAGCTGGGAAAAATATACCGCTATACGCTAAACTCCCATGTTCGTGGCACCACTGCAAGAGAACCACGAGTGCTACGTAGCTCGTTCTGGTCTCATTTTGAAGCTTTTAGTGCCTAGTTTTTTGCTGAATACATTTATTTTCATGCAGATACTTGATTGATCATTCAGGAGGGCCTGAATATGCCCAAATGAGCCCAAAACACCCCGCTAGACAAGGGTTAATGTACATTGTACAGGTACAGTACAATGCTATGGTAAAGGATGTTAAGCCCATGTATAATAACTTAACCCTTTCACACACGTGTTAACGCGATCGCGTCCTACAGGGATACTTTAAACCTTTGTGACCATCAGGGGGATTTAGAAACCTTTAGTTAAATTACTTCAACCTCTGCAGTTGTCTTTGAACAAGATGCGGGCAGAAAACTAATTTTGGAGAGGTAATTAAGATAATTCTATTTTGAATACTAACCGGCAACTCCAGGACCTGAAAGGATTAAGATAGGGTTACTCTATCTGATCTAATACTAACCGGCAACTCCCGGACCTGAAGGGGTTAAGATAAGGTTACTCTATCTGATCTGAATAACTCGCACCAAGAAAGTTAATATACTTAGGTTAAATGGCATATTCTGTTGGTCAAGGTGTTCCTCAGGCATTGAGGAGCGAGTCCAAGTTAGTTCCTATTCAACTTTGCTACTTATGGGATGATGGAGGCACAATGGGGAGAATCCAGTCTAGGACTTTGTCTTTGTGATGAGTTTGGCAGAGATAGTGTCCCTTGGTAGAATGGCAACTCCAGTGTTGTTGGCTTCCTCTTGCAGATTATCTTCTACTGCCCGACAACTAAAGCATCTGGCATTATATTTCAGAAGCTGCAGGAAAAAGTGCTTGTGTAAATACGGTTCTTAGAAAAAAAAATGCACCTACCAGAAGCAATGGTGTTGAGAAGGTGGAGGTGGTGGTGGTCCTTCAAGGAATGGAAGGTTAGCTCACTCAGGATGGACTGTGCTCCTCCACTGCCACCCTAATAATATATGTACAGTTGGGGTCACTTCCAAGCAGGACATTACTATTCATAAAACTAAGAAAAACGGCAAAAATATAATGACACTAGATCTGGCTTTACTAATACTGTATATCACATAATATATATTACTCTCATAATACTTCTAGCATAGCTGTCTTACTGCAAAAATCTGATCCACACACCCTCTTCCTCTCCTAAAACCGCACTGCTCTTCTCCTATTGCACCTTCTGTACCCTTTATTATCCTCTCTATCAACACCCTGCCATACAGCTTTCCAAAAACTGATAATAAACTAATACCTCTATAACTATTGTTACGATCCAGGTTCTGCAAGACACGGGGCTCTTCATCATTGGACTAGATAAGGCTAAATGCAACAACGGTAACACTAGTTCCAACCCCTGCCTTAACCACTGGAGAACAAAACACCTATACCGCCCTGAGTCGTGCCTGGACAACGAGGTATCCTATGACTCGGTAAAAGGTGCACACTATAGGCTGATGATCAGTGAAGCAGCCAATACTCATACAACATACGATTACTTTATTAAGGTATACAAGGAAAAAGATAGATAGCGTAATTAAATCGCAGCAACGATTTAATAGCAAACTAGAAGAAGGATAATTAACGTTACGTTAAATAATCAGTAAACTGTCACTCCTGTCTGAAAGAAAGTGAAACAAAGAAAGTCCTAAAGCATCATGCCAGAATCGTCTGCAAAAGTCAGATGCAACTAAGAAGTACGTATCGGATTCTGAACTGTGTATTATTACTGTGGGAACATATATAGTGTAGGGACATACGGTGTCATCTGGCACAGGTGTAATTATAAAACAGTCGGCAGTCTAAACTCTAACCACAAAAAGATGTGCTTTCTCCCACCAGGCACTAGCCCGCTGTGCTTGGGTCTCTCAGCAACAATCACGACTTACTATAAACATAAGGAGCAATAATGCTGCACACATATACACAATGAGATTATAAACCCTAATCGGGGGTCTGCCAGGTGGACGAAGTCTAGCAGGGGAGTCGTAGGCTAAGCTACCTGGGCCGAGCCACCTGCTCGGTAGCCTAGTGTCGTTCTCAAGTCTGTGCGCCTAGTTACATTAAATGACGGGGTGCTCTTTTGAGAGATCCAGGTCTCGTGTACCTGGTTCTCTCCTGGCGACCCTCCTAAGTCAAAAGCTAACGAGCTAGCACAGTGCTGGGTGGACTAGATGGAATAAACAGTAAAAAGGTAGAGTTAGATGATATATTAAGAAAAGATCAACCACAGATAGTCTGTTTGACGGAGACAAAGCTGAACCAGGACTTTGACAGCAACATAGTGTTTAGTGAAGGATATAATATATGGAGATATGATAGGAAGGGTAAAAGGGGAGGTGGAGTGGCAGTATTAGTTAAGAACCCTATGACAGCAAAGCACGTGGAGTTAAATAATGACAAGGCAGAAATAATGGCAGTTGAACTCAATGATATAGAAGGAAAAAAGCTAGACATAGCAGTAGCTTACATGCCACCAAATACCAGAGCATGGAGGGAGTTGGAGTTTGAGGAGATGGTAGAGGATATGATTCAGTCGTTGAGAAGATTGCTTTTAAGGAAGAATCGATTGATCTTGGTAGGAGATTTCAACTGTAGTGAGGTTGATTGGGAATCGGGAGATGCAGGGCCAAATCAGAGATCTTGGGGAAGTCGGCTAGTGGAGTTGGTTACGGAAAATGTACTTGCACAACATGTGAAGGAAAATACAAGAATGAGGGGTAATAACGAACCTTCTAAACTCGATCTGATTTTTACAAAAGATCCTCACAAAATTTGTGATATAAACTATCTATGTCCTGTAGGTAAAAGTGATCACCTATTACTAAAATGGAAGTTGACCTCGAGTAATGCCAATAGATTAGACAATAGCTACATAAATGACAGATTAAATTATAGTAAAGCTGATTATGTATCCTTGAAAAGATATTTAGAGGGAGTAGATTGGGATCTTATTTTGAATGAACAGGACGTACAAGGTAAATATAGTAGATTCCTCAAAATTTATAGAGTAGGAACCAATCTGTTTGTCCCAAGATATAAAACTGGAAATTTTACTAAGCAGAAAGATTGGTTTAATTTGAAATGCAAAAGAGCTTTGGGTAGGCGTGATGCAGCTTGGGCTAGATTAAGAAGAAGGAACACTGAGAGTAATCGGAATAAATATAAACAGGAGAGGAATAGATATGTTAACATAATTAGGCAAGTTAAAATGAACTAAGAGAAGAACATAGTAAATAAATGTGAAAGTGACCCTAGATTATTTTATAAGTATATAAACAGTAAGTTGAAGGTAAAGAAACAAATTACTAAATTAAAATGTAAAACTTGCAAACTAAACAAACCAAAATTGGGACAAGGACAATATAAAGTCAAATTAAATTATCAAAATCGCTATGTGGAAACAACGCTTACTAAAATGAAAATTATTAAATAAAAGAACACAATCCACCACATTACTACATGAGCAAGTTAATCTGTTTCCCAAGCAAACTAATCGCACATATAACAACGCACTATCGTCACGTTAAAGGAAGTAGTCAAGTTTGGGAAGTCCGGGATGTTCTGGCAAATTTTACTAAACTCTGCATGAATAAAGAAACTAAATGTTAAATGTCAAAATATTATTTAAAATCAAATTTGCAACATGACAAGACATTAACAATAGTACAAAATACAAATATTGATAAGATATCTATACTATTACAAAATAATATATAAAATACAGTACAGCACTCACTAACGATAGTGCTATCGGGTAGGTACCTGTAAGCATAGCATGCCTCAAGTGACCCCTATCAATAACTACCCTACAAATAACCTACGTTTATAGCACAAATAAACTAAGGAAATCGCAAAAGTAAGCAATTGATACTATCGACAATGAATACATATAATATAAAGACAAATAATTGCAAAATATGAAGTAACAACAGATTTAAACAAAGAGTACTCTTTTAACAAGAACAATAAATTTAAAAAATCATCAATATTAATATTAATAATAAAAAGAAAAAGATAAACAATAATACAGACAAAAAACAATAAATACAGACAAAAAGTAAGCAGAGGTTATACAAGAAACTTCAAGTTAAAAATGCTTGATTAAAATTATTGATGTCAAATTTTAGAATACAGTCACAATAATTGACCCTAAAAAGATTAAATTTATGGAACAATTTACTTGCCTCAAAACCTCTGTCCACTAAGAGTCTGTATAGTAACCTAGCTCCAAAAGTCATCTACTTTAGTGCAGATTTTACAAAATCTTATTAATTGGGAATAAAACAATTATAAGTTATTTTACTATCGATATTACTACTAGGGAAAGGAAAGTTTATTACGTTAAAATTAAAATCATCAACTTTGTGATATACTTTAAGTATGCACTGTTCATTAACAATCTCTATATTTATATCAAGAAAATTTTCAACTTTATAATTTACGTTACATTGTGTGAGGGGAATAGAATTAGGGTAAATAAGTTTAGCAACTTGATTAAAATTTAACAAATTGCAAACAAGAATATCATCAATATATCTACTATTATTACTTAACAGTTTAGCAAGTGCTAATTTTTCTGGAATTTTATTTTTCTTGCTACTGTCAACTAAGTCTTTTATATATTTAAATTCTAAAGCAAGCAAGAATAAGTCTGCAATTAAAGGGCTAGCATTTCCGCCCATAGGAATTCCTAATATTTGTTTGAAAATGTACGGCCCGAATCTAACATAAGTATTGAAAAGGAGGAATTTAAGGGCATCTTTAAGTTTAGTTCTATCAAAATATACAGAACTAGTGGGAGTAGAGCTAAGTGATGCATTATTAAAATATGTATAAACATTTATGAAATAATTACCATTCCTAACGAACCTGTCAAAGTGCAAATCTATAATAAAGCAAAGCTCTGAATATACTAAATCTAAAGGCAAATTGGTATACAGTACAAAGTTGAAAAGTCGAAGCTATGTACCGAGGTAACTTTCGGCATGGTATTTATTTTATCAATAACTTCTAACGAATTGTCAACACTCCAATAATAGTTAATGCCAGTTCTTTTCATGACTGGTATGTATGTGACCTTATTTGTAGATAAAAAGATCTACATATTTCTCTTACTAGCTGACAAGGAATATGTGTTTGTATGTTTGCTAAATAGTTGCAATTTTTTTTTTTTTAATTATAATGAGACAATAGTGTTGTAGATATTCAAAATACTAACTTTTTTGGATCTATCAGATAGGATAATTGAGCAGCCTAACAGCCTTCTGAGAACTAAACCAGAGTCACATGAGCACTTTAACAGTGAATATCTTCAGAGTGACTGTATCCAAGTAGAAAATATACAAGCAGAAAATCTATTTGCTGATTTTAACTATTGAATGAACAAAATTTGAACCGAGAAGAGCTTGATCATGAACAATTATTGTTAGACATTATACCAATTCTTCAAAATAACATGATACCATATTTTGATACATTTCGATGCTAACATTGCTCATGCGACTAGGGATTGACACCATAGATGATTGACAAGCCAATAGCCCCACAGTGGTTGAAACAACAGGGGGTAAAAAGGAGGTGATGATGATTGGTGATTCAGTTAATGTTGTTGTTGTTGTTGTTGTTGTTGTTCCCCAAGCTGCCTGGCCGAACAGCCCCAAGGCCCCAAGCAAGGCCAAGGCCATAACTTCAGTTAATGTTATCAGATATCCTAACAGAAAAGAATAAATTGTAATGTAGTGCATAAAAGTTATAAACAGGTGATTACTTGCTGGACGAGATGGAGTTAAAATGTTTTGTTAGTTCTGAGGTGCAACTATGAAATATGGAGTGGAAGAATAAATTCACGGAAGACGGTTAATAGAGAATTGTATGTTATCATGGTAGGAAGATAGGTCAGCAGAATACTAAAATAGAACTTCTTAAGAGACAGTAGACACATACCAACTACAGTACTGTATATATAGGAAACTTGGAGGGCATATATTATGAAACCAGTATATAAAGCTATCAAGAAATGTCTAATATATGCACTGTGGCCAGTTTTCTGAAAGCAATGAGTGAATTGTCAACCCCTCATTGGGGCATTTCCAGGAGGCAGCAAGGCATCTAAATATATGCAATACATGTAGATGGCAAAAAAGTTGCAATTATCTCTACAATAAAAAAATGAATATTTGGCTATAAGATAAGTCTCATACCAGATAAGAATTATCCTAAATAACAATTATTATCAATGAATAACTAAGGCATTTATAACCTAACTATCCATATCTTAAAGTACATAGAGTCAAAGGAAAACAAATTAGAACCTAGCTCTCTCATGGCCTTATGGGAGTGACTAACTTATTACTTAAAATTTGTAGCCTTTAATAGGTTACTGTAACTATTTTTGTTGCTCTCACTTAGTACAAAACCTTCTTTAAATTGTAGTCGTATACTATATCTACATAACCAATAAACACTTGATTGTAAACACATTAGAGTGAATTCTGACAACAGCTGTAAAACTGAGAATACTGTAAATTATGACATTTGAAGGTAAATGCGGGGAAGAGCAAGGTTATGGTCTTCGAAAGGGGTGACGTCACAGAGTGTGAGGTGAAGCTGAACGGTCAGGCTATGGAGATAGTCAACTCTTTTAAGTATCTGGGCAGTGTGTTGAGTAAAGATGGGACTATGGCTGAAGAAGTGCGGGAGAGGGTACAACAGGGGAAGAGAGTTGTAGGAACGCTGAAAGCAGTAACAAGAAATAGGGTGGTCAGTATGGAAGTGAAGAAGTCCTTGCATGACAGTGTGGTAATCCCGACACTGACTTACGGAAGCGAAGCATGAACGTTGGTTGAGAGACTCAGACCAAAAGTGAGAGCAGTGGAAATGAATTACTTAAGAAGTGCGTGCGGAGTTACATGGAGGGATAGACAGACTAATGAGGAAGTAAGTAGGAGGTGTGGTGTGGAGGTAGATATGCTGGAAAGTGTGAAAAGGAATAACTTGAGATGGTTCGGCCATATGGAACGTATGGAAAGCGAGAGAATGACTAAGAGGGTGTACGAGAGCGAGGTGGAGGGACGGAGAGGGAGACCGAAAGAGAGGTGGAAGGATGGAGTGAGAAAGTATATGAACGAAGGCGGTGCTGGTTGGGGGGAGGGGCGTCGACTGACTGGGGACAGAGGTACATGGGGGCGGTTCGTTCGTGGCCACCCCTTCGGGGATCACGGCATCAGGCAATAGATAGATAGATAGATAAATAGATAGAAGACTGAATACAGTAACTATGAGGGCCTGTTAAATATCATATGGTATATTGTTTATCCAGTTGTATAGTGTATAGAATTCATATACTGTAACAGTAGTTCAATAAGACTGGGTAAGCACTATCACTTAGTATAGTGTGTATAAGGGACTATTATGGGGGTAAAGGGGCATGAGTTGGTGTAAGTCAGGTGGGAGGGGTGGGGGGCTGGTGGTGGGGGGGGATTGGGGGAGCATGAGGGTGGGTGGGGGAGTCTAGTGACCAAAGGGTGGACATTCCCTGCCCGCCCGGTGAGCCAGTAAGCAGTACTTACTGTGGGGGCAGGGGCGGGCCTGAGAGGGGCGGGAAAGTGGCTTGGAAGGTCACTTGTACCCCTTGGGGCAGTCCCGGGTGGAGGGGGGGGGGGGGTGGGGGTGGGTGGGGGTGGGGGGTGGGGGTGGGGGTGGTGGGGGTGGGGGTGGGGGTGGTGGCGTGGGGGTGGTGGTGGGGCTGGTGGGGGGGGTGGTGGGGGCGGGGGTGGTGGGGTGTGGGTGGGGGTGGGGGGGGGTGTGGGGGGGGGGGGGTGGGTGTGGGGGTGTGGGGGGGGGGGGGAGGGGGGGTGGGGGTGGGGGGGGTGGGGGTGGGGTGGGGGGTGGGGGTGGGGTGGGGGTGGGTGGGGGTGGGGGTGGGGTGGGGGTGGGTGGGGTGGGGGTGGGGGTGGGGGTGGGGGTGGGGGTGGGGTGGGGTGGGGGTGGGGTGGGGGTGGGGGTGGGGGTGGGGGTGGGGTGGGGTGGTGGGGTGGGGGTGGGGGTGGTGGGGGGGGGTGGTGGGGGTTTCATATTTCCTGGGGCGACCGCGAGACAGGTGCCGCCGCTTCACAAACTCTGCGTCATCTACCATCCAGAACGAGCCAGAGTCGTCCTCGTAGCGCACAAAACACTTGTGCAGCGAGATCGCATTCTGGCCCACCGATATTGACATTAGAGAGAAAAGTCAAAGCACAAGAAAAACTCTAAAGAGGAAAAATAAAGGTGAAAAAAAGCCCAACCACTCGCCCATAAGATAAGGCCCCTGGGGTGAAACATACAGAGAAGCAGCGCCTCCTGCTCTCTACCTCCACCAAGACAGTGGGTGGGTGTGTGAGAGAGGTAGGGGGAGGGTGGTGAGAGCAGGGGGGGCGATGGTGGGCATGGGTTGGTATATATGGTCGGGGTTGTGATGGGGGCAACATACCCAGTGGCGCAGCGTTGGGGTCGCCTCTTGTAAAACTCCACTTCATCCACAGTCCAGACAGCTCCCTTCACGTTCTCCACACGCATGAAACATTTGTGAAGGGACAGGTTGTGGCGGACGGCATTCTAAACGGAACAATACACAAGACAGTAAGCACAAAGCAAATCAATAACTAAAATAACATATAATAATAAAAAATCAAATGGATTATTCCTGGATCTATTGAGCAGCCAAAAGCAGCAGCTAATTGTTGTTACTTGCCTAAAATAATACTGGTAAATGTTACACTGGCTACAGTGCAGTCAAATTAATTTGTTTAAATGTTACTCGTTATCATGCTGCAGATTCATAAATAAAGATTAAAAAAACTGACGATTAAAAAAATAAAAATTTCTCTCAACTGTTCAGTACTCGGCTGTGGCACCATGCAAATGTAATGCATAAATAAAGGAGTAAACGATCTACACTATGAGCATCAAGAGACCAGGCTTTGTCCTGACTGGCCAAGACACAGCAGCCACCACTCGGTTGTTCACCCACTCAACCACACGGTCCCAAACACACAAACACAACCAGTTAACAAAATTACTACAGAGGATTAATTTTTCTCAAGTATTATTATGGCTAACATTAGATTTTTTTTTTTAATGAGAGATTCTTTCTGGGAATCAAATAGGTAAAACCTACCAGTAGACCTGGGTGATGGGCTGGTCTACTGGGTGATGGGCTGGTCTATCAGAATGAGAGTTGAGCGTTCTCTGCCATACCCATAGCTTACTCTGACTGTTCCTTTTACTTATATATTTTCTAGATCTCAAGTGACGGCGTCATTTCCGTGGATTGACCTCCCTACTGCCAACCCTGGCAGATTGGGAGCCAAAGCGTCACATTTTTCCTTTGCCCCTCAACTTTCCCTTCATAATTGCTGAGGGGCACAGGGCCTTGGGTGGGGCTTTTGTTTCCCGGGCGTTTCCGCACCCTCCTCAGCTCCCCGCCTTTGAGTGGCTTCGGTCACCTGGGCATTATTAGTGGTAAGCTGGGAGGGTTCTGTGGGGGCGCTCGGTTATGGCCTTGGCCTTGCTCGGGACCTTGGGGCTGCTCGGCCAGACAGCCTGAGGAACAGCAACAACAACAACAACCAGTAGACCTTTTCTATATTGAATAAAATCATCTTATGATAGCCAGAATACACTCAAGAAAGGCATATATGTATACTGTACATAAGAGGTTAACCAGTACAACACTATCACATCTTTCTTTGTGTTATTCTGGCTATCAATACTGATTATATACAGCTTAGGAGCTATAGGAATTCAATGGGTAAATACCATCTCAATACAGCCTTCAGGCACCAGATTTTTCTTATACTTAATTATATTGTATAATGATAGCCAGAAATCACTGTAGGCTACTAAACTTAGCAAGCATTATACAATGTTGTTCAGTTTGGAAAGAATCTGCGAGAATTGACTAATAATAATTTTAATAGTCAGATCTTTCATCAAGCGCATTTTCTCTCCTTCAAGATTCAATAGCGCTGTTGTTGTTCCCTAAGCTGCCTGGCCGAACAGCCCCTGTAATGGCCAACAGAGACTGTATGTATATGATAAATAGTACCTATCCTGTATCTATCATATATCTATGTGCATTAGTATCTATATATAACACCTCTCTATGAGAGCTCTGTGGGAAAGCCCGATCGTGGCCATGGCCTTTCTCAGGGACTGTTCGGCCAGGCAGCTTAGGGAACAACAACAACAACAACACCTCTCTATAATTAATATGTACCATACCATTTACAGGCACTCAACCATAAGAATTGTATCATATAAGCCCATATGGCAATTATGTGATACAATTCCTATGTATCATAACCATGTATTTATAACCTCCAGGACTGTTAAAATGACACCGGAAATATGTATTTTACCAAATAGAAAGTTTTGATTATCGAGCGTGATATCTCTGCCTAGCTGTTATATATAGGCCTATATATATACCGGTATATATATATATATATATATATATATATATATAATATATATATACAGTAAAAGTCCGTTAATCCGACGACCGATGATTCGAATCTCCCAATAGTCCGAATTTTTCAATTTGAGGCCAAATCCGAATTCACCCGATGGTCCGAATTTCAAGAAGTCCCAAAGTCCCCTTTTTGAGGCATTAGGCCACTCAAATGACACATAATGGAGCACACACATATCATATGTTCATGAATTCACTTTAAAAGTTTACCATTGTCATTGTAGCCTATTATCTACTTCAAAACATTCAGATTAATGGTCAAAGGAAGCTACTGATATAATCGTAAACACCTTCGTCTTCTTCTTCTTCACATCGTCTGCTAGAGAGTTTGTTTTGCTCTTGAACGCATCCTTGGGACGCTCCGATGCGCTACTCCGCATTTTCTGCAAGGAATTCACTTTAAAAGTTTACCATTGTCATTGTAGCCTATTATCTACTTCAAAACATTTTAATGGTCAAAGGAAGCTACTGATATAATCGTAAACACCTTCGTCTTCTCGATACGCTACTATTTATAGTTCAGTGATCGGAGCATCAAAATTAAGGCATTACTTCCCGAACCACATCTGATCTTCAAGAGCAAGACAAACTAAGACGTTTATATCAGCAGATTCCTTTGTGAATGTTTTGAAGTAGTTAATAGGCTACAATGACAATGGTAAACTTTTGAAGTGATTTCATGAACATATGATATGTGTGTGTGCACCATTGTGTCATTTGGGTGGCCTAATGTCTCAATGTTTTCGTCATACACAGGTTCATACCGCTGCCCTTCGGATTAACGGAAGTTTACTGTATATATATACACATAATTATATATATACACATATATATATATATATATATATATATATATATATATATATACAGTATATACTGTATATACTGTATACAGTATACTGTATATATCCTATTTTTCTTTGTTATAATATTTATCTATCTATCCATCCATCTATCTACCTGTCCGGAACTCCCAGAGGACTATCCCTTATTCTTCAACAATACAAAAATCAATTCTTAATTTTCTCTCAATATTCTTGGTGTCTCTTTTTCGTCTGCTCCCACTTGGAAGGATCATATTACCAGCCTTCCAGGAGCTGGGTGTGCTCAATCGCCTCAAGGGATTCATTACCCCTGTGCAGCTTCTTGTTCTAATATTCTATACAGGGGCACAGTGTGTCCTTGTATTGAGTATTGTTTCCATGTGTGGGGAGGAGTCCGGAGGACCCTCTCACACCTTACTCCTAGACAAAGGATAAATTTACACCTTCACAACCCCTGATTTGTCGCCATTCTGTTGCTCCTAATAGGTTAATATTATTCGTAGTAGACTTAGTATGGTTCGATGATGCTCGGAAATTTATATTTGACTTGAAATAGATACATTCAAGTATTAAAAACCTTCACTAAAGTGAGACTCGTCCGCCGCGGTTTGACGACTGTACTCCCGAAACTCCCGTTTTCTGTAAACCCATTTTCTTACGACGCACAATCTCGAAGGTGTTTTTCACTCTCCCGCAGTACTTTTAGGGATGGATGTAGTGTCCGGGCGTACGGTCGTCATGTTTACATAGGTCGATCGCCGCGGTTAAGTTCGCGTCTATTTTGACGTCTTTATTTCGGTTATTTGCCCCCTGCTGGCAATATAGCCTATATGATGACATTGATGACAATATATATGATGGTGACGATGACAAGGGGGGGCAGCGCCCTCCCTCAACCCAACGTGTATCCAATTTACCCCTCAATTTCCCTTACCTACTGTAAAAGCACGATTCACCTAATAGCCTAAATGGCGCCATTTGACGCCGTATCTTCAGATTAATGAATAATGGGTAGGCTAAATTAATGCAAATCCTCCCCTCAAACTCAAACCATGAAAAGTAAAAATTGAACACTAGGCTAGGCCTAGGCTATCAGGGTGTCAATCCACAAAATATGAATTGTGTTATCATTATGGTTTATTATTTTTTTATCATTATAGCACGACGGAGCGGCGAAGGCGCGAGCTCTAGGGGGGTCCGGGGGCATGCCCCCCGTGATTTTTTTGAGAATTTAGGTGTCTAAAACAGTATTTCCTGCAATCTAAAAGCAATCAAGATGGAAAATATGGAGACCAAAATTAGCCTATGTCAAATTGTCAATTTACCTTTTTTGTTTCTTAAAAAAAAAAAAAAAAAAGGGTTGGGAGAGGTTCTGTTATCATTATACAAAAAGTTCATTTGCGTTAGGCCTATCACTCAAAAAAACAGCGTCATTTGACACCCTGTCTAAGGCTATTCCTTGAATTAAAAAAAAAAGAAAACTGGGAAGGATGTAGTTTCCGGGTGTACGGTTGTCATGTTGTGCGCTCGCACTTAGCCACTTACGTTCCTGTCTAGGCTATTTCGACGCTATATTTTCTGCTATTTGCCACCTGTCATTATTGCATGAATACTAGGTTAGGTGGTTAGGTTAGGTTATTTGGTTAGGCTAATGCAGGGTGTCAATCCACAAAATATGAATTGTGTTATCATTATGGTTTATTATTTTGTTATCATAATAGCGCGACGGAGCGGCGAAGGCGCGAGTTCTAAGGGGGTCTGGGGGCATGCCCCCCGTGATTTTTTTGAGAATTTATGTGTCTAAAACAGTATTTCCTGCAATCTAAAAGCAATCAAGATGGTAAATAGGCCTATGGAGACCAAAATGATGTCAATTTACCTTTTTTGTTTCTTAAAAAAAAAAAGGGTTGGGGGAGTTTCTGTTATCATTATACAAAAAGTTAATTTGCGTTATCACTAAAAAAAACAGCGTCGTTTGACACCCTGGGCTAATGTATTTTTATATCCAAACTTCCAAAGGCATCCGCATAGTGTAAACAAGGTGGACGGTACACCCGGTAGGCCTAACTACATTCTTGCCAGAAAACTTGGTAAATAAGGCGGCTCTGGCTGTCTTAAATGCTACCAATAGGCTACAGCCTAGGTTGCATAACTGTAGAATTACCGCTGTGAGGAATACAGGACCCCACAAACCCGAGTAAGGTCATGAGGCCTGGCTATGATAATGAAAATACATTCTGTGGGTTCACAACTCAAACTAGACACAAACCAATAGCCTAGCAGTTAAAATACAATAGGATAACAATCTATATATCATGTCCTGATACACCTACTACCCCATTGCTCCCACACATCATGCTATCCCCAAAAAAACTCTACAGATGTCTAAACGGGCCTAAAATGCAATAACAATAGGCCTACCATGAAACTTACCACAGGGAGGCTTTGTTTTGGTCAGCACACTGTTACCAACTTACCAATTCAGGAATGAGCCAAAATTCGCCGATACAAAATGACAAAATAGGCCCATCTTTATATTTGTCCTCTCAACATAATTTGGAAGAATGTTGCTGAAGGTATGCATATATTTGAGTTTAAGTGTGTGTGTATATGTGTGCATATTGTGAATGAATGTGAGAGTTGTGTATGTAGCTACAGTATATGTAGGTTACTGTAGATAGAGATACAGAAATAATAATTAGTTGTCCCTAAATATTACCTTTAGTCATGGTTCAAAGAAATTGGTTTTACATGGGTAACTTTATCATAGCGCCGACACATAAACTTCAAGCTCAATTGTATAGGTGTATTTACGTGTTTAAGTATTATATACCCATATCTTTTATATAATTCAAATCTCTGTAAAATGAATCGTGGTTCTGTCATATTCATTGTAGCCTAGTATTGCTATAGTAGGCTATTTGGCAACATGGCTATCGTCTTCAATGTCCATGGCACACCATGGATAATTTATTACTTCTAATTATTGTGTAATATATAACTTTTTTAATCTCTATAGACTTCAGCCACAAAGTTTCCCTAAGTGTTGGGTCTTGTAGTTAGAGGTAAATAAACAATACAAACAAAAACATAAACTCGCACTATACGTACCCTATTCCATAAAAGTTTTTAAAGTGTTTTTCTATGTGAGGGAGGCAAAAGGCAGAACTGCCTGTTGCGAGTGCCTCTCCCAGAGTTGAAAAAGTGACAGGGCCAAAATCAAGGGACGTTCAAGCCAAAATGCCTGGACACACAGAGTTTGACGCAATTTAAGTCATAGGATGAAGGAAAGATTGATTCTGGGAGACAGTTCCAGAGCTCAGCAGTTGAATAGAAGAGAGACTGAGAATAATGTTTCACTCATGGGTTGGAGGGTTGCACAGGGTAGGGGTGGGATTGTGTTGCAAGACGGATACTACGTATACCCTATACATACCAGCAGACTTTCACAAACCTTAGTATCCCAACATGTAAACGCGGTATAGCCATTTATGTGAAGGAAGGCATTAAAGCTAATATTGATGATTCACTAACCCAGCATATGTTTTCGGAGGCTTTATGGATTGGCATAAAATTAAGAGGTCACGATACTGCCCTAATCGGATGCATATACCGAAGCCCAAAATCTTCGCCTGAAAACTCTAACCTACTTCCTCAACTATTTCAGGAAGCAAATCAATCAGGTTACTCCCATGTTATAGTGGTGGGAGATTTAAACATGAGGAACACCAATTGGGAGATCTGGCACTCCTCCAATAACTTAGAGGAGGTCATCTTGTACAGTATTCAGGATTTATACTGGTCCCAACATGTTGACAAACCAACTCGCCACAGAAGGGAAGACATACCTAGAATCTTGGATGTAGTGCTAACAAATGAGTCAGAAATGCTGAACTATATCGAATATCAACCTCCCCTGGGTGCCAGAGACCACCTTATTCTCCTAACAAAGCTGCAATTATATTCCGAGGACCCCAGTACCAAGTCAACTCGATGGATGATCCACAAAGCCAATTACGATGCTATTAGAGAGGAACTTGCCAGCGCCAATTGGGACAGGGTATTCCAGAGTGTTGGAACTGAAAACATCTGGAACTCACTCAAAGGACTACTTTTGTCAACTTTCAGGAAACATACTCCAACCAAAGTACTACCGGTAAGTGGCAAAAAGGAGAAGCCACTATGGATGACCCCTGAAGTCGGCAGAAAAATTAAAGCCAGGTGTGGGGATCGGTTTTTACACCATACCCGAAAGAGGATTTATGGAGCTCCAATCTTACTCTCAACCATCTGAACAATTTAACCAGCACACCTAAACTTCGTTAAATGCGGAAATAGCCTCACGAAAATATCATGCCCTGGTGGGGGCACGAACTCTCGACCCTTGGGTGAGAGGCAGGCACCTTACCAGTTAGACCAATAGAGATATCCCACTTGGCCTGTTCGGCTCAGGGTATTTCCGCATCCGAGGTCTGTTTAGGATAGCCTATTTTCACTGACTTTACACAGGGACAGAGCATGGAATATCTATTTTTACTCAGGAAACCCCGACAGCTACGATGATTACAAGGTAAAAAGAAACACTGCTGCTGCTTCGATTTGACAAGCAAAGAAAAACTTTGAAAAAAACTTGGCACTAAACATCAAACATGACGTGAAAAGCTTTTGGAAATATGTGAGGAACAAAACTAAAACCAAAACTACTATGGAACAAATATGGAAATTCAGTATACATATACAGATGAAGATCATATCCCATTGACCTTAACAGCTAGTTTGGAAAGAGCGCCAGAATTAACCCAGTCAAACAATAGTGTAAATCCAAAACTGCCATGGGGCGGGCTTGACGAGGAGGAGTGTAAGCAATTTTGCACTTTAACACACACTCTCCTTTCTGAGCTTGATCCTGGCAGTGAGGATGCCATTACCTGTGAAGACCCCAATTGTGTTAATGCTAGTCATCGAGAAGAGGTCAGCAAGCTGTACAATAATATTATATCTTGTCTTACTAAGGCTAGTGACATAGTATTTCACAAGCATAACAAAAATTACTCTTTTAACAAACCTGGGTGGAATGACCATGTTTCAGAACTATACCAGGCATCCTGAGATGCTCGTAGTGTATGGCTGGATCATAACAAACCGAGACAGGGACCCATTTTTGACATGTTCACCAGACTAAAGGCTAGATGCAAGTATGCAATCAGATATATGAAAAACAATGAAAATGTGTTAAGAAGAGAAGCATTGGCCAAAAACTTTGCTAGCAAAGACACATTGGCCTTCTGGAAGGATATTAAAAAAATGCATAATAGCTGCACACCTCTACCCGTTAGTGTAGATGGGATCTCTGGTACTAATAACATAGCCAATCTTTGGAAAACACATTACCAAACTTTGTTTAACTCTGTTGGGCACCAAAGAAATACCATTGCTGCTACAACAGAGTGTAACAAAGAAGAAAAATATGACACAATTAAAGTTACAAGTGAAGAAATCAAGCCTGCAATAAGTAGGCAAGATGCTAACAAATCCTGTAGTTTTGATGGTATATGTAATGCCCTCGAAAATGTCCCGCACCCACAATAATACTAACCCGAGTTGACGTCAGGTATAGCGTAAAATAGTCGGAGATGGTAAGTCCAATAAACTCATCACGTGATAACACCACGAGACTATCACCTGGTTCTTAAAAATCGGACTAAGGTTGCTATACTTTTAGTACGTCCGTGGTAGTACAGTGGGTTAGCGCGCGGGCCTGGTGGTGATGGTTGGGTCACTAACCAGGGTTCGAACCCCACCCAAGGCATCTCAAAACCTGTGGGTTTTTAGGGGGGTTAAATTCCCTTCAGAGGTTCGTACCCCGCGCCAGGTACCAGGAAAAGTTGATCCTAAAGGTAGCCTGGGGATATTTCAGGAGACCATGAATTCCCTTCACACCCAGTATTTCATTGGTGGCAGCTAGGGAACGTGACCAGGTAGCTACGTGGAGCACCCGTCACGCGAACCCTATACCAACAATATTGAGATTGCTGAGGTAATACAGCTACGATACCTTACGACCTTAAAATAGGCTAGGGACTAGCCCAGTTAAAGAAGGATGTAATGTAATGCCCTCGAAAATGTCCCGCACCCACAATAATACTAACCCGAGTTGACGTCAGGTATAGCGTAAATTAGTCGGAGATGGTAAGTCCAATAAACTCATCACGTGATAACACCACGAGACTATCACCTGGTTCTTAAAAATCGGACTAAGGTTGCTATACTTTTAGTACGTCCGTGGTAGTACAGTGGGTTAGCGTGCAGGCCTGGTGGTGATGGTTGGGTCACTAACCAGGGTTCGAACCCCACCCAAGGCATCTCAAAACCTGTGGGTTTTTAGGGGGGTTAAATTCCCTTCAGAGGTTCGTACCCCGCGCCAGGTACCAGGAAAAGTTGATCCTAAAGGTAGCCTGGGGATATTTCAGGAGACCATGAATTCCCTTCACACCCAGTATTTCAGTATATATGCTGAACATTTGAAGTACTCCTCCACTCTCCTCTTGGAAAAACTCAGCAGTTGCTTTACCAGCTTTCTAATCCATGGTTTCCTACCAGAATCTATGATGTCCGTTACCTTGATACCAGTAATTAAAGACAAGGCTGGCAAAATTACATCAAAAGACAACTATAGACCTATTGCCCTTGCCAGTATTGTAAGTAAGATACTAGAGTTAATCATTTTAGACAGAATCTCAGTGTATATCTCAACTAATAGTAATCAATTTGGTTTTAAAAAGAATCATGGTACTGACCAGTGCATCTACACTCTGAAGGAGCTAGTGGATGGGTACATAAAAATGAACAGCTCTATTTTTGCATGCTTTCTTGATGATAGTAAGGCATTTGACAGAGTCTGCCACAATATCCTGTTTGATAAATTAGCAACAAGGGGAGTGCCATCCTATATACTGAGAATCTTGAAGTACTGGTACGCCAATCAAACATTTAATGTAAGATGGGGTAACATTATTTCGGATTCCTTTACAGCAACCAATGGAGTGAGACAGGGTAGTATTCTCTCACCTTACTTATTCAATGTATATATGGATGAATTAAGTGATAAATTGAATAAAGGGCAGATTGGATGTTATGGTGGGAATAAAATCATCAACCATCTCATGTATGCTGATGATCTCGTCATTATTGCACCGTCTTCTGTGGGTCTGAGCAAACTTCTTGAAATATGTTAATCTTTTGGTAGTAAACATTGTGTTAAATTCAACCCACTGAAAAGTGCTGTTCTTATATTTAGATCAAAATTACTGTGTAAAAGTAAACTGCCAAATTTCTCACTCAATAATCAAATTATTCAAGAAGTAAACAAAATAAAATACCTGGGACACATTATCTCCAATGATTGCTCAGATGATGCAGATATCGGCCGTCAGAGCAGACAGCTATATTTACGCGGTAACACCATCTTGAGGAAATTCCACATGTGTAATTGGGAAACTAAAGTCACTTTGTTCCGGACATATTGTTCCTCTATGTACACGGCCCATTTGTGGTGGAAGTATAAGAGAGCCACCATAAATGGTCTGTGTACATCCTATCATAATATACTCAAGATGTTCATTGGTCTCTCTAAATATGAAAGCACTAGTATGGTGTGCACACTGTTGGATGTGCAGTGCTGTCGGGCTGTCATCAGGAGACTGGTGTACAGCTTTTCGCAGCGACTGCAATCCTCCAGTAACACGCTGATTGTAGCTCTTTGGTCTAGTGATCATATCTATGAATCCCGTATTATATCTCACTGGCTGAAGCTGCTGCACACATAGTATGTACTGTAATATATAGGTCTAATTGAACTATGAGCAATGATCTGTGCAATAGGTGTTAACCAACATTGAGCAATAACCTTAGTTAGCCTATCTGTGTTATATTGTGACAAAATGTGATATGTGCTCTATTCTGTAAATAGGCCTACTGTATATTTTATTTTATTGTTTCTTTATTAATATATCTTTGTGTATAATTATTATCTGTGCTCTGACGAGAAGTGTATGTGATATGGACCATTAGGTCGTACTGTATTTATACTGTATCTATCTTATGTGTCTGGAATAAAGAATTATTATTATTATTATTATTATTATTATTATTATTATTATTATTATTATGGAAGATCTAAAAATGCCAGATGACCAGGTAGCAGATACAGACGAGCTGAAATCAAACCTATTAAACAACCATTACCAAAAAGTTTTCACCAGAGAAGACACAAGCTACATCCCCCTACCATAGCAGAGGGATGTCACCTCCCCACTGGATCAGGTCATATTCACCAAAGATTTTTTTTACAAGAAGCTCACAGCTCTCAAAATCTCAAGTGCTGGTGGCCCAGATGAACTGCCACGCCGCCTCCTTAAAGAGGTTCAAAATCAGATAGCAGAACCACTCTCAAGGCTATTTCAAAGATCCTTTAACGAAGGTAAGGTCCCAGATGACTGGAAGCAGGCAAATATCACACCAATTTTTAAGAAGGGAGACAGGTCAGATCCTGGCAACTATCGACCCATTAGTCTTAACTTGTGTAATCTGCAAGCTGATAGAGAGTATCCTCAGAGACCACATAATGGACCACCTCATCCAGAACCATCTACTCTCTAACCAACAGTATGGCTTCATTCGTGGAAGAGACTGCATTCTCCAACTGATTGATGTCATTGAGAGATGGACCAGAGCAGTCGATGAAGGCAAGTTAGTCGACGTCGTGCATTTAGATTTCCAAAAGGCGTTCGACACAGTACCGACCAAGAGGTTATTGGCCAAAATAGAAGCTATGGGAATATCTGGAAACGTTCTAAAGTGGCTCTCTAGCTTTTTAACAGGCCGTACCCAGTGTGTGCTTCTAAATGGAACCCGCTCAGTCTGGGAAGAAGTACTGAGTGGGGTCCCCCAGGGGAGTGTGCTGGGCCCAGTCCTGTTCTTGATTTTTATCAACGATCTGCCAGATGGAGTCAAGAATCTGGTTCATATGTTTTTTGTTTGTTTTGTAGATGTTTAGGTGACAATCACCACGGTCGTTCTGGGGATCCGCCGATTTGCCGACGATTTGCCGACGATTTGCCGCCGATTTGCCGACGATACAAAGATCAGTCTCAACTTTGACGACGAGCTTGTGTGTGAATCCCTCCAAGATGATTTAGACAAGCTCTCAGTCTGGTCCAGCACATGGCAGCTCCAATTTAATATTTCCAAGTGTAAAAAAATGCATTTTGGGTATGGTAACCCCAAACACCAATACGCCATGGGAGCTGGTCAAGACTATAGTCAAACTCAACTGAAATGAGCTCCAAGGAGGTCAAGGTCGCCCTATGCGCTGTTGCCACATGTCGACCAAAACAAACCTTTTAGAAAACAGGAAACCAAGGAAAACCACATTTAGAAGGGGAACTTGAAATAAATGTAAAAGACGATTTTATGTCTGGAAGGGTTATTGGTATTCTTGTATAAAAGTTACAGAAACGAAATAATAGGTAGGCTATATTTGTATATACCTATTTACATTGTACAGCATCTCCCTTGCCTGGCTATGAAGATGAGAGTAACTTTTGCGATTTTTTCTTCCATGGTGGTCGCGCTATGAATGAGGGTTAGTGACCGTCTGACCTGGATGATGTTGTTGTCGTAGTTTGAGGCCATTTAAAGCGTTGCCATTACTCGTATCCAGCTCTCTCTCTCTCTCTCTTTTGATGGGATTACATTGTGCTATATTGCATTTTGGAGATTGTGTATGTATGTGTGTATAATAATAATAATAATAATAATAATAATAATCGGTTTATTTCAAGCCGGCAGCCAATGGGGCTGAAAATACACAGACTTAACCTAGATCTTATCCTAATGGATCAACAGACTGATCCTGGTAGCTAACGAGAGCGCCTACATACTCCCAAGGGAGTAGGACGTGGGCAGGAGACTTTGTGGGTCCCCCGAGACGATCCGCCCAGATCTTGCCTTCACGGCCAGGGAATTTTTTTGAGAGAACTTCCCCTGCCGGCACGTGGGATGTGTGTGTGAGTGCGTGCGTAGCCAACAGAACCGCATTGACATTACTTGGCAACGTCGCATAGCCTACCATTCCTTAAATCTATTTATAGCTGTCCCCAGAAAAATGGCAGCATGTTCTAATTAGCATGCCATATGTTGTATAAATTCCTTCTATATATCCTTAAAATGATATGTTTCTTAACACCACATAACCTTTAAAAATTGTAATATAATATATATAGTCATAAAAGCTAAAATATATTTGTTAATAGCCTGAAAAACTAACATTTGTTGTTAAAGCTTTGAATATTTGACAATACCGCACAGGGCGAGGGACTCCACCTTGTAGCTCATTTCATAGGAGGATGACTATACAGACAACTAATTCAAGCAGATTCTGAGAAAGACCTTGGAGTGACATTTCAGAGTGATCTCAACTTTAGTAAGCATATTGCCGACAAGGTAAAAAAGGCCCAACACAATGCTCGGCTTGGTGAAGAGGAGCTTCTCTTATATGGACCAAGAAATGTTCACACTGTATACTATATAAGACTTTAATCAGGCCCCAACTAGAATACGCTACCTGTATATGGTCACCCTTTAAACTAAATGAAATAAAGTTGATGGAAGGGGTCCAACGAAGAGCCACGAAACTGGTCCACTCACTGAAGGATTTCCCCTACCATGGAAGACTGAGACATCTTGGCCTCCCAACTCTGGAGTTCTGTCGCGGCATCGCTGACATGATACAGGTCTACAGGATGACAACTCAAGAGCAGGACTTATCTCATTTGTTTCCCCTGAGCGAGACTGGCCTGAGAGGCCACAGTAAGAAAATATATAAAGAGAGGAGCCGCCTACAGATCAGAAAGAACTGTTTCTCTCAGCGAATTGTCGGCAGATGGAATAAACTACCGGAAAAAGTTATTCAGGCAAATTCTGTAGAACTGTTCAAATCCCGCTATAATGAATATACCAAACACGAACCCACCAAATTTTGCCCAAACTGGTATAATTAAAGCACTCCTAACTACGGCCTAACCGGCTAATTCATATAAATAAACGAGAGGGTCCAAACAAGCCAATAGGCTTACAACATGACCCTATTTCAACGGTAACTCAACAGCAACGGTAGAGGAGGTGGTATGCACTGGGAGAGCTCTGAGGAACATTGATTATTGTACTAGCGATAGAATAGCGAGAGAGATGCAACATTGCGGCGTAGAGAGAGAGTTTGCAGAGAGTTGGTGAGGGGATAGGAGTTAATGATACGAAAGGCCTTCCTTTCAACTTTATCTAGGAGTGCAGTGTGAGAGTATTCTCCCCACACATGTGAACAATACTCAATACAAGGACGCTCTGTGCCCCTGTACAGAGCAAGAAGCTGTGCAGGGGTTAATGCAACACACGATATAATGGGCATACTATTAAACTGCTCAACAATAGTCACTCTTTCATTGACAAGAAGAAACCGGGAAATTGGATTATTGTAAACATTTGAAAGCACTCATGGGGACTAAAACAATTAATAATGTAAGGCTATCTTCTCATGTGAGTGTGTGTGTGTGTGTGTGTGTGTGTCTGTCTGTGAGAGAGAAATAGAGTGAGAGTGTGTATGTAAGAGAGAAAGAGGTATCGTGTGCCTGTGAGTTAGAGAGAGTGAGTGTGTGTGATAGAGAGAGCGTTACATAGACACTCAGACCACACAGATCTTGAGGTTTCTACAGGGTGATTCTACCTTAATACTGTTAGAGACAGGGAGAGTTTATAGTAGACAGCCAAGTAGAAGACTCTCTCCCCACCCTCCGTCCCTCCGGTTAACGTGCCGTACCGGAAAATAGGAGGAAGTGTAGCCTTATGAATCAGGAAATGCCCACAAGGAAATATTGTTACATAGGATAGAAAAAAAGTTTGTCTGAAAGGGAATTTACACTCATATACTGATTTTAAGGGAGGTGACCTGCTTTTTGTTATTTCTGTCCTTTTCTCTCTTTCTCTGGCTGGTATCCATTCGGCCCCATTCAGCCAACTATTTTAAGACGTTTATCCACATCTAGGTGTCGATTTCTTCCTGGCGAGCGATAGCGAGCCAGCATTATATGAAGAAATCCAGCTTCGCCGGAGACATTTTTCTATCGAAAAATTTAAAAATTTAGCCTGCTGTCAAACAAAACTAAAAAAGATGCTGGCTCGCTACCGCTCACCAGTAAAAAAATGACACCTGGATGGGGATAAACATCTTAAAACAGTAGGCTGAATGGGGCCAAATGGATATAAGCCAGAGAAAGATAGAAAAGGACAGAACAAAAACAGGTGACCCACCTTAAGGGGGTACTGTTTGTATTTTGGTCTTTGTATTTATATATTTTTGACTCTCCTCGCTAGACGTCCATCAAGCTTCAAATATCATCCCCTAGACCCCATTTCAAGATAAATGTGTACATTTTTCGGTAGAAAAATGTCCCGGTCAAAGGTGGATTCCTTCTAAAATGTCAGGCTCGCTAGCGCTCGCCAGGAAAAAATCGACACCTAAATGGCACGAAAGGTCTTAAATGTCGGCAAAGAAATGGAACGAAAGGTCTTAAAATCGACAAAGTAATGGAACAAACGTCTTCAAATCTCAAAAACAAATGTATTACACATGAGGGAGAAGCCAATCTCTTATATTTATCAGTTGAATTACTGTCAACCACCTCCCTTGGCAGAGAGAGAGAGAGAGAGAGAAATCGAAAGAGAGAGAAATCGAGAGAGAGAGTGAATCGAAAGAGAGAGAGAGAGAGAGAGACGTTATAGACTGCTGCAGCACCGTTGATTCATTTAAACTTCGCCTAGAAAAATATCTTGCATCAAACCCACGACTGACTGCGTTTGTAAATGAATAACTTTATTTTATCCCCCCCTCAGTTACTAACCCATCTGTCCCCTACTAACTTCCTAATCCTGCCACGGACATTAGTTCCAGGGCAGTAGTTCCCTTTCCCACTCCAAACCACTGTTTGGACAATTGATCCTCAGTGTTTTGGAGGACAAGCAGCCTAGAAGAGTCACCAGATCTGTTGTTGCTTGATTTCCTTTCTACTCCGTTGTATGTAAGAGAGAAAGACGCATTGCCTTAGTGTGCGTGTGTGTAAGTATGTATGTATGTGTGTATGTATGTATGTATGTATGAGTGTATGTATGCACGGTATGTTTGTGTGAGAATGAGAGTGAGTGGATGAGCCAGGTTGAATATAATTATATAATATTATACCGTATGTGGCTGAGAGAGAGAGAGAGAGAGAGTGAGAGTGAATCAGCCACCCTCCCTCTGGTTCTCGAAGCGTGAAATCCAGAAAGTTAACGGGAAAGTGAGTCTTCCGTTTGAGCGACACCCGGCTGGTAATTGACACTCCACAACGGCGATGCCTTTTTCTCTGCGGCGAAAGCGAAGGCCTATATATACTGTGTGTGTGTATTTATATATATATATATATATAGAGAGAGAGAGAGAGAGAGATACAAATATTAAGCCATTGTAAACTCTGTGAGGTCTGGTTCTGTCCAGAGTGAGGTTTGGCATCCTATACCCGACCTTAGCCGTTTCTGTCTGTCTCTTTTCCTGTACTACTTTTCCTACTTCTGGGTAGGGCGGCTAGGAATCCTCCTCCCCTTCTAGAATTCACCTAATAGACGAGACAGAGAAATGGGCGAGGGAACGCGAAAGTGGTCCCGGACCCTATGAATTGAAACATTAAATGTTGTTTCTGTTTGGGCTCTGTCTTGAGTCGGCCATCCCCAGCTATAGGGTATGGTGCCTGAGTATAGATACATAATATATACATACACTCGGATGCCAGTCTCTAGCCTTATGTATCATTTATGTATTTATTTATGCAATTATGACAATTTGGATTGAGTTTTGGATAAAGCTGGCTTTTCAAAAAATAGTATTAAGGGGGTGACCTGCACTTGTTCTCTCCATTTCTCTCTTTCTCTGGCTTGTATCCATTTGGCCCCATTCAACCTACTGTTTTAAGACTTTTATCCCCATCCAGGGGTAAATTTCTTACTGGTGAGCGGTAGCGAGCCAGTATATTTTTAATTTTTGTTAGACAGCAGGCTAAATTTGTACATTTTTCGATAGAAAATGTCTCCGGTGAAGCCGGATTTCTTCATATAATGCTGGCTCGCTTTCGCTCGCCAGGAAGAAATCGACACCTAGATGGGGATAAACGTCTTAAACTAGTTGGCTGAATGGGGCCGAATGGATACAAGCCATAGAAAGAGAGAAAAGGACAGAAATAACAAAAAACAGGTCACGCCCCTTAAGTAACACCCCGTTCTTAACATTAATCATCAACTACAAACCCTAATACCTAATTTTACAGTTGATGTATAGAAAATGGTATGCATAAATTCGTTTCGAGAGATATACTGTACATCCATAATTAGAAATAGGTGAGGTCCACGGATATCTATGGCTGGGCTAGAGACTATGACATCCGAGTGTACACAACAATAGGTGAGGTCCACGGATATCTATGGCTGGGCTAGAGACTATGACATCCGAGTGTACACAACAATTTCTCCAGATCGCTGCATCAAGAAATAGCCAACATAGAAATATTCCCTGGTTTGGTGTACGCCTCGCAGCATTCAATTAACCAGAGGCTGATGGACTATCTTGAGGCTAAGGGGAGATGGGTCGCTTCTCTGGTCCCCTTTCTCCCTCGTGTTAAGTCCCAATTGTTTTGAGATTATAAGACGTTCGGCCAATTAGTTTGGGGATTTTAACACCTTTCGGCCCATTTCGTTGTCAATTCGCCCCATTTCGTTGTCAATGTTAAGACCTTTTGTGTCATTTAGGTGTCGATTATTTCCAGGCGAGCGATAGCGATCCTGAAATTTTAAGAAGATTTCCTTTGGCCGGGAAATTTTTCTACCGAAAAATTTACAAATTTATCTTGAAGGGGGTCTAGGGTTTTTTTCTTCTAAGCTTGATGGAGGTCCAGAAAGAAAACTAAGAAATAAAGAAATACATGAATTAATAGAAAGCAAAAATACGGTCCGTCTCCCCTTAACCACTTGAGTTTCAGGCTATAAGGAAGTTGGAGCTTTTTAACATTGATATTTAGCAGAATTACCAGCTAAAATACGGTTGTAGTGCATATATAAATACATAACACCCAATGCAACATATATAAATACATAACACCCAATGCAACATATATAAATACATAACACCAATGCAACATATATAAATACATAACACCCAATGCAACATATATAAATACATAACACCAATGCAACATATATAAATACATAACACCCAATGCAACATATATAAATACATAACACCCAATGCAACATATATAAATACATAACACCCAATGCAACATATATAAATACATAACACCCAATGCAACATATATAAATACATAACACCCAATGCAACATATATAAATACATAACACCCAATGCAACATATATAAATACAGAACACCCAATGCAACATACTATTTATTCATCAAAAACCTACATTATCATTGCATTTCTGTTGTATATCCATGTTTACGGCTCCACCTTCCTTATAGCCTGAAACTCGCAAGTGGTCAATCCAAACCCAATGTTCTGTGACTTAAGTCTACGTGTTTCACTTGCCAGATATCAAGGTTGTTGTCTAGGATTGGTTTGATTTCAGATTACATTAAGGGGGGTGACCTGCTTTTTGCTATTTCTGTCCTTTTCTCTTTTTCTCTGGCTTGTATCCATTCGGCCCCATTCAGCCAACTATTTTAAGACTTTTATCCCCATCTAGGTGTCGATTTCTTCATGGCGAGCGATAGCGAGCCAGCATTATATGAAGAAATCCGGCTTCGCTAGAGACATTTTTCTATCGAAAAATTTACAAATTTAGCCTGCTGTCAAACAAAAATTAAAAATTGACACCTGGATGGGGATAAACGTCTTAAAACAGTAGGCTGAATGGGGCCAAATGGATACAAGCCAGAGAAAGATAGAAAAGGACAGAACAAAAACAGGTCACCCCCCTTAAATTTTGAAGCTGCCCAATACAATTGCCCGACAAAATTGACGGAAACGACGCTCATGTGACGCCGCTTTAACGCATTCTGAACCGGCGACGTCTCTTTCATTTAAACTAGCTCTATTTAGACGATGTTGTGCAGCTTAAAAAGTAGCTGTGGTAACGAAAAGGGTTAAGTGAGATAGCTTTTTAATGGCTGGATTCCTTTTTTAATCTGAATACAATCGTTTAATAGTAGCCAGAACATCGTTAATAAGACGTCGCCGGTACAGAAGGGGTTTTCAGCTTCCACTATAATTTATTGGCTGATAAAAGGGAAAAGAAACCCAGAATATTATAACTTGTACACTCGGTCAAAAAAGTATCTGCACCCCTACCCTGATAACCTGGTGTGTACAGCTTGGTAGTATAGGTTGTAGGTCGTAGGTAGTAGGTCTTAGGTAGATAGTAGTATAGATGGATATAGCTACAGGTAGATATGCAAACTCTACCAAGCTGTACACACCAGATTATCAGGGTAGGGGTGCAAATACTTTTTGGACCGACTGTACATAATGTCTCATATGAGTGATAAGGAGGCATATTCTTTTTCCTTTAGTTAAGGGGAGATTTCCAGTTGAGGGATTTTTTTCTGGACCCCTTTCTCCCTCATCTTTAGCCCCATTGATTTTGAGATTTTAAGACGTTCACCCCATTAGTTTGGCGAATTTAAGAACTTTTGCCCCATTTCTGTCAATTTTAAAACCTTTCGTGCCATCTAGGTGTCTATGTTTTTCAAGGCGAGCGATAGCGAGCTGTAATTTAAGAGGAACCGGCCTTCGGCCTGGACATTTTCTACCGAAAAATTTAAAAATTTATTTCTAGGAGGTATAATTTCAAGCTAGATGGAGGTTTAGGTAACAAACTAAAAACCTCCCCTTAACCTATCTGATCTGAAGTATGGGGAGGTATGACATTATGTTATTTTCGCTATTGAGGAATTCGCTTGCTTCTGCTAGTATCGATCCATATGGTTTAGTGTCCAGGCTAACATAAACGCCTTCCCAGACTTCCTTTAAGGGGGGTGACCTGTTTTTTGTTATTTCTGTCCTTTTCTCTCTTTCTCTGGCTTGTATCCATTCGGCCCCATTCAGCCAACTATTTTAAGACGTTTATCCCCATCTAGGTGTCGATTTCTTCCTGGCGAGCGATAGCGAGCCAGCATTATATGAAGAAATCCGGCTTCGCCGGAGAAATTTTTCTATCGAAAAATGTACAAATTTAGCCTGATGTCAAAGACAAATTAAAAATATGCTGGCTCGCTACCGCTCACCAGTAAAAAATTGACACCTGGATGGGGATAAAAGTCTTAAAACAGTAGGCTGAATGGGGCCAAATGGATACAAGCCAGATAAAGATAGAAAAGGACAGAACAAAAACAGGTGACCCCCCTTAACCCCTTCTGTACCGGCGACGTCTATTTAGTTCTGTTCTTGCTATAATTAGACGCTTGTGAGCAGTTTACGAAGGATCTGTGCTAGTAAACGTCGGGTAGTTCGAAGCCTGTTAATTGCTGGAGGCCCTTTTTAAACTGAATAAAATCGTATAGTAGTAGCCAAAACAAGTTAAAAGAACGACACGGTAATGAAAGGGTTAAACTATATAATACCCACCCAGACCCCCTTCAAGCTACACAACTATTCCCTGGCTGACCCTTCCCAAATGGTAGAAATATTAGCTGGACTACTCTAGTCGTTTGTTAGGTATAGAGGTTAGTGGTCCAGAGTTTTAGCCTATTTATTCGGAACAGGGTATAGTATTATTCTCAAATGTATAGCATAGGTGACGTATACAGACTATCAAACTTTAAACAAAATCCATTAGATCCCCCTTGTAGATTAATTTGTACATTTTTCGGTAGAACATTTTTCCGGCCGAAGGCCGATTCTTCAGACATTACAGGCTCACTATCGTTCGCCAGGAAAAAAGTATAGACACCTAAATCGCATTAAAGATCATAATATTGACAAGGAAATGGGGCGGAAGGTCTTAAGATCGTCAAACTAATGGGGCAAACAACTTAAAATCTGAAAACTAGTGGGGCTAAACAGGAGGGAGAAAGTGGTCCAGAAGACCGGCCCATCCCCCCCTCACACTTAACAGGACACCCCTTACAACAGCCGTCTACCGGGAGAATTTATAGATTGTAGCCGCTCCACCAGCTTCCTCTCTCTCCAACACACATAACAAAGCCGCTCCACCAGCTTCCTCTCTCTCTCCAACACACATAACAAAGCCGCTCCACCAGCTTCCTCTCTCTCTCCAACACACATAACAAAGCCGCTCCACCAGCTTCCTCTCTCTCTCCAACACACATAACAAAGCCGCTCCACAAGCTTCCTCTCTCTCTCCAACACACATAACAAAGCCGCTCCACCAGCTTCCTCTCTCTCTCCAACACACATAACAAAGCCGCTCCACCAGCTTGCTCTCTCTCTCCAACACATAACAAAGCCGCTCCACCAGCTTCCTCTCTCTCTCCAACACACATAACAAAGCCACTCCACCAGCTTCCTCTCTCTCTCCAACACACATAACAAAGCCGCTCCACCAGCTTCCTCTCTCTCTCCAACACACATAACAAAGCCGCTCCACCAGCTTCCTCTCTCTCTCCAACACACATAACAAAGCCACTCCACCAGCTTCCTCTCTCTCTCCAACACACATAACAAAGCCGCTCCACCAGCTTCCTCTCTCTCTCCAACACACATAACAAAGCCGCTCCACCAGCTTCCTCTCTCTCTCCAACACACATAACAAAGCCGCTCCACAAGCTTCCTCTCTCTCTCCAACACACATAACAAAGCCGCTCCACCAGCTTCCTCTCTCTCTCCAACACACATAACAAAGCCGCTCCACCAGCTTGCTCTCTCTCTCCAACACACATAACAAAGCCGCTCCACCAGCTTCCTCTCTCTCTCCAACACACATAACAAAGCCACTCCACCAGCTTCCTCACACATAACAAAGCCACTCCACCAGCTTCCTCTCTCTCCAACACACATAACAAAGCCGTTCCACCAGCTTCCTCTCTCTCTCCAACACACATAACAAAGCCGCTCCACCAGCTTCCTCTCTCTCCAACATACATAACAAAGCCGCTCCACCAGCTTCCTCTCTCTCCAACACACATAACAAAGCCGCTCCACCAGCTTCCTCTCTCTCTCCAACACACATAACAAAGCCGCTCCACCAGCTTCCTCTCTCTCTCCAACACACATAACAAAGCCACTCCACCAGCTTCCTCTCTCTCTCCAACACATAACAAAGCCGCTCCACCAGCTTCCTCTCTCTCTCCAACACACATAACAAAGCCACTCCACCAGCTTCCTCTCTCTCTCCAACACACATAACAAAGCCACTCCACCAGCTTCCTCTCTCTCTCCAACACACATAACAAAGCCGCTCCACTAGCTTCCTCTCTCTCTCCAACACACATAACAAAGCTGCTCCACCAGCTTCCTCTCTCTCCAACATACATAACAAAGCCGCTCCACCAGCTTCCTCTCTCTTTCCAACACACATAACAAAGCCGCTCCACCAGCTTCCTCTCTCTCCAACATCACTTCTCTACTACAGTATCTAAACTCTACTGAAAATAGGAAAAGTAGAAAATTGCTACGAAGTGCTGTTGTAAAGGCTTATCCCACAATACCTCAGGTCAGGTGAGCTAGTGCCGATACAAATGGCCAGTCCTGTATAGAATCGTGAGGTTCAGAATCGTAAAAGATTCCAGGACGAGCTCCATAGAAACTGAAACTGAAACTGAAGATATTGAGGGATAAGCCTTTACAACGGCACCTCGTTGACTCCAAGATGGCGGGGGTTGGCCGATCTGAGGGTGCACATATGTTTAGCCCCATTAGTTTTGACATTTTAAGACGTTCGTTCCGTTAGTTTGGCGATATTGAGACCTTTCGCTCCATTTCGTTGTCAATGTTAAGACCTTTCGTGTCATTCAGGTATCGATTTTATTCTGGCGAGCAATAGCGAGCCTGTCATTTTAAGAAGAAACGGCCTTCGGCCGGAACATTTTTCTTCCGAAAAATGTACAAATTTATCTGGAATGGTGGTCTAGGGGGTGTTTTGCTAAACTTGATGGAGGTCTAGCGAGGAAACTAAAAAAATCAATGTATAGCATAGGTGTGAATATACAGTATTTCAGTGAAAAGCGATGAAAATATGACGATTGACTCCAAGATGCCGGAGGTTGGCCAATATGAGGGAGCACATAGCGGCCACCATTCACCTGGCTTGGATAACACTTAGGGGGATGGTTTACTTTTTGGTCGATTTTTAAATTTCTTAATTGTATTTCTAGTTTCCTCCCTAGACCTCTATCAAACTTTTAAAACAAATCCATTAGATCCCCCTTGTAGAATAGTTTGTACATTTTTCGGTAGAAAAATGTCCCGGCCGAAGGCCGATTATTCAGACATTACAGGCTCACTATCGTTCGCCAGGAAAAAGTATAGACACCTAAATAGCATTAAAGATCACAATATTGACAAGGAAATGGGGCGGAAGGTCTTAAGATCGTCAAACTAATGGGGCAAACAACTTAAAATCTGAAAACTAGTGGGGCTAAACAGGAGGGAGAAAGTGGTCCAGAAGATCGGCCCATCCCCCCCTCACACTTAACAGGACACCCCTTACAACAGCCGTCTACCGGGAGAATTTATAGACAGGTTCATTACAGTAGCGGACGCAGTGTCTCTCTTGCAAACGTTGTGCTACCATCCTGGCGAGCGATAGCAAGCCTGTAATTTATCTTGAAGGGGAATCATGGGGATTTTTTTTTAAAGCTTGAAGGAGGTCTAGGGAGAAAACAAAAATATAAATAAATGAATAAACCAATAAATATACACTGCCCCTTTAACCCCTTCTGTACCGGCTACGTCATTTTAACTTTATTTTGGCTACTATTAGACGACTTTATGCAGTTTATAAAGGGCCTCCAGCAATGCAACAGGCTTGGAAATATCTCCCTTAACCCTTTTTACTACCACAGATCCTTCTTAAACTGCACACAATCGTCTAAATATAGCTAGACAAATATTAAAAACACGTCTGGGTACAGAAGGGGTTAAGGGGAGATATCGACTTGAGGGATTTTTTTCTGGACCCCTTTCTCCCTCATGTTTAGCCCCATTGCTTTTGAGATTTTAAGACAGTCGACCCATTAGTTTGGCGATTTTAAGAACTTTCGCCCCATTTCAGTCAATTTTAAGATCTTTCGTGCAATTAAGGTGTCGATTTTATCCTGGCGAGCGATAGCGAGCCTGTAATTTAAGAGGAACCGGCTTTCAGCCGGGACATTTTTCTACCGAAAAATGTACAAATTTATCTTGAAAGGGGCTCAAGGGGGTGTAATCTTAAGCTTGATGGATATCTAGAGACCAAACTAAAAACCTCCCCTTAAATGATGCACAGGACGTGTACTGATGATACAGTACCGAACATTGGGGGATTGTATACAGGCACCTATCGAGCAGGACAATACCCAGGGGAGGCCTCGTAGGCATGTCATAAGGAGTTGCTGCTACTTCTGTTTCATTGGTCTGGCTTCCCTCACTGTTTCGCTCTGTCTCACCTACACAGAGAGTAATCCAGCTAACTCTCACAAACACCTCTTCCTATTAATTTCACTACACTAAACAAGCACACCAAAATTATTTCCAATAACAAAACAAAAAATCAAAATAGAGACTCTTTTATCACTCTTTTAACTTTGAGGGAGACCCTTGTTACAGGCAACTTTGCCTTTTGTATCCTTCATACACATAGTGAAATAAAAGACAAAACCAATATTAAGCCTACAATATGGCGGCATTAATGTTGGGCTAGGTTGTATGTTACCTATAGACGCCACTTACCACCACCATCACACCCACCATTACACTACCACCACCACCACTATTCCACCACCACCACCACCACTATTCCACCACCACTATTCCACCACCACCACCACCACCACCACCACCACCACCACCACCACTATTCCACCACCACCACCACCACCACTATTCCACCACCACCACCACCACCACTATCCACCACCACCACCACCACCACTATCACACACCACCACCACCACTACTATTACACCACCACCACCACCACCACCACTATTCCACCACCACCACCACCACCACTCACCACCACCACCCACTGTTCCACATACACCACCACCACCACTGTTCCACATACACCACCACCACCACCCACTGTTCCACATACACCACCACCACCACAATTCCACATACACCACCACCATCAATAACACCAACCACAATTCCACCACCACCACCACAATTCCACCACCACCACCACCACCACTATTCCACCACCACCACCACCACCACCACTATTCCACCACCACCACCACTATTCCACCACCACCACCACCACCACTATTCCACCACCACCACCACCACCACCACTATTCCACCACCACCACCACACCACCACTATTCCACCACCCACCACCACCACTATTCCACCACCACCACCACCACCCACCACCACCACCACCCCTATTCCACCACCACCACCACCACCACCACTATTCCACCACCACCACCACCACCACCACCACTATTCCACCACCACCACCACCACCACCACCACCACCACCACCACCACCACCACCACCACTATTCCACCACCACCACCACCACCACTATTCCACCACCACCACCACCACCACTATTCCACCACCACCACCACCACCACTATTCCACCACCACCACCACCACCACTATTCCACCACCACCACCACCACTATTCCACCACCACCACCACCACCACTATTCCACCACCCCACTACCACCATCACTATTCCACCACCACCACCACCACCACTATTCCACCACCACCACCACCACTATTCCACCACCACCACCACCACTATTCCACCACCACCACCACCACTATTCCACCACCACCACCACCACCACTATTCCACCACCACCACTATTCCACCACCACCACTATTCCACCACCACCACCACCACCACCACCACCACCATCTGTATAGAATGGCCCCAACAATACATATTCCGGAGAGGGTCTGGGATTCTAGTGGAGACCCTATAGTAACAGAGATCAGCTAACCTCCTCCATATTGGTGCCATTGGTCATACTTTCCTTTCCTTAAGGCGGTGTCACACGATTTTGACGGACAATTTTTGTCTGGCAGATTCAAAATATAAGTTCCCTTAAGAATTAATCTACCAACAATCTACCTTAGACCTAGTTTCCGATGCCAATGCAAAACAGCCTCAAAATAGTACGAGAAAAAACATGCTCATAGAAAATTGACGGAAAAGTCGCTCGTGTGACACCGGTTTTGCACTCCAATATAATCGAACCACTATTAAATATTTGAGAATATTGGCATGATCATAAATATATATAATATACTCCCGTTATTTAAGGGGAGATTTCCACTCGAGGGATTTTTTTCTTGACCCCTTTCTCCCTCCTGTCTAGCCCCATTGCTTTTGAGATTTTAAGACGTTCGCCCCATTAGTTTGGCGATTTTAAGACCCCTTGCCCCATTTCTGTCAATTTTAAGACCATTCGTGCCATTTAGGTGTCGTTTTTTTCCTGGCGAGCGATAGCGAGCCTGTAATTTAAGGGGAACCGGCCTTCGGCCGGGACATTTTTCTACCGAAAAATGTACAAATATATCTTGAAAGGAGGTCTAGGGGGAGTAATTTTAAGCTTGATGGAACTCTAGGGAATCAACTAAAAACCTCCCCTTCATCCGTTCAGTACCAGGGACGTCCTTTTCATTACATGCTGGCAACTATTAAATTATTATATTCAGCGTAGGAAGGACTTCTCACATTAAGAGGCTACACACTATCTCAATTAAACCCTACAGGTACCAGATGTACTTCCTAGTCTGTATAATATTATCTAAATATAGAGCGAAACAACAAACAGACGTAGCTGGTATGGAAAGGTTTATTAATTGAGGCACCAAAATGTCGGCCAAGGATATAGTTGGCCACTCTCCCTCACCCCAGGCTCTCTAGCGAGGGCAACACCACCGTCAATATCGATGGACAGATTTGGATAATGGCTCCGTTAAAGCTCACAATGCCCAAATCTTTTCGCCGCTTGCTAAAGAGAACGGAATTGCCACATTTGGATTCCAGGGAGGGGCGCTCAAAATACGCAGTGTCATAGTATTTATATAATAATGGCCAAGGGGGATAGATTTGTCCATATATATATATATATATATATATATATATATATATATATATATATATATATATATATATATAATGCAAAGGAGTACAAAGGAAGACACTTTACTAGCAACTTTAGCAGCAACTGGCCTTCGACCAGGATATTATTCTTCCAAAAATTGTAGGCCTACAAAATCATCTCGAATGAGGGTCTTGGGGGTGTTTTATGAAGTTTGATAGAGGTCTAAGGAAGAAATATATATTATATTTCCATTCACATTATGCATAGCCTACGTGAGTTGCAGTTGGGATGTGTGTACATGCTTAGATTGATATGCAGGATTCGAAGTTGCATAATAAATCGTAGGCAGTGTCCACCATTCTTTAACTGTCTTCGTGGCGTAATGCATAAGGTGCTGATTTTCGGTGTGAGCGTCCTGGGTTCGAATCCACGGAGTTAGTTCATTCTTTATTTCATAAAAGGTTACATGGTAACATTTTACATATATACAGTGTATAAAATTTCATCCTACCGCAAGGTGGGTTCATTATTTTGAACATACAGTATCCGTGACTTAATGGCATCTATGTCATTTTCCATCATGCTTTCAATGTTATACTCTGAAAGTAGTGCAGACTTGGCTTCGTTAGCCAGGAACAGATCCTCGGACACATTTACCAGGCATTTACTTAAATATTTGCAGGGATTACTGATTATTTTATAACTAAACCTGATTCTCTGCCAATTTATAAAATGATTAAACGTCATTAGTCCTGCAAGGTGACATGCCTTATGGTTGCTCTCCCAGTATCTTAGCTTCATCATTTTCTGCATTGCTTTATGAAAGCCTATTGCAAATTGTTTCAATGGGACATAACATTTCTTATTACAGAACCACAATTCTGATCCATAAAAACTCATACAATAACTCTGGAACAATTTACTAAATACATTACAGCTAACGCTAGAAAATTTCCGCAAAAGGCAATTGAATTCGTTATAAAACTTATTCCTGCATCTTATGTCTTTGTCATTATTTAAATTGCAATCAATCACAAAGCCAAGATATCTACATTCTTATACAGCTTCTAACTTACTTCCATATAAATATAAAATCGGATCCTTGACATTATCGTGTTTGTGCTTAAAATACATACAGACGGACTTACTTCGATTAATTTCAATATCAATTGCCTTTGCTTCATTTGCAATTATGTTCAATAATTCTTGTAAACCTGATGAAGAAGGAGAAAGCAGAACCAAGTCATCGGCATAAGCAATTATGTTGCTAGATCTGTTACCCAACTTGCAGCCTGTACTACTCTCAGATACTTTTTCTATCAAGTCATTAATGTAAATATTAAGATAGATAGATAGACATATAGATAGACTCAGACTCAGACTCAATATTTTATTTCGTAAAAGCTACATAAAACTTTGTACATAGTAAGAGAATTGTGAAGCACATTTATCTCATAGTTGGTTCACGGCTTTGAATAAAAGTAATTCTAGATTTTACTGCGTCAATGTCATTTTCCATTAAACATTCGATATTATAAATATTCAATAAAATATTCTTTACTTCCTTCATCAAATATAAGCTATCATCATTGTTAAGTAAACATTTTCTTAAAAAGATACAAGGCTTCATCATACATCTGTGAGCAAACCGTATTTTTTGCCAATTAATTAGATGAGTGAATGTCATTAACCCTGCTAAATCACATGCTTTGTGGTTGCTCTCCCAGTATTTAAGTTTTAAAATCTTCTTAATGGCTTTGTGGTATCCAACCGCAAATTGTTTCAGAGGAACACCACACCGCTTATTGGAAAACCATAATTCTGTACCACAAAAACTTAAGCAATAACTATTAAATAGTTGAATAAAAACATTAATATTAACATTAGGGAATTTACGTAAAATACAATTGAATTCATTATAAAACTTATTTCTTGTTCTTATTACATCCTTATCATTATTTAGTTTATCATCAATAATAAATCCTAGGTACTTATGTTCATGTACATTGATCATTACTTCATCATTAAGCTTCATTCTCGGCAGACCATTTATATTATTAGTATCCCTAAAAAACATACACACTGATTTATTTGCATTCACTTGAATATCTAAAGCTTTCGTTTCATGTTCCACAATGTTTAGTAACTTTTGTAACCCTGTCGCTGTTGGCGCTAAAACTACTATGTCGTCAGCATAGGCAATAATGTTACTCATCCTATTACCAAGACTACATCCAGTTTTGCACTTTGATACGGTTTCGATTAATAAATCAATATATACATTAAAAAGTAAATGAGATAAAATTCCACCCTGTCTCACTCCGTTCATAATCTTCCAGGGCTTTGACAGTGCATCTTTATGTTTAGTAGCAACCATTTGGTTTCTGTAAAAATAAAACAAAATATTTACAAGGTAATGAGGAATATCTAGTTCTAAAAGTTTCTGGATTAATTTAAAATGATTCACTTTATCAAACGCTTTTCTAAAATCAATAAAACTCGCATATACATTCGATCCTGCAGATCTATAGCGTAAAACAGTTTCCTTAAAAATTAAACCTGCAGAAAGAGTTGAATGGCCCGCTCTGAAGCCATGTTGCCTCTCATTAAAGTCGACATAATTTGTTAATTTATATTTTAAACAATATTCAAAAATCTTTAGAAAAACTGAAGACGATATTATTGGTCTATAGTTATCAATTAAATTTTTATCTTTACCACGATCTTTAATAAGAGGAAGAATGACTCCAGTTATCATAGTATTAGGTATGAAGCCATGAACAATAAATGCTGAAAATAATTTAGCAAGTAAACCTCTTGCATATTCTGGACAAAACTTCAAATGATTCGAATGGATATTATCGTGACCAATAACATACTTCAACTCCGATATGGCTGTATTTATATCATTCAAGTTAATGGTCCCAACTATTTTACCTCTTCGAACATCTTGTTTTAATCTTAAAGCTTCAAAATTACCTTTAGATTGACAATTCTGATCATCAAATACACGTTTATATGCTTGTGAAAACTTTTCTGCTATTAGATTCGAATCACATTCGCCTTCAATCTTTATATTCAAGTAACCTTTGTTGTTTTTTCGATTTCCTAACTTCATTCCAGAATGTTTTGTACCTCTTATGTGAATAAGACTGCCAGTTTTTCATTTCGTATTTGTGCTTCATTATGTATTATATGCTTCAGAGCTTTCTTAAATGTCTTTCGTGAACTCTTCATATCTTCAAGGAATTCGCCAACTATGGGGCAGTTATTCCTCTTCCAAATAAAAAATTCTCCCTTGCTACTTTATATAAATTACGAACATGATCATTCCACCCTGGCTTTATTTCGTAACCTCTGTTGATGTTTAGTATAAATTCTGCTGAGGCATCATTACAAATTTGAACAAATGTATCATAGATATGTTCTAATTCCTTAATATGATTTGAATCTGGACAGTTATATGAACAGCATTCCAGACATTCAAAATTAGTCAAGTCGTACCCAGTGATACCATTACTTACTTTATTTTGATATTTTAATATTACATCATTTGAGTTAAATAACTTCCAATTAATAAACTGCTTAGTTACTGACTCTATATGCTCATTTTTATGAATTACGTCGATATTTACTTTAAAACCAATGGGAAAATGATCAAATAATGAAAGGTCGTATCGAATACAGATATTATCTATTTTCTCTTGTATACTTTCCGAAGTTAGGATATGATCTAGCCAGCTAACAACACTTCTACTAGGACATAAATATGTAAAGGCATCACTAGGTAGCACTTCATCACTAATACACAAATTATTATTATCAATAAACGTAGTCAAGTCATCCCTAAAACGACCTTTTTGAAAATCTGCATTAAAATCACCACTAATAATACAATCATTAATATTTTGTTCACTGATCAGATTTTCTAACAATGCCAATGTGTGACGATATTCATCTAATGAGTCATTATTTTGTTTATCACAGGGTAAATACACGTTCACAATGAAGTATTTATGCCCTAACGAATTTAAAATTATACCAATTATTCTGTCATTACAATAAACTGGTTCAATAAATGTACTCAAACTCTTTCTCCACATAATCGCTACACCTTTGGAGGGTCGACCCTCCAATATACCCTCATTTGATTTATCTTGAACACAAGCTATACTATCAAATGAATCATTTATTGTACTAATTACAGGTAAATCATTTTTTAGTAACATTAATTCTTGCAAGAGTATTATGTCATTGTCAAATGTTAAGGTCTTAACTGTTTCAATATTATTCCGAATCGAATTACAATTAAATGAAACTATGCTAACCATCGTTCTCATTCATTCTAGATCGCGTCGTATAAAACTTCCTAACTTTTACTTTCTTTGGCCAGCAATCTGGTTTGAGCAAAATTTCCCTGTCCTCTATTGAAATGTTTAATTTAAAGGATTTCCAACCCTTCGATTGTGTCTCAATATTTGTTGATTCAAGTTCTATACAACCCATTGGAGTTATATTAAGCTCATCTTTTACAAAACTAATAATATCATCACAGTTCGTTTCCAAGTCCACGTTGCCTATATACAAATCTACAGGTCTACAAATACCCTTAAATTTCGCATTATGCATTGTTTTTGTTCCAGTGATGCCCTTATATTTGCTCTTTTTCTGTTCATTAGAACCACTATCTTGAGACGTAACTCCTCTTGGTCGCCGTTTTCTGTTGACGATTGTGTAGCCATCTTTATCTTGCACAGTGTTGTCATCTGATAGATAGATAGACATATAGATAGATAGATAGATAGATAGATAGATAGATAGATAGATAGATAGATAGATAGATATAGATAGTCAGATAGCCTACATAGAAAAATAGATCGATGGATAGGTAATATATTGATAGATAGATAGATAGGTAGAAGACAGATAGATAGATCGCTAAATAGATAGATAGATAGAATAAATATAGATGATTAAGTAGATAGATAGGATATACGAGTATACAGTATACATATATATGTAAAGTGATAGATAGATAGATTGATAAATAGATAGGAGATAGATAGATTAAGTAATAGAACGGAGATGGATAGATAGACATATAATGATACACAGAAAGGAGATAAATTAAGAGACAGACAGACAGATAGATAGATAGATAGACATAGATAAATTGATAGACATGTAGAGATAGATAGATAGTTAAACAGGGGATAGATAGATATACAGCAAATAGATAGCGATATATAGTAGAGAGATAGAGATTAGATATATAGATCGATAGATAGATAGATAGATATAGATATATGAAGATAGATAGATATCGATAGATAGATAGACGGACGATATATAAACAGTGAATGGTAATTAGTGTATAGTCATTAACGAAATTCATTTATCATAAATATTAATAGTAATATTGGCAGAAATGTTATTGTGCTGAAGGTACGTAATTGAATTATTAAATTAAAAAGTAAAAATCAGATGTTATATTTAAAAGTCAATGCTAATTTCGTTTCCCTGATTAGCTGCGAGATTTTTCGAACCGTGATAAATCAGCAAAGAAGTCAATTTTTCGCGTCCGGAAGTAATTACGTGCATCCCATTAGGCGGCTGTGTGGGTCCAGAGAGACATGTTGACTGTGGGGGTGGGGGTCCAGGGAGACATGTTGACTGTGGGGGTGGGGGTCCAGGGAGACATGTTGAGTGGGGGGGGGAGGGTCCAGGGAGACATGTTGGCTGTGGGGGGGTGTTGACTGTGGGGGTGGGGGTCCGGGGAGACATGTTGACTGTGGGGGTGGGGGTCCAGGGAGACATGTTGACTGTGGGGGTGGGGGTCCATAGAGACATGTTTACTGTGGGGGGGGGGGGGGGGTTGACTGTGGGGGGTGTTGACAGTGGGGGTGGGGGTCCAGGGAGACATGTTGACTGTGGGGGTGGGGGTCCAGGGAGACATGTTGACTGTGGGGGTGGGGGTCCAGGGAGACATGTTGACTGTAGGGGTGGGGGTCCAGGGATACATGTTGACTGTGGAGTGTGGGGGTGTGGGTCCAGGGAGACGTGTTGACTGTGGGGGTGGGGGTCCAGGAAGACATGTTAACTATGGGGGTGTGGGTCCAGGGAGACATGTTGACTGTGGGGGTGTGGGTTCAGGGAGACATGTTGACTGTGGGAGTGGGGGTCCAGAGAGACATGTTGACTGTGGGGGTGTGTTGACTGTGGGGGTGTGTTGACAGTGAGAGTGTGGGTCCAGAGAGACATGTTTACTTTGGGGGTGGGGGTCCAGAGAGACATGTTGACTGTGGGTGTGTGTTGACTGTGGGGGTGTGGGTCCAGAGAGACATGTTGACTGTGGGGGTGTGGGTCCAGAGAGACATGTTGACTGTGGGGGTGTGGGTCCAATGAGACATGTTGAGTGTGGGGGTGTGGGTCCAGGGAGACATGTTGACTGTGGGGGTGTGGGTCCAGGGAGACATGTTGAGTGTGGGGGTGTGGGTCCAGGGAGACATGTTGAGTGTGGGGGTGTGGGTCCAGGGAGACATGTTGAGTGTGGGGGTGTGGGTCCAGGGAGACATGTTGACTGAGGGGGTGTGGGACCAGGGAGATATTTTGACTGTGGGGGTGGGGGTCCTGGGAGACATGTTGACTGTGGGGGTGTGGGTCCAGGGAGACATGTTGACTGTGGGGGTGTGGGTCCAGGGAGACATGTTGAGTGTGGGAGTGTGGTTCCAGGGAGACATGTTGACTGTGGGTGTGTGGGTCCAGGGAGACATGTTGACTGTGGGGGTGTGGGACCAGGGAGACATGTTGACTGTGGGGGTGTGGGTCCAGGGAGACATGTTGACTGTGGGGGTGTGGGACCAGGGAAACATGTTGACTGTGGGGGTGTGGGTCCAGGGAGACATGTTGACTGTGGGGGTGGGGGTCCAGGGAGACTTGTTTACTGTGGGGGTGGGGGTCCAGGGAGACATGTTGACTGTGGGGGAATGGGACCAGGGCTACATGTTGACTGTGGGGTTGGGGGTCCAGGGAGACATGTTGACTGTGGGGGTGTGGGTCCAGGGAGACATGTTGACTGTGGAAACATGTTGACTGTGGGGACATGTTGGCTGTGGGGACATGTTGACTGTGGGGACAAGTTGACTGTGGGGACAAGTTGACTGTGGGGACAAGTTGACTGTGGGGACAAGTTGACTGTGGGGACAAGTTGACTGTGGGAACACTTTGAATGTGGGAACACGTTGACTGTGGGAACACGTTGACTGTGGGAACATGTTGACTGTGGGAACATGTTGACTGTGGGAACATGTTGACTGTGGGGACATGTTGACTGTGGGGACATGTTGACTGTGGGGACATGTTGACTGTGGGGAACATGTTGACTGTGGGAACATGTTGACTGGGGAACACTTTGACTTGCATGTTCCTGTGTGAAGTAGAAAGCCTGTCCTGTGTGGCATTGTGTACACTAAAAAAATGATGGGCATGAAAAAGGGTATACGGTACCCCAAAAAGTATGGGTATAAAATGGCCATACCACAAAAATTATGGGTATGAGAAAAGTATACCTCAAAGATTATGAGTACAAAAAGGGTATATCAAAAGAATATGTTGCAAAAAGGGTAAACCACAACAAATATGGGCATGGAAAGGGTAAACCACACAACTTATGGGAAAAAAAGGGTATGTCCACGAAATCTGGGCATGAAAAAGGCATACCACAAAAATGATGGGCATGCAAAATGACCATAATAATCTACCCTTCTATTGGTATATTGGCAGTTATATACCTGTGTTAAACCAGTTAGAAAGGCAAATCACTATTAACCCGTACTGTACCGTAGGATACAGCTATAAAAATTCCCAGCAGTCCCAAGCAATGTGGCAAAAATGGCAGGAGAGACCACCTATCCACCTCCAAAGATGAGGCAACACTGGCTCTGTCACCATTCAGTGGGTCTCATATAAGCTGAGAAGTGTTGTCAACACGGGAGCAGTGCTCTAAAGGTCGTGGTAACTGGTACAGGGTTGTACAGGCAGTTACAAGGAAAGTACATTACTGACGGATATATACGTCGCTGGGACTGGGGAGTTACTTATTTACTGACATATATATACGGTGATGGGATTGGAGGGGTTAATATACCCAATTATCTTATATCCTTGTTCACATGCATTTTATATCCCAGAATGTGCACAGTATATTAACTCCCTGAAGTGCAAATATGTCAGCTTTTGTATGGAAGTGAAGAAGTCCTTGCATGACAGTGTGGTAACCCCGACACTGACTTACGGAAGCGAAGCATGGACGTTGGTTGAGAGACTCAGACCAAGAGTGAGAGTGGTGGAAATTAATTACTTAAGAAGTGCGTGCGGAGTTACATGGAGGGATAGACAGACTAATGAGGAAGTACGAAGGAGGTGTGGTGTGGAGGTAGATTTACTGGAAAGAGTGAAAAGGAACAACTTGAGATGGTTCGGCCATATGGAACGTATGGAAAGCGAGAGAATGACTAAGAGGGTGTACGAGAGCGAGGTGGAGGGACAGAGAGGTAGACCGAATGAGAGGTGGAAGGATGGAGTGAGGAAGTACATGAACGAAGGCGGTGCTGGTTGGGGGGAGGGACGTCGACTGACTGGGGACAGAGGTGCATGGGGGCGGTTCGTTCGTGGCCACCCCTTCGGGGATCACGGCGTCAGGCAATAGATAGATAGATAGATATTTATGTGCACTTACAAAAATATAATAAAGTTACTCCTCTAAACAGAGATTTCTTTAAACCACAATTGAAAGAGAACTGATTTAGTTAGGGTAACTAAATTAAACATTTTAAGGTACATCTGGGGTATTTTATGGCTCTTACTATGCTACAAAACTGGGGAGGTTTTTGTTATTTTGGGGTCCCCGTCCTCCCTCATGTTTAGCCCCATTAGTTTTGAAAATGTAAGATGTTGGTCCCATTAGTTTGGCAATTTTAAGACCTTTTGCCCCTGTCTTTGCCAACAATACGGGCTTTTGTATTATTTACTTGTAATTTTTGTCCTGGCAAGCAATAGCAAACCTGTAATTTAGGAGGACCCTGCCATCAGATAGGACATTTGTCTACCAAAAAATGTACTAATCTATCTCGAAAAGGGTCCTTGAGGGTAATTTCTTAAGCTTAATAGAGATGTAGGGAGGAAACTAGAAATAATAATATATACATATAAACATATATCTCTCTTTAACCTCTAAAGCGCGAGCTGTATATAGTGGACACCATGTAACTGGGCGACGATATTAGGCCTCTTTCCCGCCTAAAATAGTAATTTTACGATAAATATTGTTATTACTTATTCATATGCGCCTATTTTATGTTTAATATGAAGATCGTAAAATGTAACAATAAAACAAGTGGGAATAGTGCTTAGATGGTCAAAATCGCGAATTATTGCCGACCGGTCATTCATGAAATATGAGGCAGGCGGCACATACACCCTCCCCTCGCGAGGCCTGAGGCCTGAAGCCTGACTGAGTCACTCACTCTCTCACACTCTCCCTTACGCAACACACTCGCTAGTCACATGACCACACCCTTGGAGATGTTGGCACGAAAATAAACCAATAAATAAGGGAATAAGTGGGAAAATAGGTGATAATGGAAGGGGGGAAGGAGGGGATTTTGACACATGCGGAGGAGTGATAGCGGGCATGGAGGGGAATTATCTCACTTAAACACCATTTCTGTTGTTTTAAGTGCTGCTGGGGCCTTTTAAAAGCTTTTTTTTGGGCCTTGGCTCATATTAGGACGCTCGCCTTCACTCACTACAGACTCGATTGAAGACGCTCGCCGTTCTTGGGTTAAAGTAATCATAAAACCCCTCAGAATCTTCGATGATGTAGTGATATTATCACAGATTCACAACTCTCTCTCTCTCTCTCTCTCTTTTGTGCTATTTTCAAAAATTCACAACTGCACTTTAATATAACAGATATCTCTCTCTCTCTCTCTCTCTCCACCTCTCCTTCCCTCTCACCCTCCCGCCCCCGCCCCTTCCCTATCTCTCTCTCTCTCTCTCTCTCTCTTAGCCACTCTAGATGGAGGGTAAACAAAGTGAAAAGTTAATAGAGAACGAGTGGAGGGGGAACAGGAGGGAGAGAGTGAGTGAGACGTGTGTGTGTGAGTTTTTTATTGTATGCCCGTGTCTGTGTGTATGGAGGAGGGGGGGTGGGTGCGGGGAGAGTGATTTTTCCATCTATATCTATGGGCAATAATAGTCTGGCAGCTTCAGAAATATAGCTACATAAACATTAAACTACCTAACACAATCTACCTTCGATCTAGTTTCCGATTCCAATGTGAAAGAGCCTGAAAATAGTACGAGAAAATTCTTGCTCATCGAAAAATGCAGGGAAAAAAAAAAAAAAAAAAAAAAAAAAAAAAAAAAAAAAGAGGGATTTTTTTTATTTTAATACCACGAATTTTCCGAGTGTTTTTTTATAAACAAATGTTTTCATTTGCATCAATATATAGAGTTTGTAATTAATTAGAAATCTCGGGAAAACCTATTTTCCCCATAAGGCCTATCGATCGATGTTGTTCCCCGATAGTGATTTGAAAAGACATTAGCCTAACCTAACAACCTTACAGGGGCGTAGCTAGAGATTTGGAGGCCCAGGGGGCTTGGTGCCTGGAGGGGCCCCCTCCATGGTTTGCTTATTATAGAAGGGGGTGGGGGTGGCGAGCGAAGCGAGCCTAATCAGCTGGGGGGTTCGGGGGGGCGCTGTAAGCCCCCCCGAGAAAATTTTAGAATAATAATGCTACCTAGGTGCATTTTGACGATATCCATGACTCAATAGTGGGGTACTGGTAATAATTTAATATACAATTAATTATTATATCACCGTTATCTAATGGATTAGGAATACATGTACAATGGATGGTACAATACTGTAAAACATATACCACTTTGATGAACTCTTTCTCTTTGTCGTTCATTAGGCATGTCTGAAATAAGAATATAAAATATAATACTAATAAAATAATAAAAAATAATAATGTACATGAAACGTGATAACATTAAAATATTATTTCAACCCCACCACTGGGAGTTAAAATAGGCGTCATTGGTAGGCCTAATCAAGCTATGCATTACCTCAAATCTCAATACTGGGGGCCTCTTCTTGAGGACCCCAGTAACTTGTTAGAAAGCTTACCAACGTTTGCACCTGACCCTGAACCAGCCAAAGGGCTAGATTAACCTACAAACGAGTATTCAATGCTCACAACTGTGTTCCTTCTTATTTCACAGTTCCTGGGCTTGATATGTACAGCCACCATAGCCTATAGCCTATATGGAAGGCGTATGGTAGCATAAATAAAAGTGCTCCAGAGTCTAAATTTAGGCCTAATCTTGGATTATACACTCAACTTACTAACAATCACCATGTTTCTTGTTGTCAAATTAGGCTATATCTTATTATTCCTTTACACATGCTTACGAAAAACACAGTATATTAACCAACTGTCAAACTCAATAGTGCTATTTTGTAATGTATATAAAGTATAATCATTAGGCCTACCTATAGGCAGTGCGTCCTAAGCAAGTGGCGGGTAGGAGGCTAGGAGCGAGAGCGACGATGTTTCCCCTTGCACCGCCAAATTAATACTGATGGAGTGATCGTTATTTTTCTAATTTTAAATACCCATGACGTCGCAGGATAGAAGAAAAGAAAGAGGTTAAATCAGAAAACACACATGGTGTTTATTTTACTCATTATTAATATTACTTATATGTACAGTATATACTATTAGTATAATTAATATTATTTTCAGATCCATTTGGGGGCCCCCTTCTCTTGGGGGCCCGGGAGGCAATTTCAAACAGCCCCCTCCCGCCCCCCCCCCCCTTAGCTACGCCACTGCAACCTTACCTAACCTAACCTAGTATTATGGGTGGGGGCTGCCGCCCCCACACCCCCGCTGGTTGAGTACTAATCCCTTAGTAAATAAAAAAAAACAAAATTGGCTGTCGATTATACGAAGGTGAAATGAAGTCGATGAAGTCTATGGTGTTTACTCTACAATCTTCAGCTTTGATTGTACATTGATAACGGGAATGTACCGTATTGACAACCTTGTTACGAAAATTTAATTTTAGTAGCATACTTTTATATTAGGTATTTCCGAGGGTTTAACATATTTTCATATGATCTTTAGAGCTGTCGATAACTGGAAGTACCGTATTGACAACCTTGTTACGAAAAATAAATGTTAGTACCATACTTTTTTATTAGGTTTTGCCGAGGGTTAAAACAAATTTTCTTATGATCTTTAGAGCATAAAATTATAGATTCAATATTTATCTTCAAATATATCAATAAAATTCGTGGTATTAAAATAACATTGAACCAAAAAGAGCTCGTGTGACACCGGCTGACAGAGGGTCAGGATGAGGGTGGTCTGTAGGAGGGGGGGGGGGGGGGGGTGTGAGTCAGGGAAGAGGGGGGAGGTGTTCTGAAGAGGGGCCATTTGAGGCGAAGAGGGTTGGTCTGAGGGGAAGAGGAGGGAGGGGTTCTGAAGGAGGGGTGGTTTGAGGGGAGGAGGGTTGGTCTGAGGGGAGGAAGGAAGTGTTCTGAAGGGGGTGGTTTGAGGGTAGGAGGGGGTGAGTGAGGGAATGACGGGGGAGGTGTTCTGAAAGGGGGATTCTATAGAGGGGTGTGGCAAATAGTTAAGAAGCCAGCCCTCTTAGACTCACACTTCGATAACCAGTACCTCCAAAGTATCTCTGGGCTTAAATATAGTTGAATACGTTTCGTTGAAGTAGGGTTGATTTACGTTAAATTATCCAAAGTAATCCAATCCAGCTATGGTGGAAAAGGATTAATGTAAATGTTAAATGTAACTAAATTGGCTATCACCTACTTGGTATTCGTGGCTTCATCGGGTTAGTTATAGGTCACGCACTGCCAAGGCACCTGTCATCTTTGATTGATGGATTTATGTGTCACAGCATTGATAGGTCATCACAATTCTCACTTAACTCAAGATATAAATAGTTAGATTTAGAATTCGTGATTTCCAATATTACTATACAAATTATCTAAAAAAATTACTTTAAGAAATAACAAATGTTAAAGGGTAATTACCATTCGTTTGTAATAATAGTGCGGCGTAACGATACTACCGACAATTTATCGAGCGGAGTACCGAACTATGTATGTCCTATATACGTACGAACCTAGCTACGTATGACCACAGTTAGAATTCGCAACTATATTCCTAACTTACTAAAGAGCAATAATAATAATATCCCTCACTAAGCGTGGTAGGACTTATCTTGGCTAGTCGGTGGAAGAAGTTATTCGTAGACGTTAATGTAATATTCTTCCAGTTATTAATCCGTCTTACTTCTACACTGTCTAATGTCCGACTGTGAACTTACCCAGGCTATTTTTCATTCCCATCGTTTCGCGCCACTCAATTCCATGACGTCAGATCTAAATATAAATTTCGAAATGTTTCGTTTTGTTTTACATTTGTGTGATACTTATGTGTGTTTCACAGTTTCACTCTGTAATTATTTAGAAACAATATTTCAGCTTATGATTTAGTTGTTTACTGTATCTTGAATTAATGGCTGTTCGTAACCAGAGTTCACACTTTCGGGATAACATTAGTTCCCATTATATTTTCTGACTTACGGAGTAGCATTTTATTATTTGTACACAATCCTCTCCACTCAGTGATATTACCTTCAAGCTATAATCCCATCACCTTTTACAGACTTAACACGCACAAATACTATCTTCTCTCCCTCCCTGCCCACCCCAAACCAGCTTCCAGAAGCACATCCATACTCGCATCTCTCGCCGTTCCATCCACTCACTCCTAAACAACACGCAGCTGCAGGCACGACCTCCCGAAATCCATCCTTCTGAATCCTCCCTTCCTCGCGAGGACAGAGTCCACCTGGCCAGGCTGAGATGCGGACACCATCCAGCCCTTCTGAGCTATCAGAAGAGACTGGATGACTCTGTCACCGACTCCTGCCCAGGTTGTAACACAGCACCCCATACTATTAAACACATCATAGAAGACTGCATTTCACACAACCACTTACGCCAACAACACAATCTACACTCCTTGATAGCTCTGTGGGAAAGCCCGACCGTGGCCATGGCCTTCCTTAGGGACTCAGGGCTGTTCGGCCAGGTAGCTTAGGGGAAAACAACAACAAACTTAATATTACACTAAATCCCATAACCATTTAAAATTAATGTTTATGCATTTTCTATCCAATATAATAATTTCCCTGTCAGGTAATTCTGACAAGGGGAGGAGGGGCCGGTTTGAAGAGGGGAGGAGTGAGAGAGGGGAAGAGGAGGGATGTGTTCTAAAGAGAGGTCATTTGAGGGGAGGAGGGAGGGTCTAGGAGGAGGGGGGTTGTTCTGAAGTGGGGAGGAGTGAGCGAGGGGAGGAGGGAGGTGTTCTGAAGAGAGGTCGTTTGAGTGGAGGAAGAATTGAGTGAGAAGAGGACGAGGGAGGTGTCATTTGAGGGGAGGACGTGGGTGGTCTGAGGGGAGGAGAATGTCTGAAGAGGGGTCGTTTGAGGGGAGGATGGGTGGCCTGAAGAGGAGAGGGGGCGGTTTGAAAAGGGGAGGAGGAAGGAGGTGTTCTGAAGAGAGGTCATTTGAGGGGAGGAGGGGTGGTCTGAGGTAGGTTTGAAGAGGGGATGTAAGAGGGTAGGCAGAGGGGAGGAGGGAGGGTCTGAAGGAGGTCTGAAGAGGGGAGGAGGGAGGGTCTGAGGGAGGAGTGAGTGAGGGGGGAGGGAGGGTCTGAGGGAAGTCTGAAGAGAGGAGGAAGAAAATGGTCTGAGGGGAGAATCAATGAAGACGTTGGAGATATTGTGAGATGGAATTAATGACCAGATTGGAGGGTTGAAAATAGTATGAAGATCTTGGAAAATGAACAAATTATAAGCCAACAATGCGAAACAGTAAAAGGGTATCACACAAGATTATTCATTGGTAATTTCAGTTTGGAGAATACATGATGATTCACCACAATATACTCCGTTTCTTTACAACTGGCGGTAAATTGCAAGGTCCCCATCAAGATTTATCAGTTAGTTTGACGATTTTGTAGTGAAATATGGTGCTAATTATATAAACTTGGTCTTAATTTGATGCAAAGTCATAATTGTTTCATAATTTTCCACAAACTATCATGAAATTTAATGCGAAGGGATTTAAATTACCGTCAGATGAAAAGAAAGAGTATAGTTTATCGATAAAAGATGTTATTCTTCCGTGCTGATTCCCTGTCTAGGCAAACTCGTCTGTCTTTTTTCTAACTTCTTCCCTTCTTGCTGGAAGTTTGCTCTTATTCAACCTGTTTCAAAAAATGGCGACTGCTCTGAACCCTACAATAACCCGGGTTGGAATCCTGATGGATCACATATATGCTTTCATTAGAGGTGATTGGTGTTGTGGTGAAATTAATAACAAATAGATTATCATCTAATGATCTCTTTTCTTGCAGCTCTAAAGTTTTTGAAACTATTCTTAATTCAAATATTTATAAAGCATTTGTCTGCCCATAATCTACTCCTTAAGGGGACACTGACTGTTTAAGGGGACACTGACTGTTTAAGGGGACATTGACTGTTTAAGGGGACACTGACTGTTTTTTTGGTTTATATATTCATTCATTCATAAATTCTTAGTTTCCTTGCTAGACTTCCCTTAAACTTAGAAAAACATCTCCTAGACCCCCCTCCCAAGATAAATTTGTACATTTTCCGATAGAAAAATGTCCCGGCCGAAGGCCGAAGGCCGATTCCTCTTACAATTACAGGCTCGCTATCGCTCGCCTGGAAAATTATCGACACCTAAATGGCACAAAAGGTTCTAATATTGACAAACAAATTGGGTGAAAGGTCATAAAATCCCCAAACTAATGGAACCAACGTCTTAAAATCTCTAAACTAGTGGGGCTAAACATTAGGGAGAAGGGGGTCCAGAAAAACGGTCTGTCTCTCCTTAAAGGCCAGTCTACTGGTGACCGTCTCTCTTATCTTACTAACTCTTACTCGTCCTACGTTTGGGACTTTGGTAAAACCTTTCTATTGCGCTATACATATAAAACAAAACATTGATAGAGTCTGGCACAAATGTCTGAACTATCCTCCTTCGGTTTCTATCCCTCCATCTGTGCCTTAGTCTCCAATTTTCTTTCTGGCCGTTGCATAGCTGTGGTTGTGGACGGTCATCGCTCACTTCCTTAACCTATCAATTTTAGAGTTCCTCAGGGTTTAGTCCTGTCTCCAGTTCTCTTTCTAATATTCATTAATGATCTTCTCAACTGTACCTCCAGTCCTATCCACTCTTATGTCAATGATTCTACCTTACACTATTCACCTTGTTTCTCACAACGACCCACCACACAATCACTCCAAACCTCACGTGATGAGGCAACAGCACGCCTATCGTCTGATACATCAACTATTTACGTTTGGGCAGAGGAAATATATTGTATTCAACGCTTCCAAAACCCAACTTCTTTAAGGAGAGATTTCCACTTGGGGGATTTTTTTTCTTGACCCCTTTCTCCCTTATGGTTAGCCCCATTGCTTTTGATATTTTATGATGTTCGCCCCATTAGTTTGGCGATTTTAAGAACTTTCGCCCCATTTCTGTCCATTTTAAGACTTTTCGTGCCATTTAGGTGTCGATTTTTTCCTGGCGAGCAATAGCGAGCCTGTAATTTAAGAGGAATCGGCCTTCGGCCGGGACATTTTTCTACCGAAAAATGTACAAAATCTTGAAAGGGGGTCTCGGGGCTGTAATGTTAAGCTTGATGGAAGTCTAGCGAACTAACTAAAAACCTCCCCTTAAGTATCACATTCTTAGACACGACTATCCCTTACTCTTCAACAATACATAAGTCAACCCTTCATCTTCTCTCAGTATCTTGGGGTTTCTCTTTCTCCTGACCTTCCTTGGAAAGATCATATTACCACTTTTATTAAAACAGCTTCCCAGAAGTTGGGTGTGCTCAACCATCTCCGTGGGATCTTCACCTACACACAGCATACTGCTCTGTACAGGGGCACAGTGCGCTCTTGTAGCGAGTATTGTTTGCATATGTGGCGAGTTTCCACCCATGTCATTCTCCTCGAAAGGGTAGAGTCATAATCATTTCATCTCATCAACTCACTTCCTTAAGGGGAGATTTCCACTGGAGGGAGTTTTTTCTTGACGCCTTTCTCCCTCATGTTTATCCCCATTGCTTTTCTAATTTTAAGACGTTCGCCCCATTATTTTGATGATTTTAAGAACTTTCAACCCATTTCTGTCAATTTTAAGACCTTTCGTGCAATTTAGGTGTCGATTTTATCCTGGCGAGCGATAGCGAGCCTGTAATTTAAGAGGAACCGGCTTTCAGCCGGGACATTTTTCTACCGAAAAATGTTCACATTTATCTTGAAAGGGGCTCAAGGGGGTGTAATCTTATGCTTGATGGATATCTAGAGACCAAACTAAAAACCTCCCCTTAACTAATTCCCTGCAATCTCTCTCTATGCTGCAATGTTGCATTTATCTCACTCTTAAACTGATCTTACAATAATCAGTGTCCTTCAGAGCTTTTTAAGTGAATACTTTCTCCCCTACTGAAAGTGAGGGGAACCCACCTTTCAACACAATCCCACCCCTATTCTGTCCAACTCTGTAACCCCAGAGTGAACTGATTCTCCAAGTCGTTCTTCTAGTCCACGTAAGCTGTCTCTCCCTCATCCTTTGATTTAAACTGCTTCACGCTGTGTCCAGACCTTCAATTTATCTCTCTATCACTCTTTCAATTTTTGATACCCATTTTTTTGTCAATATTAGGACCTTACCTGTAATTTAAGTTTCGATTTTTTCCTGGCGAGCAATAGCGAGCCTGTAATATATGAGGAACTGGCCTTTGTCCGGGACATTTTTCTACCGAAAAGTGTACAAATTTATCTCGAAGGGGGGTCCATGGGTTATTTATGTAATGCTTGCTAGAGGTCTAGGGAGCAAAGGAAAACAAATATATATACTGTATACCGGTAATACTACAAAACAAACAAACAACCAAACGCATGATATAACGTCCCCCTAAAAAAGACCATATATTTAGCATTTGTCATACAGTACTCCCTCAGACTACAGCAACTCTCTCTCTCTCTCTCTCTCTCTCTCTCTCTCTCTCTCTCTCTCTCTCTCTCTCTCTCTCTCTCTCTCTCAATTGGTAGTAAAGGATGGGGAGCCAATTTTCTACTGATCAATCACTTTCTCTCTCTCTTTCTCTCTCTCTCTCTCTCTCTCAATTGGTAGTAAAGGATGGGGAGCCAATTTTCTACTGATCAATCACTTTCTCTCTCTCTCTCTCTCTCTCACCTCTCTCTCACCTCTCTCTCTCTCTCTCACTCTCTCCCTCGCGTAGTAAAGGATGGGGAGCCAATTTTCTACTGATCAATTACTTTCTCAATCACTTTCTCTCTCTCTCTCTCTCTCTCTCTCTCTCTCTCTCTCTCTCTCTCCCAACCCTCTCTCGTTCTCTCTCTCTCCCTCCCTCTCTCTCTCTCAATTGGTAGTAAAGGATGGGGAGCCAATTTTCTACTGATCAATCACTTTCTCTCTCTCTCTCTCTCTCTCTCTCTCTTAATTGGTAGTAAAGGATGGGGAGCCAATTTTCTACTGATCAATCACTTTCTCTCTCTCTCTCTCTCTCTCTCTCTCTCTCTCTCTCTCTCTCTTAATTGGTAGTAAAGGATGGGGAGCCAATTTTCTACTGATCAATCACTTTCTCTCTCTCTTTCTCTCTCTCTCTCTCTCTCAATTGGTAGTAAAGGATGGGGAGCCAATTTTCTACTGATCAATTACTTTCTCTCTCTCTCTCTCTTTCTCTCTCTCTCTCTCTCTCTCTCTCAATTGGTAGTAAAGGATGGGGAGCCAATTTTCTACTGATCAATTACTTTCTCAATCACTTTCTCTCTCTCTCTCTCTCTCTCTCTCTCTCTCTCTCTCTCTCTCTCTCTCTCTCTCAATTGGTAGTAAAGGATGGGGAGCCAATTTTCTACTGATCAATCACTTTCTCTCTCTCTCTCTCTCTCTCTCTCTCTCTCTCTCTCTCTCAATTGGTAGTAAAGGATGGGGAGCCAATTTTCTACTGATCAATCACTTTCTCTCTCTCTCTCTCTCTCTCTCTCTCTCTCTCTCTCTCTTTGGTAGTAAAGGATGGGGAGCCAATGTTTCTACTGATCAATCACGTTCTCTCTCTCTCTCTCTCTCTCTCTCGCTCTCTCTCCTCTCTCTCTCTCCCCTCTCAATTGGTAGTACGGATGGGGAGCCAATTTTCTACTGACCAATCACGTGTTCTCTCTCTCTCTCTCTCTCTCTCTCAACCTCTCACGCTCTCCCCTCTCTTATTGGTAGTAAAGGATGGGAGCCAATTTCCTCTACTGATCAATCACTTTCTCTCTCTCGCTCTCTCTCTCTCTCTCAATTGGTAGTAAAGGATGGGAGCCAATTTTCTACTGATCAATCACTTTCTTCTCTCTCTCCTCTCTCTCTCTCTCCTCGTCTCTCTCTCTCTCAATTGGTAGTAAAGGATGGGAGCCAATTTTCTACTGATCAATCACTTCTCTCTCTCTCTCTCTCTCTCTCCTCTCTCTCAATTGGTATAAAGATGGGAAGCCAATTTTCTACTGATCACTCACTTTCTCTCTCTCTCTCTCTCTCTCTCTCTCTCTCTCAATTGGTAGTAAAGGATGGGGAGCCAATTTTCTACTGATCAATCACTTTCTCTCTCTCTCTCTCTCTCAATTGGTAGTAAAGGATGGGGAGCCAATTTTCTACTGATCAATCACTTTCTCTCTCTCTCTCTCTCTCTCTCTCTCTCTCTCTCTCAATTGGTAGTAAAGGATGGGGAGCCAATTTTCTACTGATCAATCACTTTCTCTCTCTCTCTCTCTCAATTGGTAGTAAAGGATGGGGAGCCAATTTTCTACTGATCAATCACTTTCTTCCAACATTAGTTATTTGGGGTTGAGCTATACTGTATATAGCAACCCCTTCTGTACCAGCGACGCCTTTAATATTTGGGGTTGAGCTATACTGTATATAGCAACCCCTTCTGTACCAGCGACGCCTTTAATATTTGGGGTTGAGCTATACTGTATATAGCAACCCCTTCTGTACCAGCGACGCCTTTAATATTTTATTCTGGCAATTATAAGACGATTTTATTCAGCATACGAAGGACCACCAACAATTATTCAGCATACGAAGGACCACCAACAATTAACAAGCTTCGAACTATCTCAACCAATCCTTTTAAGGGCAGGTTTCTAGTTTGTTTCCTACTCCTCCAGCAATCATAAAATTTCACCCCCTTGACTCCCTTTCAAGATAAATTTGTACATTTTTCGGTAGAAAAATGTCCCGACCGAAGGCCGATTACTCTTAAATTACAGGCTCGCTATCTCTCGCCAGGATAAAATCGACACCTAAATGGCACGAAAGGTCTTAAAATTGACAAAATGGGGCGGAAATTCTTAAAAATCACCAAACTAATGGGGCAAACATCTTAAAATCTCAAAAGCAATGGGGCTAGACATGAGGGAGAAAGGGGTAAAGAAAAAAGTCCTTCAAGTGGAAATCTCCCCTTAACTACCACAGATCCCTCTTAATCTGATTAATATAACCTAAATATAGCTAGAATATAATATAACCTAAATATAGCTAGAATATAATATAACCTAAATATAGCTAGAATATAATATAACCTAAATATAGCTATAATATAATATAACCTAAATATAGCTATAATATAATATAACCTAAATATAGCTATAATATAATATAACCTAAATATAGCTATAATATAATATAACCTAAATATAGCTATAATATAATATAACCTAAATATAGCTATAATATAATATAACCTAAATATAGCTATAATATAATATAACCTAAATATAGCTATAATATAATATAACCTAAATATAGCTATAATATAACCTAAATATAGCTATAATATAATATAACCTAAATATAGCTATAATATAATATAACCTAAATATAGCTATAATATAATATAACCTAAATATAGCTATAATATAATATAACCTAAATATAGCTATAATATAATATAACCTAAATATAGCTATAATATAATATAACCTAAATATAGCTATAATATAATATAACCTAAATATAGCTATAATATAATATAACCTAAATATAGCTATAATATAATATAACCTAAATATAGCTATAATATAATATAACCTAAATATAGCTATAATATAATATAACCTAAATATAGCTATAATATAATATAACCTAAATATAGCTATAATATAATATAACCTAAATATAGCTATAATATAACCTAAATATAGCTATAATATAATATAACCTAAATATAGCTATATAATATAACCTAAATATAGCTAGAATATAATATAACCTAAATATAGCTAGAATATAATATAACCTAAATATAGCTAGAATATAATATAACCTAAATATAGCTAGAATATAATATAACCTAAATATAGCTAGAATATAATATAACCTAAATATAGCTAGAATATAATATAACCTAAATATAGCTAGAATATAATATAACCTAAATATAGCTAGAATATAATATAACCTAAATATAGCTAGAATATAATATAACCTAAATATAGCTAGAATATAATATAACCTAAATATAGCTAGAATATAATATAACCTAAATATAGCTAGAATATAATATAACCTAAATATAGCTAGAATATAATATAACCTAAATATAGCTAGAATATAATATAACCTAAATATAGCTAGAATAATATAACCTAAATATAGCTAGAATATAATATAACCTAAATATAGCTAGAATATAATATAACCTAAATATAGCTAGAATATAATATAACCTAAATATAGAATATAATATAACCTAAATATAGCTAGAATATAATATAACCTAAATATAGCTAGAATATAATATAACCTAAATATAGCTAGAATATAATATAACCTAAATATAGCTAGAATATAATATAACCTAAATATAGCTAGAATATAATATAACCTAAATATAGCTAGAATATAATATAACCTAAATATAGCTAGAATATAATATAACCTAAATATAGCTAGAATATAATATAACCTAAATATAGCTAGAATATAATATAACCTAAATATAGCTAGAATATAATATAACCTAAATATAGCTAGAATATAATATAACCTAAATATAGCTAGAATATAATATAACCTAAATATAGCTATAATATAATATAACCTAAATATAGCTAGAATATAATATAACCTAAATATAGCTAGAATATAATATAACCTAAATATAGCTAGAATATAATATAACCTAAATATAGCTATAATATAATATAATATAACCTAAATATAGCTATAATATAATATAACCTAAATATAGCTAGAATATAATATAACCTAAATATAGCTAGAATATAATATAACCTAAATATAGCTAGAATATAATATAACCTAAATATAGCTAGAATATAATATAACCTAAATATAGCTAGAATATAATATAACCTAAATATAGCTATAATATAATATAACCTAAATATAGCTAGAATATAATATAACCTAAATATAGCTAGAATATAATATAACCTAAATATAGCTAGAATATAATATAACCTAAATATAGCTAGAATATAATATAACCTAAATATAGCTAGAATATAATATAACCTAAATATAGCTAGAATATAATATAACCTAAATATAGCTAGAATATAATATAACCTAAATATAGCTAGAATATAATATAACCTAAATATAGCTAGAATATAATATAACCTAAATATAGCTAGAATATAATATAACCTAAATATAGCTAGAATATAATATAACCTAAATATAGCTAGATATAATATAACCTAAATATAGCTAGAATATAATATAACCTAAATATAGCTAGAATATAATATAACCTAAATATAGCTAGAATATAATATAACCTAAATATAGCTAGAATATAATATAACCTAAATATAGCTAGAATATAATATAACCTAAATATAGCTAGAATAATATAACCTAAATATAGCTAGAATATAATATAACCTAAATATAGCTAGAATAATATAACCTAAATATAGCTAGAATATAATATAACCTAAATATAGCTAGAATATAATATAACCTAAATATAGCTAGAATATAATATAACCTAAATATAGCTAGAATATAATATAACCTAAATATAGCTAGATAATAACCTAATTAACCTAAATATAGCTAGATATAATATAACCTAAATATAGCTAGAATATAATATAACCTAAATATAGCTAGAATATAATATAACCTAAATATAGCTAGAATATAATATAACCTAAATATAGCTATAATATAATATAATATAACCTAAATATAGCTATAATATAATATAACCTAAATATAGCTAGAATGACCTAAATATAGCTAGAATGACCTAAATATAGCTAGAATGACCTAAATATAGCTAGAATAATATAACCTAATATAGCTAGAATATAGCTAAATATAGCTAGAATATAATATAACCTAAATATAGCTAGAATATAATATAACGCAGGTCGCTGGTACTCAAAGGGTTGAAACTATTGCTGGCTACCGTAAAATGGTCTAACTTCGGTCAAGGGGGTATACTTCGGTCAAGGGGGTATACTTCGGTCAAGGGGGTATACTTCGGTCAAGGGGGTATACTTCGGTCAACGGGGTATACTTCGGACAAGGGGGTATACTTCGGACAAGGGGGTATACTTCGGTCAAGGGGGTATCCTTCGGACAAGGGGGTATACTTCGGTCAAGGGGGTATACTTCGGTCAAGGGGGTATACTTCGGTCAAGGGGGTATACTTCAGTCAAGGGGGTATACTTCGGTCAAGGGGGTATACTTCGGTCAAGGGGGTATACTTCGGTCAAGGGGGTATACTTCGGTCAAGGGGGTATACTTCGGTCAAGGGGGTATACTTCGATCAAGGGGGTATACTTCGGACAAGGGGGTCATACTTCGGACAAGGGGGTCATACTTCGGACAAGGGGGTCATACTTCGGACAAGGGGGTCATACTTCGGTCAAGGGGGTCATACTTCGGTCAAGGGGTCATACTTCGGACAAGGGAGTCATATTTCGGACAAGGGGGTCATACTTCGGACAAGGGGGTATACTTCGGTCAAGGGGGTATCCTTCGGACAAGGGGGTATACTTCGGACAAGGGGGTATACTTCGGACAAGGGGGTATACTTCGGTCAAGGGGGTATACTTCGGTCAAGGGGGTATACTTCGGCCAAGGGGGTATACTTCGGACAACGGGGTATACTTCGGACAACGGGGTATACTTCGGACAACGGGGTATACTTCTGACAAGGGGGTATACTTCGGTCAAGGGGGTATACTTCGGACAACGGGGTATACTTCGGACAAGGGGGTATACTTCGGACATTTCTGGCTAAAAGTATATATGTTACACTTATGGAAAAATGGATCTGCATTATGGAAGAACACCACAGATATAATTGTGTTTCCATAACATCATGTATTTATCCCA
>CM064533.1:7746462-7898962 GCA_032716605.1 Paralithodes platypus | reverse complement strand
CCTCTGTATACCACCCATCTCTGTATACCACCCACCTCTGTATACCACCCATCTCTGTATACCACCCATCACTGTATACCACCCACCACTGTATACCACCCACCTCTGTATACCACCCATCACTGTATACCACCCATCTCTGTATACCACCCATCACTGTATACCACCCATCACTGTATACCACCCATCTCTGTATACCACCCATCACTGTATACCACCCATCACTGTATACCACCCATCTATGTATACCACCCATCTCTGTATACCACCCATCACTGTATACCACCCATCACTGTATACCACCCACCTCTGTATACCACCCATCTCTGTATACCACCCATCACTGTATACCACCCATCTCTGTATACCACCCATCACTGTATACCACCCATCTCTGTATACCACCCATCACTGTATACCACCCATCTCTGTATACCACCCATCTCTGTATACCACCCATCTCTGTATACCACCCATCTCTGTATACCACCCATCACTGTCTACCACCCATCTCTGTCTACCACCCATCTCTGTATACCACCCATCACTGTATACCACCCATCACTGTATACCACCCACCTCTGTATACCACCCATCACTGTATACCACCCATCTCTGTATACCACCCATCACTGTATACCACCCATCACTGTATACCACCCACCTCTGTATACCACCCATCACTGTATACCACCCATCCATCTCTGTATACCACCCATCACTGTATACCACCCATCACTGTATACCACCCATCACTGTATACCACCCATCACTGTATACCACCCATCACTGTATACCACCCATCACTGTATACCACCCATCACTGTATACCACCCATCACTGTATACCACCCATCACTATACCACCCATCACTGTATACCACCCATCACTGTATACCACCCATCTCTGTATACCACCCATCTCTGTATACCACCCATCACTGTATACCACCCATCACTGTATACCACCCATCACTGTATACCACCCATCTCTGTATACCACCCATCTCTGTATACCACCCATCACTGTATACCACCCATCACTGTATACCACCCATCTCTGTATACCACCCATCACTGTATACCACCCATCACTGTATACCACCCATCTCTGTATACCACCCATCTCTGTATACCACCCATCACTGTATACCACCCATCACTGTATACCACCCACCTCTGTATACCACCCATCTCTGTATACCACCCATCACTGTATACCACCCATCACTGTATACCACCCACCTCTGTATACCACCTACCTCTGTATACCACCCATCTCTGTATACCACCCACCTCTGTATACCACCCATCTCTGTATACCACCCATCTCTGTATACCACCCATCACTGTATACCACCCATCTCTGTATACCACCCATCTCTGTATACCACCCATCACTGTATACCACCCATCACTGTATACCACCCATCACTGTATACCACCCATCTCTGTATACCACCCATCTCTGTATACCACCCATCACTGTATACCACCCATCACTGTATACCACCCATCTCTGTATACCACCCATCACTGTATACCACCCATCTCTGTATACCACCCATCACTGTATACCACCCATCTCTGTATACCACCCATCACTGTATACCACCCATCACTGTATACCACCCACCTCTGTATACCACCCACCTCTGTATACCACCCATCTCTGTATACCACCCATCACTGTATACCACCCATCACTGTATACCACCCACCTCTGTATACCACCTACCTCTGTATACCACCCATCTCTGTATACCACCCACCTCTGTATACCACCCATCTCTGTATACCACCCATCTCTGTATACCACCCATCTCTGTATACCACCCATCTCTGTATACCACCCATCTCTGTATACCACCCATCACTGTATACCACCCATCTCTGTATACCACCCATCACTGTATACCACCCATCTCTGTATACCACCCATCTCTGTATACCACCCATCTCTGTATACCACCCATCTCTGTATACCACCCATCACTGTCTACCACCCATCTCTGTCTACCACCCATCTCTGTATACCACCCATCACTGTATACCACCCACCTCTGTATACCACCCATCTCTGTATACCACCCATCACGGTCTACCACCCATCTCTGTCTACCACCCATCTCTGTATACCACCCATCTCTGTATACCACCCATCTCTGTATACCACCCATCTCTGTCTACCACCCATCTCTGTATACCACCCATCACTGTATACCACCCATCACTGTATACCACCCATCTCTGTATACCACCCATCACTGTATACCACCCATCTCTGTATACCACCCATCTCTGTATACCACCCATCTCTGTATACCACCCATCACTGTCTACCACCCATCTCTGTCTACCACCCATCTCTGTCTACCACCCATCTCTGTCTACCACCCATCTCTGTCTACCACCCATCTCTGTATACCACCCACCTCTGTATACCACCCATCTCTGTATACCACCCATCACTGTCTACCACCCATCTCTGTCTACCACCCATCTCTGTATACCACCCATCTCTGTATACCACCCATCTCTGTATACCACTTTCATTCTTACCCACAGATCCATACTCTCTTACACACTCCTTCCATTTATTACATATATACAAACCCACACCTCCTTCCGCTCAATCACTCCAGCACATATACCCATTCCATAATCCGATTCCTTCACACATCTATCCCTCTAATTTGTTTCAGTCATTCCACATACAGTACATCGCACTCCACATTCGCTAGCACTCTCAGAATCTCCCTCTCTTACATAGCCTACCATCATTAATTCCTCTCACATTCCGGGTCGCCAGATGAAAACAGTCCCTAGTCTAGTCCTTGGTCGTCAAACAGTTTGTCTGTCTGAATCCGAGTCATATTTATTTTATTTATTTATTTATTTATTTATATGATCTTTATTGATTTAGTTAGTTATTCAAGAATAGGGGTACAGGCCCTATTACCAACTCCTTGGACGCCTTTAAGGGGAGGTTTTTAGGGTGTTTCCTACTCCTCCAGCAATCTTTAAATTTCACCCCCTTGACCCCCTTTCAAGATCAATTTTTACTTTTTTCGGTAGAAAAATTTCCCGGCCTTCGGCCGGGAAATCGACACCTAAATGGCATGAAAGGTTTTAAAATTGATAGAATGGGGCGGAAATTCTTAAAATCACCAAATTAATGGGGCAAATGTCTTAAAATCTCAAAAGCATTGGGGCTAGACATGAGGAAGAAAGGGGTCAGGAAAAAAGTCCCTCAAGTGAAAATCTCCCCTTAACGACACACTCAATAGACATAAGAGGCTTATTAATCCCCTCACTCATGGGAAGGAGCCATTACCCACAGGGGGCTAAAAATAGTTCATTATTTGTAATAATGGGTCTACTGCAGGAGGATCTGACTATATTTACAAAACAATATAAATAAATAAATGCAAAATAAAATAATAATATTCAAACAGATACTCACTCTCTCTCTCCCGTAGAGGAGTTGACGAAAGGAAAGTTCAGAGAGAGAGAGAGAGTGAGAGAGAGAGACGATCCGGAGGAGGGTGGTTGTCTGAGAGGAAAATCAATAAAGAAGCTGAGGATTAGAGCTTAAGGGGGGTCACCTGTTTTTGTTCTGTCCTTTTCTATCTTTCTCTGGCTTGTATCCATTTGGCCCCATTCAGCCCACTGGTTTAAGACGTTTATCCCCATCCAGGTGTCAATTTTTTACTGGTGAGCGGTAGCGAGCCAGCATATTTTTTATTTTTGTTTGACAGCAGGCTAAATTTGTAAATTTTTTGATAGAAAAATGTCTCCGGCGAAGCCGGATTTCTTCATATAATGCTGGCTCGCTATCGCTCGCCAGGAAGAAATCGACACCTAGATGGGGATAAAAGTCTTACAATAGTTAGCTGAATGGGGCCGAATGGATACAAGCCAGAGAAAGAGAAAAAAGGGCAGAAATAACAAAAAGCAGGTCACCCCCCTTAAGAAAGTAAGTAATGCGAGGAGGGAATGACTGTGGAGGGAATGACTGTGGAGGGAATGACTGTGGAGGGAATGACTGTGGAGGGAATGACTGTGGAGGGAATGACTGTGGAGGGAATGACTGTGAAGGGGATGGTTGTGGAGGGTCAGGCTGTGAAGGGGATGGTTGTGGAGGGAATGACTGTGAAGGGGATGGTTGTGGAGGGTCAGGCTGTGAAGGGGATGGTTGTGGAGGGAATGACTGTGAAGGGGATGGTTGTGGAGGTTCAGGCTGTGAAGGGGATGGTTGTGGAGGGAATGACTGTGAAGGGGATGGTTGTGGAGGTTCAGGCTGTGAAGGGGATGGTTGTGGAGGGAATGACTGTGAAGGGGATGGTTGTGGAGGTTCAGGCTGTGAAGGGGATGGTTGTGGAGGGAATGACTGTGAAGGGGATGGTTGTGGAGGGAATGACTGTGAAGGGGATGGTTGTGGAGGTTCAGGCTGTGAAGGGGATGGTTGTGGAGGGAATGACTGTGAAGGGGATGGTTGTGGAGGGTCAGGCTGTGAAGGGGATGGTTGTGGAGGGAATGACTGTGAAGGGGATGGTTGTGGAGGGTCTAGCTGTGAAAGGGGGTCTAGGGGGTGTTCTTGTAAGCTTGATGGAGGTCTAGCGAGGAAACCCTTTGAGTACCAGCGATGTGGGTTATATTATATTCTAGCTATATTTAGACGATATTATGCAGCTTAAGAATGATCTGTGGTAGTTTAAATGATTGGTTGAGATAGTTCGATACCTTGTTATTGCTAGAGATTTTTCCTAATTCTCAATAATACCGTGTAATAGTTGCCAGAATACGGTGAAAAGGACGTCCCCGGTACTGAACGGGTTAACCCTTTGTGGGGCAGAGTGCTTTTGGAGAGAGTGCTTTTGGAGAGAGTGCTTTTGGAGAGAGTGCTTTTGGAGAGAGTGCTTTTGGAGAGAGTGCTTTTGGAGAGAGTGCTTTTGGAGAGAGTGCTTTTGGAGAGAGTGCTTTTGGAGAGAGTGCTTTTGGAGAGAGTGCTTTTGGAGATAGTGCTTTTGGAGAGAGTGCTTTTGGAGAGAGTGCTTTTGGAGATAGTGCTTTTGGAAATAGTGCTTTTGGAGAGAGTGCTTTGGGAGAGAGTGCTTTTGGAGATAGTGCTTTTGGAGATAGTGCTTTTGGAGACCGTGATCTGGAGATAGTGTTTTTGGAGAGAGTGCTTTTGGAGAGTGTGCTTTTGGAGAGAGTGATTTTGGAGATAGTGCTTTTGGAGAGAGTGATTTTGGAGATAGTGCTCTTGGAGATAGTGCTTTTGGAGATAGTGCTTTTGGAGATAGTGCTTTTGGAGATCGTGCTTTTGGAGATCGTGCTTTTGGAGAGAGTGCAAATGCTCATAGGTCCAAATTTGCTTGATCCCTCGCATGATCACATTTGGTCACTTTCCCTATAAAGGGTTAAGGGTGGATGGGCGTGTTTATTTGCTTATATAATTATTTATTTTCTATTTGTTTTAGTTTCCTCCGTAGACCTTCATCAAGCTTAAATAATAAAATATACAAAATAATAAAACACAAAATAAAATAAAAATCACCCCCAAGACACCTCATCTAGATAAATATGCACATTTTTCAATATATAAATGTCCCGGCCGAAGGCCGGTTACTACTAAATCACAGGCTCGCTATCGCTTGCCAGGAAAAAGTAGACACCTAAATTGTACGAAATGTCTAAATATTCACAAAGAAATGTGTCTTAATATTGCCGAATTAATGGGACGATCGTCTTAGTATATCAAAACTAATGGGGTTAAACATGACTGAGAATGGGGCCAGAAAACACCAACCACCTCCTCTTAAATGTATGGCAAGGCGTGACACATATTCATATGAAGTACAGTCGCGCTAATAAGTCATGTCCCAGCTGTCATTACGTTTGGCTCGCACTGTGCTGTATTAATGTCTGCAAAATGTTGAATAGGGTGGGTAAGTGTAGGAACATGTTTGTATATTTCACTCGATATGAAGAAATGAAGCTTAGATATTGCTGATACCAATTATTGATCAAAACATACTTGGTGCCGAGTCATGACTTATTAGCGCGACTGTACATGGGCATTTTGTATGGGCCAATGTTTTGTGACCGCTCTTATGGGGGCTCCTCTTCTCCCTCATGCTTAGCCCTATTCGTGTTGAGATTTTAAGACGCTCGCCCCATTAGTTTGGCGATTTAAATCACTTCCGCCCCATTTTTGTCAATGTTATGACCTTTCGTTCCATTTACTATGGGTTTCAGAGGCCGTGTTACATCGTTGTTCGGGAATAACTTCTTAACAAACAGTTGGATCAGTATAATAATTTGACACAGGTTTTTTCACACCGTGCCCTAATTTTCGTCAATATAATACATTACCAAAATTGTAGAATTAAGCCACTTGTCCCTGTGTCATGAGGTTAAAGTCACACATTAATGACACAGAAACGAACAAGGCTACCGTGGCTTACCTGTGAGAACCACCAAACCATTATTGCTCCTCCATCAAACACGGTAGTTATCACCCACCACCCAACCCTACTATCACCTTTAAATTATTATTATTATTATTTTTTTTTTGTATATTTATATTTTGATATTGACATATAACTTGAATTTAAAGGTGATAGTAGGGTTGGGTGGTGGGTGATAACTACCGTGTTTGATGGAGGAGCAATAATGGTTTGGTGGTTCTCACAGGTAAGCCACGGTAGCCTTGTTCGTTTCTGTGTCATTAATGTGTGACTTTAACCTCATGACACAGGGACAAGTGGCTTAATTCTACAATTTTGGTAATGTATTATATTGACGAAAATTAGGGCACGGTGTGAAAAAACCTGTGTCAAATTATTATACTGATCCAACTGTTTGTTAAGAAGTTATTCCCGAACAACGATGTAACACGGCCTCTGAAACCCATAGCAGGTGTCGATTTTGTTTTCCTGGCGAGCGATAGCGCGCCTGTAATTTGAGAGGAACTGGCTTTCGGCCTGGCCAGTTTTTCTCCCGAAAAATATACACATTTATCTTGCAAGGGGGTTAAGGGAGTGTAATTTTAAGCTTGATGGAGGTCTAGGGAACAGACTAAAAACCTCCCCTTAACCCCATCACCCCATTACGTAATATTCATCATATTCTGGTTACCATTAAACAATTTTCCTTAGTATATAAACTGCCTCTACTACTCAGATGGCTAAAAACGATCCCAATAAACCCTCTTATCAACATAGGTCCTTCTTAAGCTGCATACAATCATCTATTTGTAACCAGTATCAGAGGTATAAAGGCGCCATTGTGCTGAAGGGGTTAACCCTGTCTGTACCAGTGACGTCATCATTTTATCATAGCTATACTGTATATAGCAGATTGTGTGCAGTTTAAGCAGGATCTGTGGTAGTAAAAAGGGTTAAGTAAGATAGTTCGAAGCCGCTTGATTGGTGAAAGGCCCTTTCTAAATCAATCGTTTAAGGAGAGATCTCCACTTGAGGTATTTTTTTCTTGACCCCTTTCTCCCTCATGTTTAGCCCCATTGCTTTTGATATTATAAAACGTTTGCCCCATTAGTTTAGCGATTTTAAGAACTTTCACCCCATATTAAGACCTTTCGTGCAATTCAGGTGTCAATTTTGTCCTGGCGAGCGATAGCGAGCCTGTAATTTAAGAGGAACCGGCCTTCGGCCGGGAAATTTTTCTACCGAAAATTTTTACAACTTTATCTTGAAAGGGACTCAAGGGGGTGTAATTTTAAGCTTGATGGAGGTCTAGGGAACAAACTAAATACCTCCCCTTAACCTGACAAGCGCGATATGACAGTAGGTGCTAGGGTAGTTATTTGTGCATTTCTAGCCCTGGATTCTGACAGAATTCGTTATATTTACAATATAAACCATTATTTGTTTTCGGTATGCTTTTATTTTACATATATGATGTATATATGAACCTTCAAGAGTGCTAAAATAAGTGGGAAAAGCATTTGGGTGGTGAAAAACGAAGATATTGGCCACCTGGTCATAATCTCAGGCGAGAGAGAGAGACAGGCAGCCTTCCCCTCTCGCTGTCTGGGAGTCAACTGAGGAGAGCGGGGCGGTGTGTGCCGGTGTCTGGGTGTTGCATAACGATCTTTTATGCAACCCACTTGTGCTACATTATCGCGGGAGAGAAAAATAACCGATAAATGATGATAATAAGAGGAAAAATAGGTGATAATTGAGGAGGGGAGGGAGGGGGGAATAAGGTGGGGAAGGAGGGGAGGGGGGTGGGTGAGATTTACATGGATGAGTACTGGAGGGGAATTATCTCACCTAGAGACAAATTCCTTTGTTTTGATAGGCCCTTTTTTTTTATGGAAGGCTTTTTTTATGGTCCTGCTTCCGTGAGGCCTATCGCGTTCCCTATAGGAAGCCTTCCGTGAGGCCTATCGCGCTTGCCGGGTTAATAAGATAGTTTAATAAGATAGTTCAAAGCCTCTTGATTGTTCAAGGCCCTTTCTAAACTGCATACAATCGTTTAATTGTTGCTAGACTATCATGTAAAGATGTCCCTGGTATTTAAGGAGAGATGGGTCTTTATTTGCTCTGTTATGTACCTTTTATAGTTTTATTAGTTTCCTCCCAAGACCTCTATCAAGCTTAAAAACACCCGGCCAACACCCCCTTTCAAGATAAATTTGTACATTTTTCGATAGAAAAATGTACCGGCCAAAGGCCGGTTTCTCTAAAATTATAGGCTCGCTATTGTTCGCCAGGAAAAAGTGAGCTCCTAAATAACATGACAAGTCTTAGTATTGACAAAGAAATGTGGCGAAAGGACTTAACATAGCCAAACAAATGTGCAGAACGTCATACAATCTGAAAACCAATGGGGCTAAGCATGAAGAAGATGAGGAACCAGCAAAACGGCCCATCTCCCCTTAAAGGTTTAATACAAAAGGCTCTTCGGTAGACATCAAGGAGAGAGAGAGAGACATGGACGGGAGGGCTGAGGACGACATTGTAAAACTGAATGCATTAAGGATTTAAGAGGGGAGGGGCGGTGAAGGATGGAGCCAATAAGGTAGAGACTGCTAGTAGGGGAGGGGGAAGGAACAACTACATCCACATTAAAAATAGTAAAATAGTATATATATATATATATATATATATATATATATATATATATATATATATATATATATATATATATATATATAATATATATATATATATATATATGAGTAGGACAAAGATGGATAAAACGCCACGGAACGTGATGCATTTATTCCCGAATTTTCGGCCCCTTCATGAAGCCTTCATCAGGTAAAACAGATCCTAAAAATTAAATGGTTAAACAAAACTAGAAAACGCTTGGATCTAAAAATTGACTTTTTATGGATGAAATGTAGTAAATTGAGAACAATTACGTCAGTTAAGCTGGTAAGATTAAACAGTACTAAAAGATTAGTAAAAAAAAAAAAAAAAAAAGAACATATGGATGCGAAAAAAATGCAAAACTGCCTGTGACGAGTGCCTCCCCCAGAGTCGAAAGAGTGACAGGGCCAAAATCCAGGAATGTTTGAGCCAAAATGTCTGGACACACAGAGTTTAAAGAAACTTAGGTAAAAGTTTATCACCAACCATTTACGAGTTTTTCAGGTAATATGATGTTTTTTATTTTTTATTTGATATACAGTGTTGTTTAATACCGAGGACCGTCGCAGTTTAGTATTTTCAACATTAGCCTAACCTAACCTAGCTTAACCTAACCTAACCGAAAACTAACCTGTCTCGCCGACGGTCTAAACCCAGCTCACGTTCCCTGTTTATGGGTGCGCGACGGTCTAAACCCAGCTCACGTTCCCTGTTTATGGGTGCGCGACGGTCTAAACCCAGCTCACGTTCCCTGTTTATGGGTGCGCGACGGTCTAAACCCAGCTCACGTTCCCTGTTTATGGGTGCGCGACGGTCTAAACCCAGCTCACGTTTCCTGTTTATGGGTGCGCGACGGTCTAAACCCACCTCACGTTTCCTGTTTATGGGTGCGCGACGGTCTAAACCCACCTCACGTTCCCTGTTTATGGGTGCGCGACGGTCTAAACCCAACTCACGTTCCCTGTTTATGGGTTCGCGACGGTTTTAAACCCAGCTCACGTTCCAGTCTTGGTGGTGTAATGGTTAAGGTGTCTAAAAATCTGTGTGTGATAACCTGGGTTCGATCCTGGTGGATCACATATATATTTTCATTAATTTCATTGGAGGTGTTTGGTGTTGTGGTGAAATTAATACAAAATAGATTATGGGTGAACAATCCAACAGTTTCTCGTATTTCACTTATAGTGATTTTGCGACGGTAATTACATGTACACCAACAAAGTATCGTTCATGAAAGTGATACAACACTGATCATCATCCATGGGGCCCGTAACTGGTTGGTCATAAACTAATACCGAAATTTAATTCATAGGATGAGGGAAAGATGGATTCTGGAAGAGAGTTCCAGAGCTCAGCTGTTGAATAGAAGAAAGATTGTGAGCATCGTTTTACTCATGAGATGGAGAGTTGCACAGAGTAGGGATGGGATTGAGTTGCAAGACGGGTACTACGTACCCTATGTAGAGGAGGTAGTATCCAATGAGAGAGCTCTGAGGAACGCTGATTATTGTAGTAGCAATAGAATAGCGAGAGAGATGCAAAATTGCGGAAAAGAGAGAGAGAGATTGCAGAGAGTCGGTGAGTGGACGGGAGTTAATGATACAAAAAGATTTACTATTTACTTTTTACTTTGTCTAGGGTGCTGTGTGAGAAGATCCTCGGCAAGAATGTAGTTACCGGGTGTACGCGGACGCTCACCATCATGTTCCCGTCTATTTTGACTGTCTTTGGATACAAAAATACATTACCCTAACCAAACAACCTAACCTAACCTAACTTAGTATTATAGATTTAAAAGTATTTATTTTATTATAAGTATTAATAGATGATTTATGTTGTATGTCGGTAGTGGTACACCCGGTAACTACATCCATTCCGGATCGTCCCCACACATGTGAACAATGCTCAATACAAAGACGTACTGTGCCCCTGTACAGAGCAAGAAGCTGTGCATAGGTAAAGAACCCCTTGAGGCAGTTGAGCACACCCAGCTTCTGAGAGGCCTCCATAGCAAGACTGGTAAAATGGTCCTTCCAAGAGAGAGCAGTAGAAAAAGGTTAACATTGAAGACAACCCGGATACGAGCCCCATCGATGATTATCAGTGTTCTAGAAGTTTCATGGACGTTACTATGTTGGTGTACCTGTAATGATAACATTGAATACCTCTTTCGCCGCCTTATTAGAAATAATTTATTAGGGAAAATAGGGACCAATAGACTCGCCATATTTTTCTCATTATAGTCCGCATGGAGGAATTTCGTTATCGACACTTGAAAAAACCCGATTACACCGAAAAATAACACTAAAATAATGTCCCGAACGTAAACAAAGCATTGCACCCAATGAATCCTTCGACCTGGGTCCTCTTCTTCTTGTTTTGAAAGATGCGGTGAGTGCGATTCACCCAATAAATGGCTTGAACGTTACTCACAAAAACGATATTATATTATATTATATTAGGGTTAGGTTAGGTTAGGTAAGGTTAGGTTAGGTTAGATTAATCTAATATAATATAATATTTGTAAATTTTGGAAGCGTGCATGGCCTCCCCACAATTTTCCTTACCTACTGTAAAAGCGCGATTCACCCAATAAATGGCGCCATTTGACGGAGTATCTTCAGATTAATGAATAATGGGTAATATGAATGCAAATCCTCCACTCAAACCTTGATAAACAACAATTAAACACTATATTCCCTGGAAAAAATATAAAGAAACTTGGTAAATAAGGCGGCTCTAGCTGTCTTGAATGTTACCCATGTAATTACCGTCGCAACTTCACTATAAGTGAAATACGAGAAACTGTTGGATTGTTCACCGATAAACAGGGAAAGTGAGCTGGGCTTAGACCGTCGCGTACCCATAAACAGGGAACGTGAGCTGGGTTTAGACCGTCGCGCACCCATAAACAGGGAACGTGAGCTGGGTTTAGACTGTCGCACACTCATAAACAGGGAACGTGAGCTGGGTTTAGACCGTCGGTTAGTTTTCGGTTAGGTTAGGTTAAGTTAGGTTCGGTTTTGCTGATGTTGAAAATACTAAAATGCGATGGTCCTCGGTATTAAACAACACTCTATATTAAAGAAAAAGGTAAATATTTACGAGTCGCACCACAGCTGGGATGTTATTTCTAATGGTAGTTTTGGGTTCCTATCATTCTATGATTCATTGCTATATACTTTTTGTTAGCCACGAGATTTTTTTTGTTTTCTCGTCTTAATTTTTTTTTTAGCATTAACCTAACCAAAAAACCAAACCTAACCTAACCTAACCTAATAGCCCACAAATACATTTAGGTTAGGTTAGGTTAGGTTTTTTGGTTAGGTTAATGCCAAAAAAAAAAAAAAAATCCCGTAGATAAAAAGTATATAGCAATGAAGCATAGAATGATAGGAACCCAAAACTACAATTAAAAATGAGATCCCAGCTGTGGTGTGAGTCGTAAATATTAACCAAGAAAAATAAACAAAACACTAAAATTAACTAGTAAAAAGGCTGTCCGGAGTCTCTTAAATTTTTACCGAAAAAGAGGCAACTAAGAGAAGATGAAGGGTTGATTTTTGTATTGTTGACATATATGGGATAGTCCTCTGGGAGTTCCCGACGGGTAGATATACGATGAAATTGGGTTTTGGAAGCACTAAGGGCAACAAGGCTTTCTCTGCCCCAATTGGAAATAGTAGTTAGATCAGTATATAAGTGTTCAATGGCTTCATTAATTTTGTTTTTGAGGTATTGTTTGCTGGGGCATTCTCCGGAGGTTGAAACACATTTTAATATGATCTTTGCAACATCCTTATTCTATAATAGCCTTCGGTTTAATGTTATTTTAATACCACAAATTTTGTTGATATATTTGAAGATAAATATTGAATCTATATGCTCTAAAGATCATAAGAAAATTTGTTTTAACCCTCGGCAAAACCTAATAAAAAAGTATGGTACTAAAATGTCTTTTTCGTAACAAGGTTGTCAATACGGTACTTTAAGTCATCAATAGCTCTAAAGATCATATGCAAATGTGTTAAACCCTCGGAAAGCCTAATATAAAAGTATGGTACTAACATTTTATTTTCGTAATAAGGTTGTCAATAGGCTACGGTACTTTCCCGTTATCAATGTACAATCAAGCTGAAGATTGCAGAGTAAACACCATAGACTTCATCGACTTTCTTTCACCTTCGTATAATCGACAGCCAATTTTTTTTTTTTTTGTATTAAGAGATTAGTACTCAACCAGCGGGGGTGTGGGGGTGGCAGCCCCCACCCATAATACTAGGTTAGGTAAGGTTGCTAGGTTAGGCTAATGTCTTTTCAAATCACTATCGGGGGCGTGTCTCAACATCGATCGATAGGCCTAATGGGGAAAATAGGTTTTCCCGAGATTTCTAATTAATTACAAACACTATATATTGATGCAAATGACCAATTTTGTTTATAAAAAACACTGAAAATTTGTGGTATTAAAATAGCATTTTTCCTAGCCTTCAAATATTGAGAAATAATTAGTGGTAGTTTCGGTTGTAAGTACCCAATTTTTTTGCAATTTAATTACATAAACTTTATATTGACCGTATAGGTTATAGGGACACATACTAGCTTAGGTTACTGTGTTTTTTGTAATCTGCAAAATGGGAAAACTCCAGCCAACTTTCGAAATTAGGTTACTGTGTTTATTTACTTTGAAATCTTGGAAAATCCGAGCCCAGTTTTACCAAAACTTGGCTCTGATTTTCCAATGTTTAGGTTTTATGCATTTGAAAAATAGGAAAACCCGAGCCAAGTTTTGTTTTAAATACGTTATTTTCGTATTATTTACGATTTTTAACCCCACAATTTCAATGATCTTCACAGCCTTCCCCACTATCGAGGGGCGTGTCTTGAGATCGATGGATAGTGGAAAAATACTAAAATGCAATGGCCCTCGGTATATAACACTGTACTGTATATCAAAGAAAACATTAAAAACAAAAAATATAACCTAAAAAAATCACATCCATCCTATCCTAGATTGTTTTCTAAAATTTTAAGTATTACTTTACATATTCTAAATATTCAAGGGAACGGGGACACTAAAAACATCGAGGACATAACTTGGTAAATAATATCAGTTTAAAGATAGCCTAACGGATATAAAATAACAAACAATCCATTATAAACTACCAACTGATAAAAAACACCTAAGGAACAGTCATCCTCTCGCACAAGGGTTGATTGGGAGACTGCGGAGGGGGGCCTAAAGCAATCAGGGAAGAGACAAGGAAAACGATGAACCAAAGAGAAAAAGGGTGAAAACTAAAGAAACAATATACAAGACTCGCCTAAAAACCAGACTTAGAAGTTGTTGAAAAGGTTCTCCCAGTCGACCCTTGTGCGAAAGGATGACCTAACCTAAGGAGTTATTTTGTTTTTTTATCTTTTGGTAAGTTTATATAGGAGTTTTTGTACATTTATATCCGTTTCTACACTCAAATATTGAGCTGTTCCTTCTATTAAATCGTCCCACCCACATCACTCCCTTTTTTCGTTTGTGGGGAGGTTTGGTGGAATGGTCTTGCCACTGGACTGGTACTCCAACGAACCCGAGTTCGAATCCCGATATGTCAATGGGAAGATATTATTGGGAATTTGGGATGGAATTTGTGCTGTACCTAGTATCAGTGCATTACCACAAAGCCCACCTAAACGCCAAATAAATACCCTCATTGTTCCCTGATTTAATAGCACTGTATGAAAATTCCCATATTCAAAATATGCTACAGGGGTGCAATGCCTAGTGAGTTCATTGCTCAATAGGTGGCGTTCTGAGAGTAAGGGTCCGAGTCTAGGAGGTGAGACAGTGAAGCATTGGAGCGAGGCAGCTTCAGAGATGGGGCTGCTTCGAGTCGTGAGTGAGCAACTAAAGGCGCATTTTCGCGAGACAATAAACGTAGGTACAGTACACCCAGGTATACCTGGGTCAGCTCAGTTTTCCCGAGTCCCTGTACCTAGGTGTACCTGGGTCGACCCTGTCCTAGTGGATGTTTTCGCGAGCCAGTGACGTCATCTGGGACTGGGTGTACCTGGGAAAAGTCAGCCCTGTGGACCGAGTTGGGCTGGGTTGGACGGGGTTGACCTGGTTGATGCTGACGTCTTTAATCATAACAAACAAGATGGCGGAAAATGTTGGGTACGGTGAAGAGCTCGTCCCCAGTGATGCAAGTGCTTGGATTTTTTCACAAGATCTTGGATTTTTTGGCCTGACCATGTGATCTTGGAATTTTTTGTAGGGATCTTGGATGTTTTTTGGGCAAGTTAATTTTGTTGATTTCGAGGGAAGATTCCTTGTCCTTGTCTAACACATTAATGTGTGTTATTTAACCCACTGAGCCCCAGCGACGCAGCGTTTGCGTCCACAATGTATGTAACGCTAAACCCCAGCGACTCATACGTTGCGTCCTGTCCGGTCTGGCCCCAATTACTCCGGTTCTATGGCACCTAGAGGGCTCAGATGTGTATGGGAACTGTGTAAGTATCCCACGCAACCATGCCAATGGTTGAAAACTCTCAAATTCCAACCACGTGCGCGTGAGCGTGCAAAAACCGGTATTTTGGGTGTTATTGCCTTCAATTTTTTACTCTTGTAAAATCGACTTTCGGGGGCGCCGTAGGACCAATTTTTGACCTTTTTGATAGTTTTTTGTGGTTTTTCCTTCATTCCTAACCCATTTGCTATTGTTTCTGGAATGTTTTTTTCTTCTCAGAAACAGCCGGTCCCTGGTGGTACATTTATTATAAACTAGCTGGGGCTCAGTGGGTTAATCAAATATTTCATGTACTTTAATAATGATTCGCATGCCATGATTATATTCAGAATACAGAAAAAAGTGTAGAAAATCCTCTATCATTGCCTCTTTATTGAAACAGCCATATTGAAATTTCTCGCCAATCAGAGGGCCGTAATTCGGCCTGGGTAAAGCCAGTGGTAAATATTTACCTATGTTCCCGTTAAAATATCCTCAAGTAACCTATCAAGAACTGGTCAGGGGACTGGTTAGAACTTGTAGGATGTTTAATTGAAGTGCAGAAATCAGTATTTACTGAGAAATAAATTTCTTAAAATGCGCTGTTTTACGGGAGGGTCTGTACGCCGCCACATACGCGCGGACCCGCCCACTGCCCGAAATGTACAAACATTATATTAGATTAGATTAACCTAACCTAACCTAACCCTAATATAATATAACATAACATAACATTACCTGGGAAAGAGAGGGCAGGGACCCTGGGTGACCCATAGCGCATTTTAAGACTGTTATTTCTCAGTAAATACTGATTTCCGCACTTCAATTAAACATCCTACAAGTTCTAACCAGTCCCCTGAACAGTTTTTAATAGGTTACTTGAGGATATTTTAATGGGACCATAGGTAAATATTTATCAAGCCAGTCTACATTTTCTCGAGCTTTAGGTCAGACCAGTCTCAATATCGCGAAACAAAACCAGTCCTGGGTCAACCTGGGTACACCCAGGTCGGCCAAGGCCCATAAAAAGCTCGCAAAAACGCGCCTTAAGCCCCATGCATCCTGTGAAGGCAAGATGGCAGGGGCTGGTTGCAGATAATAGTGCTTCACATGTCTCACCCTCTAGAGTCTAGACTGAAACGAGACCTCATGGACTTCGCCATTCAATGTAGAACGGTTGAATGTACTGTACAGCAACGAGCTTAGAACCACGAGAGGTAACCGAGCAAGAATAGTGATACCTGGTCCTGCCAAGTGTAGGATAACTACAACACTTTCGTTGTTGTTGTTGTCGTTGTTGTCGAGCTCACGCCGCGTCCATACCATAGAGTACAGATTGCATAGAGAGGCAAGCTCGGTTATTTTGCCGCGCGTCCTAGGGATTTGGTGGCAGCACTGTTGTACGGTACAACAACCAAAGCACCGCAGTGGCTTGTCCTTATTATAGACTAGCAGGGGTACCCGGCGTTGCCCGGGTAATCACCATAATCACCATCACTACTACTACCATAATCACCATCATCAATACTACCATAGTTACCGGCCTTGACCTCCCTGTGCCTCATTAAACGGCGACCTCGATTTCGGCCGCTAAATGACCTCCGATTTTGGATCTGACCTCATCCGTACCCCCATTTTGGGGGACTGCGAACAACTTTCGTTCCATACAACTTTTCGATCGGAGGCCTCCTTCTGCCCCAAATGGCCCTTTTTCCGATTTCGCGCCCATTTTCTCCGTCCCTTTCACCCTGGGGACCCCTCTATGATCTGACCCAGGTCAATTGACACCCACATGCAAAGTTTCAGCTCCCCAGGTCCAAAACTGCGGCCGCCTATAAAGAACAGACACAGACAACCGTAAATATTATAGTCTGTGCGCCTGCCAGCTGGCTTGCTGCAGTGTTACAAAAGTTAAGGGAATATCCGCAAAATGAGGGAGCAATAGATTAAAGAGGGAACGTATTTAAGAGTTAATTAATGTTGGTAAAAACACTTTTATATTATTTAATATAAATTAGATATATATAAGCACGATGAAAACATTAAGTATACATATACACTATAACACATACTCATATATGATATATGATGCAAGCTGTATACCTTCAAGCAACACAACAAGAATTAAAATGTAATTTTGAATTATTATGCTACATGTTATGTAGATGTTAATTTGTAAAGTAGCACTAAAACTGGACATTTATACTTATGACATCTAGGGATATTTTGTCCCACCAATGACCATTGACGTTGGCAAGTTTGGCAACTCCCGAATCTCACATCAACAATGGCGGGTGTTGGAGGGGGCATGCATGTGCACCTCCTCATAATGACGACAATTTCACGATGACTTTACAGTAGCCTCTACTATGTCTATTTAACTATGTCATGTCTGCAGAGTCTCTGGATAACGTTCAATTGATTATTAATAGCGTTATTAGTACAAGGTAAGGATTATTACGAATTAAATGGGGACCAAGGATAGTCGGTCAATATAATGTCTTTGTGGGGACCCTCTCATTGTCCTTTGCGATCGTGCTAGCCTACACTTTGTTCCTAGCAGTTGGGGAAAGTTCACATATTTTGGTGAATTATGAACTTTTGTATCCAACTTTACATTTTTCCTAGTATAGTAATGCATGCCTAGTTCGGTGGTGCCTTCATGACTTGGGATAGCTTGAGTTGCCGTGTTACTTTTCACATCCTCCATATCAACTAGATCCTATACTATAGTTCTATAGATCCTATGTTCAGGGAATTTAAATCTGGTATTTTGTATCTTTTAGTACTTGAACATGATTATAGTTATTAGATGGTTAATACAAAGAGTCTTTAAAGACCAGTAAAGTTGACGCAAAGTAGTCAATACAATAATTAAAGATTCCCCTACTGCCGCGTCTAGCAACTCTCTGCCCGTGGCGGAGGGACATTAGCAGCTACTGTGACAACAAATGGGCAGAACGAGACGTGCGACGCTGTAGGTAGGAGCATACGACAACGCTCCCCCTAATATTCCTTCCCTCTCCTCTAGTTTTGTTAACGAGTGATAAATTTCGCCCTCCGTGAGGTGAGCATGTTTATTTGAGTATACTAAAGAGTCTTAAATGTTGTTAGCCTAATTATTCATCACCATAATATTGAGTATAACTGTTGGTGGGAGTAATATGTAGCCTGCAGCTTGTGTGAACCTGTTGCTATGGAGTTTGTGCACGAGTTATTTGGTGTTTATATTTACTGTATTGTTAATAGTATTTATGCTTTAGGTCTGGAGTTATTTTATCCATATTTATACATACATTCCTACATGCATACCGTGTTATTAAAAGGTTTATTATATGTTAGAATCTATTTCAAGGTCAACGTTTATATTTTAATGTACTGGAGGTTGGTAGCCTACTGTACCGCACTATGATATAAATTCCAATAATATAATCTTTTACTTTTGCATTAAAGGGTTGACCCCTAGAGTACTGGTAACGTCAATTTAATTTTCTTCTTGCTATATGTAGACGATTTTGTGCAGCTTAAGAAGGATCTGTGGTAGTATAAATGGTTACGTGAGACAATTCGAAGCCTGCTAATTGCTGGAGGCTCTATTTAAGCTGATAAAATCGTCCAATTAGAGCCAGAATAAAAGGCAGCGCCGTTATTGAAATGATTAAAAGTAGCCTAGCCTATGTTTCTCACTGCACCTTTGGTCGGAACATTGGGTTCGGTGTTTTAGACCTAGGCCTACTAACTTGTAATAATCCTTTCAAGATCCGATTAGGCTATGCATTTTTGTTCTGTGTTCTGGTTAGACCTAGCCTATTATTAGACGATAGATTATGAAGGGTATATGGAAGTCAGGGTTAATTGAGATAGTCTAGTCTTTACCCTTTTCTGGCATTATTAGAAGATTTTATGGTCAATATTTACGAGCCGCACCACAGCTGGGATCTCATTTGTAATGGTAGTTTTGGGTTCCTATCATTTTATGCTTCATTGCTAGGCCTAGGCTATATAATTTTTATCCGCTGGGAAATATTTGTTTTTCTTGGCTTTATTTATTTTTTTATTTTTTTGCATTAACCTAACCAAAAAACCTAACCTAACCTAACCTAAATGTATTTGGGGGGCTATTAGGTTAGGTTAGGTTAGGGTTTTTGGTTAGGTTGATGCTAAAAAAAAAATATATTTTCCGGTGTATACAAATTATATAGCAATGAAGCATAAAATGATAGGAACCCAAAACTACCATCAGAAATGAGATCCCAGATGTGGTGCGGCTTGTAAATATTGACCGATTTTATTCAGATTAGGAAGGATACAGGGAAGTCGGAGGGTTTATTGAGAATATAATACACACAGATTTTTGGATCGTCCTGCATTTATCGTATTTGTCTATAGCCTATTAGGCTACATCTGGTAAGTACAAAACTTTGCTCGAGTTTCCGTATTTATGTACTATTAACCCTCGACCGACGGTGACCGTCATATGATGGGAGAGAGAATATTGGCCACCCCTGTGGTGCCCCTCATATGACAGGTGCCATTTTGAGGACGTTATAAGCTCTTGAGAGAGAGGACGATACCGGTAGCTGGGCTTCGACCGCTCGGCACTACCGCTGGGCCGTCTCTAACACGTAGTATGCCTCATCCTTACCGCCGTACCTCGTGAGACAAGGAAAAAACTGCGGAAATTACCTTATTTTAGGGTATTTTCACTTCCGGTTACGTGATTGGGCAAGAATGTTAAGTGCGGGTGTACCGCCAGCCTTATTTACACTACGCGTAGTGACGTCGGACCTTTCCCATCATGTTCCCATCTATTTTGACTGCCTTTGGATATAAAAATACATTAGCCTAACCAAACAACCTAACCTAACCTAACCAAGTATTCATGTAGTAATGACAGGGGGCAAATAGCAGAAAATATAGCGTCGAAATAGACGGGAACGTAACTGCGAGCGCACAACATGACGACCGTACGCCCGAAAACTACATCCATTCCCGTGATTGCTACAAGATAACCCGTACAAGGATGATTCAGGTGTCATTGGAAAGCTCTATTATCGCCCTTTTACGGATATATAATTGTATTATGCTCTGGCTCTTGTTTATGCATGATAAAGAGCATGGAATAGAGCTCGTTTTTGGTACATATACCCACCCAGCAGCATGGTCATGTCAACAAGCATGCCCACTTTTAAGGAGTTAATGGTGTAGACAATGGTTTTTTACCCATCATCACTGGTTAATCGTCTTAACCTCTCATTTTCCCTGAGTTTCAAAGCTCTCCCAACTTTTTTGTTTTGTTTTTTAATTTTTAAAGTTATAGCCTAATTGATTGTTTGCAGCTTGGTTCTGGGGCTAGTGAGGCTGTTGTGGACCAGTTGCCCTACCTATCTGGGTTCAGCGAAGTGATCGAGGCCCGTCTGCTCTTCAGGGAAGGTGAGGCTACATTATTTTTTCATAAATGAATAGGCTAACTTCTGTATTCGAGGTTGCACTTGTTATTGCTTATATTATTAGAAGATTTGGACGAGGGTGAGTTTATATTATAATGGAGGTACAGTACCTCTATATTTCTCCCTACCAGGAATTCACCGGAGACCTTATGGTGGACGCTTCCGAAGTAGCGCCAGAGCTACGTCTGTCGACATCAACAATACTCAACACCTAGGCTATTCAAAGTTTATCACGATTTCTTAAGATTCTGCATGATTTTACTATATACTAGATGGCTACACTAAGTGCTTATATAATATGGTAGTTGTGGGAATGTCCATATGTAGCAAGAAATTACTAAAAGCAAAATTATAAGGATTAACTATCATAACAAAAAAGTGCGAAAATACCTTCTTCCTTATATATATATATATATCCTAATTATAAGTTATTTAATAATATGGGTGACTTTAAATTATAATGAGCATCAATATGCAATGACTGTAATGTGTGTCAGCTATAGAAAGTACGACCTATACCTTATAATTAAAAATGATTGATGGCGAGGGAGGGTGAAGAACTGCGGGATATCGCCATTTAAAGGGCCCAGGTCGCTTACTGTACAAAACAACGTGTCAGGCGCGGCAACTCCAAGAATTTCTGGTAGGGAGAATTGTGATATATGCAATCTTTGACATAAATCATTACCGGTGCAAATTACATAATTTCCCAATAGATCTTGTGGGTTAACCCATCGAGCACCAGCTGATTTATAATAAATGTACAACGTGGGACTAGCAGGTTGTCATTTCTGTTTTTTTCCTGAAAACACATGGGATGGATTATTAATGAAGAAGAAAAAACCCGCTCACCTAGGTAATTTATGGGTCCTGCGGGGCGGCGGAAAGTCGCAATTAACAAGGGGAAATGGGTAGGCAAAATACTGGAAAATCACTTTCGCGTGCGCCCATACGCATGCGGCTGGACTTGGAGGTTTCCAACTATCGACATTGTTGCATGGGATACTAAAGCAGTTCCTATACAAAACTGAACCCTCTAGGTGCTATAGGCCAGTGCTCTTCAGCCTTTTTTTTTATGTCGTCCACTCCCTTTTTTTGTGTCGTCCACCCCTAGAGGTGATTTGGTAAAAACTGTCCATCCCCCCCCACCAAAAAAAAAAAAACAACAAAAACTCACGGGTCTAACATATATTCTAACTTTTATATCTAAATTCTACAATTATGAAACTAAAAAAAAACGTTTCAAAGTTTACATAGTCTTCCATATAATTATACATGTAGTCTAAAACTATATTAAAAAAATATATAATTATAATAAGCATGTCTGATATTCAAAGCAAATGCATTTTCTTTATTAAACAACAGTAAAATTGCAGATATTATTAGGTATATTTGGTATTCCATAAAACAAGCAATTTTCCTTTCAAAGAAACACAAATCAGTGGCTTGGCTGCTGTTGCAATTTGTATGCTATCAGCTTAAATCGAGGCATCAGACGATTTTCAAGTGCAACTCGCATGATCCAAATTCAGAATTGCATTCCTTGTATTTGTCTTGATTAAAACTAAGTTTGAGAAACCTTGCTCACACAAATATGATGTTGGCATCTGCACAAACATGGTTGTTGCCTGTAAAGCGAACTCCTTGTACTCCGGGATATCAAGCAGGGCAACCCAGAAATCCATGGGAAGGCCAATTGTCTTGAAAGCTGCTTTTTATGAATAATCCACTTGAAGTTCCAATAGGATGTCACAATGATCAGGTCCATCATCTGAAAATGGCACATTTTGGAGGTCAGGTGGTCATTCTCACTGTCTGGGAAATAAATATAAAGGTTTTCCTGCATCAAATTAAGTTGTCTGATAATCAAGTGGGAAATTCCTACCTCCAGTGTCTGCTCTTCTGCCTCCATAGTATGTTCTTAGACACATTATCTCATATAGGTATCAAATACTTCAAAATAAGACAAAATGCCTTTTCTACATTGCTTTTCCATTTTTTTAGTTTTATAAAAAAAAAAAATTCTCCCTTATCTATACCGACACGTAAGCAGGATCTCGTCCACCCCAAGACACCCGTCCACCCCTCACTTATTCTCGTCCACCCTAAGGTGGACTGTCCACCCAGGTTGAATAGCACTGCTCATAGGACAATAGTAATTAACGCGAACGCAACCATTGCGTCGCTGGGGTTTAGCATACATAGGGGACGCATAACGTGTGTTGCTGGTACTCAAGGGGTTAAGGACGGAGCTCCGCTTTAGGGACCTTAATGTCCCAAATTTTGAAAAAAATAGCAAAAACTTGCTAGAAAGTAGCTTTAATGTGTTAGCAAGACTGTTATGAAGAAATTGCATCATTTGGTAGAATATTGCATTGGTTATCAATATTTAAATACATTTTAAGCAGGGGGATAAATAACAAGATACTAAATATGGTGTTCATTTCCCACAGACTTTATTATGATAATTTAATATAAAAAAATAGCTAGAGTGTAGCTTAACCCTTCTTTAGCGGGGCCCGACTTAAGTCCGTATAGAAAACACCTGCCCAAAGATCGGGGCCCGACTTAAGTCTGTGTGCAATTTTGGAGCAATATTCCCTCTGGGAGAGAGACGAGCGGTGGGCGGAGCGTAGGTCAGGCTCTGACCGTTCGCCACGGGTCCAGCGGGCCTACTGACGTTTACTCCACACACATCCACCCTCCCTCCCTCACTACACAGGGTATCTATCTATCTATTGCCTGACGCCGTGATCCCCGAAGGGGTGGCCACGAACGAACCGCCCCCATGCACCTCTGTCCCCAGTCAGTCGACGCCCCTCCCCCCAACCAGCACCGCCTTCATTCATGTAGTTCCTCACTCCATCCTTCCACCTCATATTCGGTCTACCTCTCCCCCTCTGTCCCTCCACCTTGCTCTCGTACACCCTCTTAGTCATTCTCTCGCTTTCCATACGTTCCATATGGCCGAACCATCTCAAGTTGTTCCTTTTCACACTTTCCAGCACATCTACCTCCACACCACACCTCCTTCTTACTTCCTCATTAGTCTGTCTATCCCTCCATGTAACTCCGCACGCACTCCTTAGGTAATTCATTTCCACTGCTCTCACTCTTGGTCTGAGTCTCTCAACCAACGTCCATGCTTCGCTTCCGTAAGTCAGTGTCGGGATTACCACACTGTCATGCAAGGACTTCTTCACTTCCATACTGACCACCCTATTTCTTGTTACTGCTGCTTTTAGCGTTCCTACAACCCTCTTCCCCTGTTGTACCCTCTCCCGCACCTCTTCATCCATAGTCCCATCTTTACTCGACACACTGCCCAGATACTTAAAAGAGTTGACGATCTCCATAGCCTGACCGTTCAGCTTCACCTCACACTCTGTGACTTCACCCCTTTCGAAGACCATAACCTTGCTCTTCCCCGTATTTACCTTCAAATTCCGTTTTTCGCACACTGTTCCAAACTCATTTACCAGACCCTGCAACTCCCATTCATTATCACTCATCAGAACTGTATCATCCGCAAACAGCAGTATAGGTAGCTTCCACTCAATTCCCTCCCTTTTCAGCGATACACCAACATCCACTGCTCTTGATAGTATTTCTTTCATAACTCCATCCATATATACAGTAAACAACCACGGGGACATCACACACCCCTGTTTCAAACCAACATTCAGGTCAAAGAACTCGCTCTGCTCACTCTCCACACGTACTGCCGCCTTTGCACCCTCATACATGCTCTTCACTGCTTTCAGCAACTTGCCCTCTACTCCGTATATTCTAAGTACTTTCCACAAACCTTCTCTATCCACTCTGTCATAGGCCTTCTCCAAGTCCATAAAGGCAACATACACCTTTTGTTTCTTCTCCAGATACTTCTCCACAACACAATTCAGGGTAAAAATCTGATCTACACATCCTCTTCCCTTCCTAAAACCTCCCTGCTCGTCGCCTATCCATTTCTCCGTTCTCACTCTCACTCTCTCAATCACTACCCTACTGTATACCTTCCCTACTACGCTTAGAAGACATATTCCTCGGTGGTTACCACACACTCCTCTTTCCCCTTTGCCCTTATATAGGGGGACTATTATGCCAGTCTTCCAGTCATCGGGTGCACTCCCCTTCTCCCATGCTAGTTTGCACATTTTCCATACCCATTCTATCACTATCTCACCACCATAGCTCAACATTTCCCCACACACTCCATCTGTTCCTGGTGCTTTCCCCAACTTCACTCTTTTCATGGCTTCCCACACTTCTGACCTCCTGATCCCCACCTCCTCCTCCACTACTTCTCTTCTTCTCCCTCCCATACCATATCCAGCTATGTTTGCTGGCTCTTCATTCCTTTCATTTAGCAACTCACTGAAGTACTCCCTCCATCTTTCGACTCTCTCTTGCTTCTCGGCTAGCATTCTCCCATTCTTATCTTTCACACCCTTACTGTTTCCCTTGCTACCTTCCCTAACTTTCTTGACTTCTTTCCAGAACAGTTTCTTACTCTCCCTCCATTTTACACTCAGATTCCTTCCAAATTCCTCATCTACTCTTCTCTTACTTTCCTTCACTACTCTCTTCACCACCCTCTTACTCTCCACGTACCTCGCTCGTTTCTGTCTCTCGGAATCTTCATTCCCTCTACTACCCAACCACTCTCTATATGCTTTCTTCTTTTCTTCCACAGCTATTCTTACCTCTTCTGTCCACCATGCTGTACCTTTCACTCCCCTCCCTCTTCTCACTCCACACACCTCCTCACATGCTGCACAGATCTCATCCTTAAACACCTTGCTCATCTCCTCCACTTCCTCCATAACTTCCAGGTCGAACCCACCTAGTCGTCTTTCCACTGCTCTCCTGTACTCCTCCCTGACTTCCTCCTCCTGCAACCTCTCCACCCTCCTCTCGCCTCCCTCCCGCTCTCCTCACCCACTTCTTTTGTATCCTAACCTTGGCTACCACTACATAATGATCAGACAGACCCCCTCCAATACCCCTATACACCCTAGCATCCATCACAGATTTCTTCATTCGTTCATCCACACATACATAATCAATCAATGACTTTCGTTCCACCACTGTCTTATCCTTCATCGTCAACATCCGTTTCCACGTGTACCTGTGGATCATTCTGTGTCGGAAGAAGGTGTTGGCTATCCACAGCCTCCTCCACACACATACGTCCACAAGTGCACTACCATTCCCATTCACCTCTGATGGTACCCCCCACCCTCCCACCACTCCCTCAACTTTCCTATCACCCACCTTACCATTCATATCCCCAATCAGAAATATTCTTTCGTTCTTGTCAAACTTCTCCAGGCACGCCTCCACATTCATCCAGAACTCCTCTTTCTTTCTTTCAAGTATATCCTCTGTCGGGGCATACACGCATACAATCACCCACGTTTGTATTCCTACTTTCATTCTCACCCACACAATCCTTGAACCCACAGACCCATACTCTCTTACACATTCCTTCCATTTGCTACTTACAAACAAACATGCACCTTCTCTCGCTGTTCCTTCACTCACTCCAGCACATACACCCACTCTCTCACATCTGAACCTTTCCATTTGGTCTCTGTCATTCCACATACATCCAGCCTGGCATTCACTAACACTTCCAGAACCTCTCTCTCTTTTGTGCCATCATTCATGCCACTAACATTCCACGTAGCCATTCTCAGAATGTCCGAAGGCATGTCCTTAGTCGGTCGTGGTTCGTCAACGTTGGTTCCGTCCGCATCCGAGGCTGTTCGTTCGTTTTTCTTTGCTTAGATATTTTTTCCGGGTGGGGGTCGCAAGCCCACCGACCCAACCTCTTTAGTCGCCTCTTACGACACGCAGAAGGCACGTGGGGCATATTCTATTCCCTAACCCCCAGGGGTTAATACAGGTATTAATAATTAATAATACAGGGTATTATGTCAAGAAATTACCGTATATTAGGGATTTTTCCTTCGTCTTGCACGATCGTTGCAAGAGAACGCGTGGTCGTAGGAGGATGGTTCTGGTGTCATTTTATGCATGAAAAAGAGCACGGAAACAAGGCCATTTAGGGTAAAACCCCCCCGCTTGGCGGGTAGTAGAAATTCCTTATGGGCCCGCTCGTAAGGCGTTAATATGTTGGCAACACTGTCGTGAAGAAATGGCATCATTTGGTAAAGAAGTGCATTGGTAACCAATATTATATTTTATTTAAGCAGCAGGATAACACATTTTTTTTTTAACTTTGATGCCCATTTCCCAGAGACTTTATTTTGCAAATGAAATATTTTTCAAATTGCTATAACTTTTGCAATTCTTGCTCAATTTGCATGATTTTTTTGTTGTTGTATTGTCTAGCTTACTTTTTTTTACTTAAAAATGTGGCACCTATGGGTCTGTAATTTACATATTTTACGTATGGGTGCGGTTTAAATTTGATGTAGGCGTAAAAATGCAGTGAAGTGATTTCGTTAGAAGAGCAGAACCTACCCGTTGGACCTACAGCAGTAAAAGTGCTGGAGTTTTATACGTATGCCCCATACTTATCTCAAATAAAATATCAATAGCAAATTACAAGTGCAAATTTAGTGCAACATTTATATATAAATAAAAAATAGTAAAAATAATTCATAGAAATCAATTAAAATTCACCAGTATTATCACCATGGGGCAAGCAACTATCAGTGAAAATTTCAGCATCCTAGCTTAATTAGGAAAAAGTGATTCCTTAACCCTTTTGCTGTGGCTATGTTTGGGCTATTTAGGGCATATTCAGGCACTCCTGAATGATACATCAAGCATCTGCATTAAATGAAGTGTATTCTGCCGAAAACTAGACGAAAATAGCTTCAAAATGAGACCAGAACCGGCCCCGTACGTGGTCTGGTTCACCCGCAGTGGTGCCAGTGAAACTCGGGAAACCCGCTATTTGGTAGCACACGCTCGCTTGGCTACACTGCTGTGAGACACCGAGAGAGACCCGCGCGAGACACAGTGTACCTCAGTGAGCCGCTCGCTGCTCTGAGGGTCGGAGGTGGGCCCATCACGCTCCCGCCCACTGACACTCGATTTTTACGGTTTTTAGAGGCTTTTAAAGCCTGGAAATTGCTGTAACTTGCCAGGACGTTCCAGAATGTCACCCGCAACGAAAGGGTTAAGATAACCTCCGTCCTTAAATGAGGGTGGAAGCAAGAAAGGCAGCCATATTGTGTCAGTGGCGATGCATTGTTTTTGTCATCACCGTATTTTCAGTGCTTTATCATCCTCTATATCAATGCTAAGATCACCGGGGGTCTGGGGGTGGCAGCCCTCAAGTTTGGTTAGGTTGTTAGGCTAGGTTAATGACTTAACCCTAGAACTGCGGGAAGACTATTAAGAGTTCCCCCCGGCGGACTGTGGGAAGACTCTTAAGAGTCAGGGGGAAAAAAATCAATTTAAAACACCAATTTTTTTTTTTTTTTTTTTTTAATTTTTCTTAGCCCCTGGGCCATGCCAAATATCACTCCTCCACCTCCCCTCCTTCCCCAGTTTCCTCCCCTCCTTCAGTTATCACCTATTTTCCCTGTTATTCCCTTTTCCTGTGGTCTATTTTCGTGCTAACATTAGCGAGTTGGTAGCAGGGCGTTGTCATCACTGTTAGCAAGTGAGTGCAAGAGAGAGAGAGTATCGATCGACAGTCTCTCTCCAGAGGTGGAGGAAAGTGGTGGGCTGGGAGGTTGCCTCAGCCATACATTGTGTAACTCCCGGCCTGTATCGCCGATTTTGACCATCCAAACGCTGTTTCCACTTGTTTTATTGTTGTAACAGGTTAATACCTTTATAATCAACCTATAATAGGCGCATATGGATAAGTATTAATGCTATTTATGGTAAAATAAATATTTTAGTGATGGGAACAGCTCAAATACGTCAGCACAGGAGTGTGGTATCTCATACCCCCCATGCGCACTTCAGAGGTTAAGTATGGTTTTCAGGGAGCATATCTTAACATTGTTTGATAATGGGTAAATATTACTTTGCACCGGTACTGTCATTATAGGAATGATGTATGGGTCATAAATAATGCGTAGGCCTATATGACATAATTATCGAGATACAGTACCTCCATTATAGTATAAACTCTACCTTGACTGACGCTTTTATTTAGTTTTAACCCGGCAAGTGCAGATCTGCAGGTTTACTGGTGTGCTGCGGAACACCTTATATAATCCCAAGCCTAAAATAAAAACATTTAAACCAGCCCAGTATCAATTTTTGTTTTTTATTATTGCCCCTTGGCCCTGCCAAATATCACTCCTCCACATCCCCTCCTTCCCCCCCCCCTTCAATTATCACCTATTTTCTCTTTTATTCCCTTATTTCGGCGGTATAGTTTCGTGCTATCAATAGCGATTCATAAGCAGGCATTGCTTGTATGTGCTACACAGCGAATGAAAGAGAGAGAACTACACGACAGTGTCTCTCCAGACGTCGTGAGGGGTGGATGTTGGCAGGCAATCGATGTATATAACTCCCGCTCTCATTTGCCGATTTTGACCAGCCAAACGCTGTTTCCACTTGTTTTATTGTTCGAACAGTTTATCAATTATCTTTATTTATTTATTTATTTATTATTATCTTCATAATCAACGTAAAATAGGCGCATATGGATAAGTATTAATGATATTTATGGTACGATGACGATTTGAGTGAAGGAAACAGTCTAAATACCTCCGCACAGGGAGGGGTGGCCACTACCCCACCCTGCGCAGCTACGAGGTTAAGAGGGAATTTTTGAAAGTTAATGGATTTATATTGTGGCCCCTTCACATAAAGCTTTCCAAAGAGTAAAATAGTAAACCAGAAAAAAATATTGGAACTTGTCAAAATCCTAAAGAGGATAACTTTGTAGCAAATCAGATGCTAATTAGTTTTTTTGGTAAATACTACTGAATATGGTTGGTATTTCGTAAAGCATTATTATGGAGTATGCAGATGCTGACTAATATGGACGAATACTATACCCTGTTCCATATACTGTAGTTATCTATAAATCGTGAACCCTAACTTCTGTAACTCGGAAAGGGATGGAGCAAATGGGCTGTAAATCTCCACACCTATTCCCTGGCTAACTCTTTCTATATGGTAGAAATATTAGCACTCTTACTCTATGGCCTAGTTATTTGAACCAGGGTATTGTGTGTAGATTAAGGTGAGGATTAATGTTTTCCTACCTAGACCTGCAAGCTTAAGCACCTCCAAGACTTCAAGGTAAATTTATAAGCTTTTCGGAAGAAATACGTCCAAGCTGAAGGTTTCTCCTATGTAGCAGCAAGGCTCGCTATCGCTTGCAAGGAATAAATCTAATTACAAGAGAAGTCTTGCCATGTCAAAGAAATGGGATGAAAAGTCATAAAATCACCCTACTAATAGGATGAACTATGGGGTTAAACATGAGGGAGAAGGGAGTCCAGAAAACAACCATCCACTTAACCAATTGGCTTCGGGAGACGTTCTGAAACATCCTGACAATATAAGGCAATTTACAGGCTCTTAACTCCTTGCGACATATATGACGCGATAGCGTCATATGGAACTTATGACCAAAAACTCATATGACGCGATTGCGTCATATGGACTTATCTACATGCCTCTCCAATAATTTTATGTCGCGATTGAGCGTCATATGAGCTCAGTAAGTCCGGTAAGTTAGATGAAGATCTGTCGGTTGGTGGCAACCCCAGGTTCCTCCGACAATTCTAACGGCCAGCAGTGTGGTTTTGACAGTTGTGTGGTGCAGTGGCAATGATACCGGGCGCCCACCTCCGTGGACTTACTGGAACATAATATGTCTGAAGGAGTTGAGCCTCGTAAAGCATGTAGAATCGAGTGCAAGGGAGCGGGAGTGCGACATGCCACACGTCCTTCCTCCAGCCAGCCGGCCGCGGAACTGAGGACTCTGAGCCATGCTCTCGCGAGACATACAGCGCTGCCAAAGCCAAATGTAGCGCAACATTAGCGATAATTGCTAATTTTAGTTAATATCTATGGTAGTACTGCGGGTGAAGGCTGTGAGCTACGAAGCTCGTTTTGATGTCATTTTGAAGGTATTTTCTTCTAGTTTTGGCTAATGAATCAGGAGTGCCTGAATGAGCCCTAAAATGGTGGAAATAGGCAGAAATATGCCCGCACCAAAGGGATTAAAAATAACTTATGGCAATGTATATTTCTCGTAAGTGGAAAATCTTGCCAAATTATATTAACTGGACAGGTTCATACCCATAGCTTACTCCGACTGTTCCTTTTACTTATGTCTTTCCTAGATCTCAAGTGACGGCGTCTTTTCCGTGGATTGACCTCCCAAGATTGGAAGCCAAAGCATCACATTTTTCCTTTGCCCCTCAACTTTCTCTTCATAATTGCTGAGGGGCACAGGGCCCTGGGTGGGGCTTTGGTTTCCCGGGCATTTCCGCACCCTCCTCCGCTCCCAGCCATGGAGTGGCTTCGGTCACCCAGGCTTTCTTGTGGTAGGCAGGGAGGGTTCTGTGGGGGCTCTCGGTTATGGCCTTGGCCTTGCTCGGGGCCTTGGGGCTGTTCGGCCAAGCAGCTTGGGGAACAACAACAACAACAACAACAACAACTGGACAGGTTCATGGCTGAACTATTAAATGTTGAGGAGTATTCCTAAGTGATTCAGGGTTGTTAACCTCTGAAGTGTGCATGGGGGGTATGAGACACCACACTCCTGTGCCGACGTATTTGAGCTGTTCCCATCACTAAAATATTTATTTTACCATAAATAGCATTAATACTTATCCATATGCGCCTATTATAGGTTGATTTTATAGGTTGATTATAAAGGTATTAACCTGTTACAACAATAAAACAAGTGGAAACAGCGTTTGGATGGTCAAAATCGGCGATACAGGCCGGGAGTTACACAATGTATGGCTGAGGCAACCTCCCAGCCCACCACTTTCCTCCACGTCTGGAGAGAGACTGTCGATCGATACTCTCTCTCTCTCTCTTGCACTCGCTTGCTAACAGTGATGACACGCCCTGCTACCAACTCGCTAATGTTAGCACAAAAATAGACCACAGGAAAAGGGAATAGCATTAACAGGAATAGCATTTCAGGTGATAACTGAAGGAGGGGAGGTGGAGGAGTGATATTTGGCATGGCCCAGGGGCAACATTTTTTTTTTTTTTTTTTTTTTTTTCTTCGGTGTTTTAAATTTATATTTTTTTTCCCTGACTCTTAAGAGTCTTCCTGCAGTCCGCCGGGGAAACTCTTAAGAGTCTTCCCGCAGTTCCCGGGTTAATGGTGATGGATTTATTACTATTGATTTAAGACCATTAGACCTGGGAATGTAGCCTTATACTAGAAGACGCCTTGCATTTCTGGTAATAAGATTAACTTATTTTTCAAACGGATAATACTCGGCATATATTAATATTCAATCTTCCTCTAGCCCCATTCTTGATACTTTTAATATTAGGATAACCACACATTACTATTTCGGCATATACTAAATCCAAATACTGTACCTAGCCATTGATCCACCTACCTCGGTATACTTTGACACCCATGAGCGGCCTACCGCGGGTCCCTCAAATTAAACGAAGGTTTTCCATAAAAGTCTAGCAATAACCAGAATATAATATGAAACATTGTAATGTTCTACATATTTCGTATCCTATAGACACGCATTAAACGGCTTCAATATTTTTGTAACGAATATAGGCAGTACAGCCGGTGCATTGCATTTTATCTTTTAAGATTGACGCATTTTGACAGTTTATTCTGGCTATCTTTAGTCGATTTTATAGTTTCTGAAGGATCTGTGGGAATTACAAGCATAAAGGCTATCTCCATTAACTTCCATACAGCCTTCCTAATATGAATTTCCAGAAATAACGACGAAATGTATGGATTTTGAAAGGGTTATGTACACTATTGTAGGTCACTGACAACCAATTAAATGCAATACTCTTTGGACACTTTATGGACTTTAGCAATCGGATATTATAAATATTTATATTATGTTTATTGAATTTGGTATCTTTATTCTAAAATACAACTTGTGTCCTTCAGAACTAACAGCGTAGGTTTAATGACTGCCATTAATTTGTTTGTATTCAGGTTAGGTAAAACATTGAAATCAAAGTTCTGTCTTCTAACTATCAAAGGATATAATTAATACAATGGTCAAGGTTATGAAACGGTAAACAGTAAATCCTTCAAAGTACAACGACACCACTTCTTAAAGTTTGGCTATCATTAGACTTATTCAGATTAGAGAGAAATTTAGGAACTCCGGGTTACTTGATAGTATCTATAATTTTATTGCTAGAGATCCTTTCTAAACTGCATACTGCACAATCTTTCAATGATCACCAAAATGGAATGGAGAAACTTTTTAATCATATCAAAGCTTTGCTTTATTATATATTTGCACTTTGACAGGTTCGTTAGGGATGGTAATTATTTCATAAATGTTTATACATATATTAATAATGCATCACTTAGCTCTACTCCCACTAGTTCTGTATATTTTGATAGAACTAAACTTAAAGATGCCATTAAATTCCTCCTTTTCAATACTTATGTTAGATTCGGGCCTTACATTTTCAAACAAATATTAGGAATTCCTATGGGTGGAAATGCTAGCCCTTTAATTGCAGATTTATTCTTGCTTGCTTTAGAATTTAAATATATAAAAGACTTAGTTGACAGTAGCAAGAAAAATATAATCCCAGAAAAATTAGCACTTGCTAAATTGTGAAGTAATAATAGTAGATATATTGATGATATTCTCGTTTGCAATTTGTTAAATTTTAATCAAGTTGCTAAACTTATTTACCCTAATTCTATTCCCCTCACACAATGTAACGTAAATTATAAAGTTGAAAATTTTCTTGATATAAATATAGAGATTGTTAATGAACAGTTCATACTTAAAGTATATCACAAAGTTGATGATTTTAATATTAACGTAATAAACTTTCCTTTCCCTAGTAGTAATATCGATAGTAAAATAACTTCTAATTGTTTTTATTCCCAGTTAATAAGATTTTGTAAAATTTGCACTAAAGTAGATGACTTTTGGGCTAGAGCTAGGTTACTATACAGACTCTTAGTAGACAGAGGTTTTGAGGCAAGTAAATTGTTCCATAAATTTAATCTTTTTAGGGTCAATTATTGTGACTGTATTCTAAAATTTGACATCAATAATTTTAATCAAGCATTTTTAACTTGAAGTTTCTTGTATAACCTCTGCTCACTTTTTGTCTGTATTTATTATTTTTTGTCTGTATTTATTATTTATCTTTTTCTTTTCCTATTATTAATATTAATATTGATGATTTTTTAAATTGATTGTTCTTGTTAAAAGAGTACTCTTTGTTTGAATCTGTTGTTACTTCATATTTTGCAATTATTTGTCTTTATATTAAATGTATTCATTGTCGATAGTATCAATTGCTTGCTTTTGCGATTTCCTTAGTTTATTTGTGCGATAAATGTAGGTTATTTGTAGGGTAGTTATTGATGGGGTCACTTGAGGCATGCTATGCTTACAGGTACCTACCCGATAGCACTATCGTTAGTGAGTGCTGTACTGTATTTTATATATTATTTTGTAATAGTATAGATATCTTATCAATATTTGTATTTTGTACTATTGTTAATGTCTTGTCATGTTGCAAATTTGATTTTAAATAATATTTTGACATTTAACATGTAGTTTCTTTATTCATGCAGAGTTTAGTAAAAATTTACCAGAATGTCCCGGACTTCCCAAACTTGACTAATTCCTTTAACGTGACGATAGTGCGTTGTTATATGTGCGATTAGTTTGCTTGGGAAACCGATTAACTTGCTCATGTAGTAATGTACACCCTATGTGGTGGATTGTGTTCTTTTATTTAATAATTTTCATTTTAGTAAGCGTTGTTTCCACATAGCGATTTTGATAATTTAATTTGACTTTATATTGTCCCTGTCCCAGTTTTGGTTTGTTTGGTTTGCAAGTTTTACATTTTAATTTACAGTACTGTATACCAATTTGTTTACTAACTTGGATTATCTCTCCCTTGCAGGTAGGGAGGCAAAGACCGTGTCACGAATTAAAATGATTTTCTTTTTCTCAGTAAAGTGTTCAGATTTGAATGTTAAACCATAACTTACATAATTTTGAAGAACTCTCCCAGTAGGCATGCACTATAGATTGACGATGCTACTTATTTTGTGTATTGTGTTAATGGTTCGTGGGGTATTGAAATGAGAGGGGTGAAATTAACAGATTGCGTACTGTGATGTATTACGATGTGTCTTACTTATTATTAATCTATGTACTGTATATCTGTATCAAGAGCAGTCAAATAATGTATGCATAATTTGACTGCTCTTTCTGTAAAATGTTCATTGGGAGAGTTTATTTTGAAGAAAACATTTTAAAACGTGGCAGTCTGTCTTGCAAAGCCTCAGCCACCTGTCACCGTAGGACCTGCCTATGCCGAGAAACAACCCCCTACCAGAGCTGCACAGCACGAGGATACTCCACTTCAATCGTGAGTGTTAAGCCTTTCCCCCATCTTTCTCTCCTTCGCACACCCTCCTTCTTTCCCACTTATTGCATTGTCTGTCTCTTTCTACCCCTGTTCTATCCATTGTTAGCTAGGTGGTGTTGGAAATTATATGTCTGTTTACTAATGCTTTTTTTCTTTTTTCAGGTTTAACCCGGCAAGCGCGATAGGCCTCACGGAAGGCTTCCTATAGGGAACGCGATAGGCCTCACGGAAGCAAGACCATAAAAAAAGCCTTCCAAAAAAAAAAAGGGCCTATCAAAACAAAGGATTTTGTCTCTAGGTGAGATAATTCCCCTCTAGTACTCATCCATGTGTTTCTCACCCCTCCCCCTCCCCTCCTTCCCCACCTTATTCCCCCCTCCCCCCCCCCCCTCCTCAATTATCACCTATTTATCCTCTCATCATCATTTATCGGTATTTTGCTCTCCCGCGATAATGTAGCACAATTGGGTTGCATAAAAGATCGTTATGCAACACCCAGACACCGGCACACACCGCCCCGCTCGTCTCAGTTGACTCCCAGACAGCGAGAGGGGAGGGCTGCCTGTGGCTCTCTCTCGGCTGAGATTATGACCGGGTGGCCAATATCTTCGTTTTTCACCACCCAAATGCTTTTCCCACTTATTTTAGCACTCTTGAAGGTTCATATATACATCATATATGTAAAATAAAAGCATACCGAAAACAAATAATGCTTTATATTGTAAATATAACGAATTCTGTCAGAAACCAGGGCTAGAAATACACAAATAACTACCCTAGCACCTAGGTCTATATCGCGCTTGTCAGGTTAAGAGCTTGTTTGATGACTTTGTGTTCTGGATATTTTGTACTTGACTGTGTGTGGGGGAAAGACTGGAAGAGACGTAGCGCTCCTTGGGAGTTAGGGGGTGGTGAATTGTAGGTGTAATGTGATGAGCTAGAGGGTTATGATGATTATCTCTAGCGGTGTAGTAATGTGCTTTAGGGGTATGTTGACTAGGAGCTCGGGTGTTGGAAGAGTTGAGCTCTGGTGTTTAATGTGGAAGGGATCTCGAAGAATGTATGGTGATCTTGAAGGGGAATTATATGGTTTTGGCGATGGTGAGATAGAAGGATGAGAGTCGTGGTGTTCTCGAACTATTAATGTGGTGATGGCAGTGGTGATCCTGGTTGTGTGCTGGTGGTGGTGGTTGTTGTTCCCTAGGCTGTTTGGCTGCATAGCCCCGAGTCCCAAAGGAAGGCCATGGCCACGATTGGGCTTTCCCTCAGGGCTCTGAAGCCACTGAAGGAGTGTAGGTTATGTTGTTGGCATAAGTGATTGTGTAGAATGCAGTCTTCTATTTTTTTTTTTTTTTTTTTCTATGTGATTGAGGGAGGCAAAAGACATAACTGCCTATAGCAAGTGCCTCCCCCATAGTTGAAAGAGTGACAGGGCCAAAATCAAGGGACGTTCGAGCCAAAATGCCTGGACACACGGAGTTTGAAGCAATTTAAGTCATAGGAAGAGGGAAAGACTGATTCTGGGAGAGAGTTCCAGAGCTCAGCTGTTGAGTAGAAGAAAGTTTGAGAGTAACGTTTCACTCTTGGGTTGGAGAGTTGCACAGAGTAGGGGTGGGATTGAGTTGCAAGACGGGTACCACGTGCCCTACGTAAAGGAGGTGGTATGCACTGGGATAGCTCTGAGGAACACTGATTATTATAGTAGCGATAGAATAGCGAGAGAGATGCAACATTGCGGCGGAGAGAGAGAGATTGCAGAGAGTTGGTGAGTGGACGGGAGTTAATGATACGAAAGGCCTTCCTTTCAACTTTGTCTAGGAGAGTGGTGTGAGATGTGCTTAATAGTATGGGATGCTATGCTGCATACTAGCAGGCGTCGACGACGGAGTCATCTAGTCTTCTCTGATAGCTCAGAAGTACTGGATGGTGCCCACATCTCAGCCTGGCCAGGTGGACCCTGTCCTCGCGAGGAAGGGAGGGCTCAGAAGGATGGATTTCGGGAGGTCGTGCCTGCAGCTGCATGTTGTCGTTGAGTGATTGGATGGAACGGTGAGAGATATGAGTATGGATGTGCTGGTGGTGGTGAGATCAACTGGTAAGTATACTCCACACCATGGATTATCTCGGTGAGTAACCATATTCTCTAGTTATTACAAATGCTTTTATTTACCTAGCGAGGAGTTTCAACTTTTACCTGCTGATTTTTTTGTGGTTTATGGTCTTTAACCATCATTATCATATTCAATGATGTCATAATTTGCAATATCTAGCTATACAGTAAGTAGTGGTAAAAAGCCCATTCCTCACCAGGTTAACAAGCTGCGTAACTGTTTAGATGAACAAAAACTGTGTATAATTGTAATGATTATAGTTTTGTTCAGTAATGGAACAATACAAGATTGGAGTATACAGTATTATACTGTTCCACAATGCTGTTCCTATTTCAGTTAGTGTGGTGCTGTTATAATGTGCAGACAATAACGGGGTGCTGGACAGACAGATGGACGAATATACAACACTGCTGGATGGACAGATGAAGTGTATACAGTACTGCTAGATGGGCGTATAAGACAGGTCAGGTAAACACACGGAAGGACAACTACACAGCTGAAAGTCTGTAAATGGTGTAATATTAATTTTTGGGGCCTTATGGAATTGGGTGGTGATGAATGAGTGGCTTGGGTGGGTGGATGAGCGGCTTAGGTGGTTGGCCGAGCGGCATGGGAGGGTGGCCGAATGGTTTGGGTGGGTGGATGAGCGGCTTGGGTGGGTGGCCGAGCGGCTTGGGTGGGTGGCCGAGCGGCTTGGGTGGGTGGCCGAGCGGCTTGGGTGGGTGGCCGAGTGGCTTGGGTGGATGGACGAGCGGCTTGGGTGGGTGGACGAATTTTGAGTAATGGAGCAGCGACTTGGGAAAGCGGCTAAGTGGTGAACATAGGCACATGTGAGGAGTGAATATTAGTGGTGGTGGTGGATTAAACCTGGTAAGTGAATATGGTAGTGGTGGACTTAGATGGACTTGGAATATAGTGAAGAGAATTGTGGTGAATATAATGATGGAAAGTGAAGCTTGGTGGAGAGTGAAGCTTGGTGGAGAGCGAAGCCTGGGTGGAGAGTGAAGCTGCCAAGGCCAAATTCAGAAGATGGAGAGAGGGCATGGCGAGCAAGGGTTTAAGAGTCAATATTAATAAAACCAAGGTTATGCATTGTAGATTAAGACGAGGCAATGTGGAAAAGAGCGGTGCATACCCATGTGCAGTGTGTGGAAAGGGTGTGGGCGCTAACTCGATTCGATGTAGCATCTGTCGTCGTTGGGTACACCATGGGAGTAAGCGCTGTAGTAGAATAATAGGACCCCAGCCGAAGGATAAGTCAGAAATAAGGAAATTTGAGTGCGTAGTGTGCAAAAGCGAGCTTGTGTTAAGTGATGATCCTGTGGCTGTGAACTTTGAAAATTAGTCATTGGAGCTGGTGGACAAGTTTTGTTACCTAGGAGATACCATATCTACCGGTGGTGGGGCCGAGGCTGCCACTGTCGCTAGAATTAGATGTGGCTGAGGGAAGTTCAGAGAACTGCTGCCAATTATGACCATGAAAAGAATGCCTCTCCCCTGAAGGGAAAAGTGTATGCCTCATGTGTTAGAAGTGCAATGACATATGCCTCAGAAATTTGGGCTGTTAAAGTAGAGGATGTCAACAGAATGGAACATAATGAGATGAGAATGGTGAGATGGATGCGTGGGGCCAGACTGCAGGATAGAATTACAAATGATGAGCTGAGGAGACGTTTAGGTATAAAGAGTATTAGCGAGGTGATGCGTACAAGTAGACTGGGATGGTATGGACATGTGGAGAGAATGGATGAACACAATTGGGTGAAAAAATCCAGGTCTGTGATTGTGGAGGGAGCTGCACCAAGGGGTGGACCGAGGAAGACCTGGGATCGGACTATACGTGCTGATCTCAAATCCAAAAACTTGACAAGTGAAGCAGCCCTTAACCCGGGACCTGCGGGGAGACTCTTAAGAGTTCCCCCGGTGGACTGCGGGGAGACTCTTAAGAGTCAGAGAAAAAAAAAATAAACTTTTGACATAGATTTTTTTTTTTTTTTTTTTTGGCCCCTGGGCCATGCAAAATCTCAGTCCTCTACCTCCCCTCCTTCCCCACTTTCCTCCTCTCCTTCAGTTATCACCTATTTTCCCTGTTATTCCCTTATTCTGAGGTATATTTTCGTGCTAACATTAGAAATCCGGTTGCAGGGTGTGGTCATCACTGATAGCAAGCGAATGCAAGAGAGAGAGAGAGAGTATCGATCGACAGTGTCTCAGTGGCCTTGGGGGAAATTGGCGGGAAAGCAGCTTGCCTCACCCATACATTATACAACTCGCGGGTTATATCTCCGATTTTGACCATCCAAACGCTGTTTTCACTCGTTTTATTGTTGTTTCAGGTTAATACCTTTATAATCAACCCAAAATAGGCGCATATGGATAAGTATTAATGCTATTAATGGTACAATGAATATTTTAGTGACGGAAACACCTCAAATACGTCAGCACAGGGGGACGTTTCCAATTACCCCCATGCGCACTTGTTAGGTTAACAGGGTTGCCTGGAACGCCGACGTTAGGACAAGAGACTGAAACTGCACGTATGTGTGGAGCACTCAGTCTTAACATTTTATGTATGTATGTATGTAGATTAACCCCACATATCTGTACATGCACGATATAACTACACCCAATACGCCCCAAATAAACTTAGCCTCCTATGCAGATGACATAACACTCACATGCACACACCATGACCCAATAAGAGCAACAGATCTTCAACCCTATCTCAACACACTACATGGCCGGTGCACTACAAACAGACTTAATCTAGCCCCAGCCAAATCCACCGCAACCCTGCTCACAAGCTGGACAGGAAAACATGAATACATCTCTCAACTCACCATAAACAACACATCCCTAACACATACACACACACCCAAAATCCCAGGAGTAACATATGATACTTATATGACATTCAAACAGCACACCACAAACATTAAAAAGAAACTGACACCCAGACTTAACGCCCTTAGGTCACTTGCTCACACAAAATTTGGACACAACAAAGAAACCACCACCATAGTATATAAACAATACATAAGATCAGTGATGGAATACGCAAGCCCAGCCTGGGCTTCTAACCTAGCTGAAACACATCATAAGACCGTACAGACTATTCAAAACAAAGCCCTAAAGATCATTACAGGCTGCACAGCTACTGCACTCACAGATCACCTACATCAAGAAACCAAAATCCTCAAAGTCAAAGACCATCTGGACATGAGAGGCACTCAATTCCTGGCAGCAGCCTCCACGAACCAGGACCACCCACTAAACTACATGGCAACACACCCACATACACCAAGAAATGTCAAAACAACACCCAGCACACAGTATCACACACAATTACTGTCCTCTCTCCCTCCCTGCCCACCCCGAACCAACTTCCAGAATAACATCCATACTCATATCTCTTGCCGATCCATCCACTCACTCACAGACAACACCCAGCTGCAAGCACGACCTCCCGAAATCCATCCTTCCGAATCCTCCCTTCCTCGCGAGGACAAAGTCCACCTGGCCAGGCTGAGATGCGGACACCATCCAGCTCTCCTGAGCTATCAGAAGAGACTGGATGACTCCGTTGTCGACACCTGCCCGAGATGTAACACAGCACCTCATACCATTAAACACATCATAGAAGACTGCATTTCACACAACCACTTACGCCAACAACACAATCTACACTCAATGAGAGCTCTGTGGGAAAGCCCGATCGTGGCCATGGCCTTCCTCAGGGACTCGGGGCTGTTCGGCCAGGCAGCTTAGGGAACAACAACAACAACCCCACATATCCATCTCGCCATTCTCTTCTCATTCCATTCCCTTCTATTGATATCCTCCTCATTAACTGGCCACGTCTCCGAGGCATAGGTCATCACACTCCTAACACGGGAGGTATACACCTTCCCTTTAAAGTTGGGTGGGAGCCCTCTCATGGTCACGAGTGGCAACAGCTCTCTAATCTTTCCCCAGCCACTTCTGACTCTAGAAATGGAGCCAGATTCAGTGCCACCTCTGGCGGAAACCGTATCGCCCAGGTAGCAGAACTTATTCACACACTCCAGCGTTACATTGTTGAAATCAACACTAACAGGCGGGTCATTTAACACAACATCTCCATTGCACGCTGCACATTCAAAGTTTATGATTCTTTTCAAAGGTCCTTTAGCTCAAATACAGCTCTTCTGTACCCAGTCACTACAGATGCAACATTGAATTAAGTTACGTCCCGATCGTGGCCATGGCCTTCCTCAGGGACTCGGGGCTGTTCGGCCAGGCAGCTTAGGGAACAACAACAACAACAACTTCCCACCCCCTTCCCATATACAGTACTGCGCATGGATAGTCGCCGCTTCTTTCCATAGTTCCACGCCCTACTCCACTAATTATGACGTTTGTTTTATCAATGTTAACTCCTAGACCCTAATTTGCCATACCCTCCCTCCATCCTTTAAACTTTGCCTCTGCTTCCTGCGCACTATCTGCGATAAGAACAAGATCTGCATATAAAAGCTCCCATGAGAGTCCTGTCCAAAAATCCCTTGACAGAGCCTCCAGGACCAAAACAAACACGTCAAAGGCAGGACAATCTGGCTGAAAATCTGCCCCATCTGTCCAGACAAACAAGTTTGTGAGAGCGTGCACGTGCAGCTGCAGCAGGCACACGCCCTTGCCCACGTGGACGCCCTGCACGCCCACTAATGGGCTCAGCACTGAACCTTGATAACTCCAACTTTCACTGGGAACTGTTCGCTCAGGCCCCCATTCACTCTAACTGCTGCCCGTAACCCCTCATACATTTTCATTATCACACGTACTAGCCACTCTTCTACTCAAGAGTTTTCTCATAGTCAAATGCATTACTTCCCTGGGCACCCGGTCAAAGGCCTTCTCCAGATCTACAAAAACTAGGTATAGCTCCACGTTTTCCTCTAAGAACCTCTCCTGGAGTTTCCTAAAAATGAAGATACCATCAGTTGTGCCACATCCTGTCTTGATAGTAATGCATAGTGGGCGGAATTTCGATGTGAGTATCCTAGGTTCGAGTCCTCGGAGTGCCACATGTATTTGTTGATTTCATTAATTGAGTTTAGATGTGAAGTTGGTTGGTGTTAAAAACATAATAATAAATCCAAACTGCATGTCGCTGTTGTCAACATGTTCCCTGCTCATGCATTCAAAGACCCTTTCGCTGACTTTCATGACTTGATCGAGCATTTTCAAACCCCTATAATTTCCCCTGTCCTAGGAGTCACCCTTGCCTTTGTATATATTTACTATCACACTTTTCACCCATGCATCTGGACAGTTTTTCTCCTTTATGATAACATTAATCAGCTCTGTGACCAATTTTACCCCAATATCTCCATTGCTCCAGTTGCTCGCGCGGTTGGGGCTAGCAACACGTATTATGAAAAACATGTATCCTCCTCTTTCATTCACTGTCCCCCACTCCTTTCACTCAACCCCGCAATTTGCCGGAGGATAACAGGGTTTTCACAATACGTAGACGGAGGTCTTTAAAAAAAAAAAAAAAAAAAATCTCCAGGTGCTTTTAGCATCTCAGCGACAATGCCGGAGCTCCCAGCGGCTTTCCCGGACTTCATTTTATCTATAGCACTTTTAACAGCGTCGTACCCATCAAAGGCGGAGGGCATTGCACTGGGGCTGCAGTGCTGAGCTGTTCTCTGTTCCATTCAAACTCCACATTAAGCAGCCTTTCATAATGTTCCTGTCATGCCTCTTTGATTTTGTTTTCTGAGTAAGCAGTCATGCCACTGTTGTTATTTATGCATCATACACCCACGACGTCCTGACTACAGTCCCTCACATTCTTAGCTAATTTATAAAATCCATTGGTATTATTAGTGCTACAAACTTGTTCAATCACGCTATCCTGTATGGTTTTTTTTGCCCTCTTGACCTCTCTTCTAGCATTACTTTGGCGGACAGGTTGTTGTTGTTGTTGTTCCCTAAGCTGCCTGGCCGAACAGCCCCGAGTCCCTGAGGAAGGCCATGGCCACGATCGGGCTTTCCCACAGAGCTCTCATTGAGTGTAGATTGTGTTGTTGGCGTAAGTGGTTGTGTGAAATTCAGTCTTCTATAATGTGTTTAATGGTATGGGGTGCTCTGTTGCATCCCGGGCAGGCGTTGACAACGGAGTCATCCAGTCTCTTCTGATAGCTCAGGAGAGCTGGATGGTGTCCGCATCTCAGCCTGGCCAGGTGGACTCTGTCCTTGCGAGGGAGGGAGGATTCGGAAGGATGGATTTCGGGAGGTCGTGCATGCAGCTGCGTGTTGTCTGTGAATGAGTGGATGGATCGGCAAGAGATATGAGTATGGATGTGCTTCTGGAAGTTGGTTCGGGGTGGGCAGGGAGGGAGAGAGGACAATAATTGTGTGTGATACCGTGTGCTGGGTGTTGTATTGATATTTCTTGGTGTCTGTGGGTGTGTTGCCATGTAGTTTAGTGGGTGGTCTTGGTTCGTGGAGGCTGCTGCCAGGAATCGAGTGCCTCTCATGTCCAGATGGTCTTTGACTTTGAGGATTTTGGTTTCTTGATGTAGGTGATCTGTGGGTGCAGTAGCTGTGCAGCCTGTAATGATCTTCAGGTCTTTGTTTTGAATAGTCTGTAAGGTCTTATGATGTGTTTCAGCTAGGTTAGAAGCCCAGGCTGGGCTTGCATATTCCATCACTGATCTTATGTATTGTTTATATACTGTGGTGGTAGTTTCTTTGTTGTGTCCAAATTTTGTGTGAGCAAGTGACCTGAGGGCGTTAAGTCTGGGTGTCAGTTTCTTTTTAATGTTTGTGGTGTGCTGTTTGAATGTCATATGAGTATCATATGTTATTCCTAGGATTTTGGGTGTGTGTGTATGTGTTAGGGGTGTGTTGTTTATGGTGAGTTGAGGGATGTATTCGTGTTCTCCTGTCCAGCTTGTGAGCAGGGTTGCGGTGGATTTGGCTGGGGCTAGATTAACTGTTTGTAGTGCACCAGCCATGTAGTGTGTTGAGATAGCGTTGAAGGAGATCTGTTGCTCTTTTGGGGTCATGGTGTGTGCATGTGAGTGTTATGTCATCTGCATAGGAGGCTAAGTTTATTTGGGGCGTATTGGGTGTAGTTATATCGTGCATGTACAGATTGAAGAGTGCGGGCGATAGGACGGATCCTTGTGGGACTCCGTTTGGAAAGTTTCTGATTTTAGATGACTGACCGGCAAAAGATCCGTGTGCACATCTGCCTCCTAGGAAGTTGGCCAGCCACCTTTTTGTGTTGTTGTGCATGTTTGTGTTGTAGATTTTGTTTGTTAGGTTGTGGCGGGGGATGGCATCGAAGGCTTTACTAATGTCGATTGTGGCTAATAGTAATCTGTGTGGTGGTCTAGCTGAGTTGATGCCGTCGAAAGCTCTTTGTGTAAGGTCTGTGAGAAGAGTGTTTGTGGAGTGCAGTGGCCTAAAGCCATGTTGTGTTGGAGCTAGGGGTAGGTCAGGTGTAATTAGTTGTAATACTAGGCGTTCCATGACTTTGGAGGGGGAGCAAAGGAGTGTGATGGGGCGGTGCGAGAAGGGTAGCGTGGGGTCTTTGTTGGGTTTGGGGAATGTGATGATGATACCATGCTTCCAAATGTCTGGTATTGTGTTGTGTGAATAGCTGTAGTTTGATATGTTAGTGAGTGCTTGTATGCCTTGTGGTCCCAGGTGTCTGAGGTGTATGTTGCTTATGTTGTCTAGGCCACAGGCGGGTGAGTGCTTGAGATTGTTGATGATATGCTTTGTCTGGTGATTGGTGAAGGGTGTATAGTCAGGGTCTGTGGGGAATTGTCTCTTACGTCGGATGACACGTCGGTCGTGTTTGTGAGGTTTTAGGTGGCTGACATGTGAGAAGTGATTGATGAGAGTGTTTGCTTGTTGTTTACATGAAGGAGTAGAGTCTGTTGTTGTGATTGCAGCATGTGATTGTGTTGTGTTGCTGTTGGAAAGTGTGATGCTGTTTAGTGTTTTGTAGAGTTTTTTGGGGTTTGTTTTGTGATCAAGTGTTTGTAGGAAGTTATTCCAATTTAGTTTTTGTTGTTCTTGTATTTTGTTGTTAGTTTGGGTGTTGAGTGCTTGAATTTGTTGTGTGATGTCTTGTGTGTGGGGTGCTGGGGAGTGTTTCAGTGTGTCGCGTTGTCTGATGAGGTTTTGAATTTCTGGTGTGAAGTTGGGGTTGTGTCTTTTTCTGTTACCTCTTGGAATGTGTTTCTTGTCAGCGTTTTGGATAGTTTTATTGAGTATGTGTACAGCATTGTTGATGTTAGTGATGGGTGTACTGTTTAGAGTTGTGAAGTGTTGTTCTGTCTCATTTGTGAATGCTTCCCAGTTAACTTTTTTATAATTGGTGTATGTGTGTTTGTGGCTAGCTGGGGTGAGTCTGGTTTTGGTGGTGATAATGATCGGGAGGTGGTCAGAGCCTAAGGTTCTGACCACCCTCTAGGATGTTGTGGGGGCGAGTTCTGGGGAGCAAAAGGTGATGTCTGGAGATGATGGGTTATAGAGGGCTTGGTGAGGAATATGGGTATGTTGATGGATGTCGTTAAGGATGATGAGGTTATCTGTTTGGTTTTGTGGTACCAGCCCTCTGTCTGTGTCGGGGTTGTCGACAAACCAGGCCGACGTCTTGGCGTTGAAGTCACCACCCAGGATGATGTGTGGGGTGTTTGTGATGTGTTGTAAGTGTGGTCTGTATTCATTTGGTACTGTAGGGGATGATGTTTGGGGAGGGATGTATGTGTTTATGATGGTTATGTTGGAGTTGTTGCCAGTGCGTATTTTAATTGTGTTTCTGTTGTGTTATCATTTGGGGGGAGGAGGGATTTGGTTTGTACACTGGTTACTATGTATGATATTTCTTTGTGTACCAGGGTGATGAGTCCACCGCCCCCGCCGACAGCCCGGTCTTGTCTGATGGTGCTGAAATTATGAAATGTGGGTGTTTTTTGTGTTGTGCGGAGTTTTGTTTCTTGTAAGATGGCAATGTGTATGTTGTGTTGTTGTTGTTGTTCCCTAAGCTGCCTGGCCGAACAGCCCCGAGTCCCTGAGAAAGGCCATGGCCACGATCGGGCTTTCCCACAGAGCTCTCATTGAGTGTAGATTGTGTTGTTGGCGTAAGTGGTGTGAAATGCAGTCTTCTATGATGTGTTTAATGGTATGGGGTGCTGTGTTACATCCCGGGCAGGCGTCGACAACAGAGTCATCCAGTCTCTTCTGATAGCTCAGGAGAGCTGGATGCTGTCCGCATCTCAGCCTGGCCAGGTGGACTCTGTCCTCGCGAGGAAGGGAGGATTCGGAAGAATGGATTTCGGGAGGTCGTGCATGCAGCTGCGTTGTCTGTGAGTGAGTGGATGGATCGGTGAGAGATATGAGTATGGATGTGCTTCTGGAAGTTGGTTCGGGGTGGGCAGGGAGGGAGAGAGGACAATAATTGTGTGTGATACCGTGTGCTGGGTGTTGTTTTGATATTTCTTGGTGTCTGTGGGTGTGTTGCCATGTAGTTTAGTGGGTGGTCTTGGTTCGTGGAGGCTGCTGCCAGGAATTGAGTGCCTCTCATGTCCAGATGGTCTTTGACTTTGAGGATTTTGGTTTCTTGATGTAGGTGATCTGTGGGTGCAGTAGCTGTGCAGCCTGTAATGATCTTCAGGGCTTTGTTTTGAATAGTCTGTAAGGTCTTATGATGTGTTCCAGCTAGGTTAGAAGCCCAGGCTGGGCTTGCGTATTCCATCACTGATCTTATGTATTGTTTATATACTGTGGTGGTAGTTTCTTTGTTGTGTCCAAATTTTGTGTGTTGTGTTGTTTGATGAAGTGTGAGAGTTCGTGTTTCTTTGTGTTGATGCCATCTATGTTCAATTGGAGAATGTTAATGTTATGTGCACGATGTATGTTGGGTGCTGCTGCACGAGGATGGGGGGGGGGTGAGGGGGGGGTGGGGGTGAGGGAGGGGCTGGGGGTTTGGATGGGAGGGGTGGGGGTTGGGGAGCAGGAGATGGGGGTTGGAATGGATTAGGATGGGGTGTGGTGTGTTGAGTTGAGGATGTGGATGGTATGGGAAGGTTAGGTGGGTTAGGGAGGAGAGGTGCGACGGGTTTTAGGGGGGGGAGTGGATGATATGGGAAGGCTAGGTGGGTTGGGGAGGAGAGGTGGACGGGTTTTAGGCGAGGGATTTGATTGGGAGGGGCATGAGGAACAGGTCCAGGTGTTCGTGTAGTGTTTCTTGGAGGCAAGTGTTGTACAGGTGAAGTGGGTCCAGTTCCTGCATGAATTGCAGAGGTATTGCAGAGGAATTGGCGGACATATATTCTTCCTTGCTGTCACCTTCCCCCATACTTTGAAACATCTCTTCTCTGTGACATCTTTGATATCGTTGTTCCGCCACCAGGAGAACTTATGTCTGGGTGGTCCCTTTGTTTTGCACAGACTTTGTCTGTGGTATCGAGGAGGTTGCGTTCTATAAGGTTCCATTTGCTATCACCATTATCTGGCCTGCACCCATTCTCCTTTCAATTTCCATCATTCTGTGGTGGAATCCGTCTCTGTACTCCTCTTTTTCCAACAACGATACTTTCCATTTTGGCAAATGTACTTTCTTTGTAACAGGAACTCTGCTCATGAGTTTTTGTTGTTGTTGCTGTTCCCCAGGCTGTCTGGCCGAGCAGCCCCAAGGACCCGAGCAAGGCCAAGGCTATAACCAAGCGCCCACACAGAACCCTCCCTGCTTACCACTAATAAAGCCCAGGTGACCGAAGCCACTCAAAGGCGGAGCTGAGGAGGGTGTGGAAACGCCTGGGAAACCAAATCCCCACCCAAGGTCAATCCACGGAAGACACCGTCACTCGAGATCTAGAAAATATATAAGTTAAAGGAACAGTCAGAGTATGCTATGGGTATGGCAGAGATCGCTCAGCTCTCACTCTGATAGACCAGCCCATTACCACATGACTAGAACCCAATCCTCTCAGCATCAGCTAGGAAAGGCCCTAGAAAGCCGCCTTTTGCGGGGATAGCTCCCCTATTTCAACTCCTTTCAGGGTTGGGCACCCGCCCAATAGGGTTATCCAAGACCTTTCAGAAACTGTCTTAATTGGTACGTTTTTCTTTTAAGATTAGTTCAAGTATTGAGTTATTTACTCTTATTTTACAGATTGTGGTTGAAGACCGAAGTGAAGGTGGCAGGAGACTAGCTTGGTGTATGGAGTTCTGGTGGTGGTCATTGCAACAGACCTTCAAATAACTCTTGGTAATATTTTGATTTCTTGCATCTATATTCACGCCATTCAAAACTGGTAGCGGGCATACTAGAACGGGGATTTTTGTAACTCATCCATACAAATTTAGAAGTGCCATAGTAATTGAGATATCTTGCTTGCTACTGAGACATGACCTCCCTACTTCTATGCCCCTTGACACGGTTGGGGGGTTTCGGGGCTGGCGACTGGAGCTTGATGGGGGAGGGTTCTGGATGTTTCCCTTTCCGTCTCCCCTCGAGCTTTTGTTGTTGGCTTGACTAATTTTGTGTAGTTTTTCATTCCTCTTTCTATGTTTTTCCCCTCCTGGTCATTTCTGTCTCATTCAGTTGTTCTTCGGGCAGCCTATATCACATGCCTCCCTGGCCTGGCTAGGTTGTAGTCTCCTTACCTAATTTGTCTCTTCGATTGCTGATGCGGACGAACCGACTCGATTCCCCTCAGTAGTGTATTTTTTTGCATCTTGCTGTGATTTTTGTCTACCTTAGTCGTGATCTCTTATTCTTCGCCCTTGATCGCTTCTTGGTTTGTGTTGCAGTGTAGCAGTTCTTGCCTCATCCTTCAGTCCTGTCATATAAGAGCTCTGCTGTGGAGCTCATGTGGTCCGGCTGAACTGGCGAAATGTCTGTGTGTCTTCACCTTCCTAGATTTGTACACCTGCCATTCCCTATCTATCTTGACTTGATTATTTGTCCATCTTGATCTAATCATTCGGGCCAACCCTATGAGAGTTCTTTTGTGGAACTCAGTGGTCTGGTTAAACTAATTAAAAAAAAAAAAAACAAAAAAAACAGAGACTGGAAAACTAAACATGTAAATGCTATTCCAGTCAATGAACAATCCGCACAATTGCCATGTACTTCCACTTTAAATAAAACTTGATAAGCTATAGATACTCTTACCATAATTGTTTTGCCTGCAACTAACACTGCTGAAACCAGTTAGTATGACTTTTTTAATTGGAAGGGGTAATAGAACATAGTCTTCTTTAGATATATTTCTTAGTGCAGTAAAAGGCATGATGTCTAGTCCATTCATCTCCCCCACCCTCCCCCCACCGCTCTTCAATTGCATTCTATTAATTTTTCGTTTTCTATGTGGATGAGAGAGATAAAAGACAATACTGCCTGTTACCAGTGCCTCCCCCAGAGTTGTTGTTGTTGTTCCCCAAGCTGCCTGGCCGAACAGCCATAAGGCCCCGAGTAAGGCCAAGGCCATAAATGAGCGCCCCCACAGAACCCTCCCTGCCGACCACAATAAAGCCTGGGTGACCGAAGCCACTCCATGGCGGTGAGCTGAGAGGGTGCGTAAACGCCCGGGAAACCAAAGCCCCACCCAGGGCCCTGTGCCCCTCAGCAATTATGAAGAGAAAGTTGAGGGGCAAAGGAATAAAGTTGAGTGACAGAGCCAAAATCAAGGTATAATCGAGCCAAAATATCTGGACACACAGAGTTTGAAGCAATCTACATCATAGGATGAGTGGAAGATTGATTCAGGGAGAGAGTTTCAGAGTTCAGCTGTTGAATAGAAAAAAAATTGGGAATATAGTTTGTCTTGGGTTAGAGAGTTGCACACAGTATGGGTGGGATTGTGTTGCAAGACGGGTGTTACATACTCTACATAGATGAGGTAGTATACTATGAAAGCGCTCTGAAGAACACTGATTATTGTAATGGCAGTAGAATAGCGCGAGAGATGCAGCATAGCGGTGCAGTATACCACACTACAGCCCCAATATGGTGGAACCAGTCGCATATCATGAATGATAACCTTGTGTATTTATAAGGTCAGGTCACTTCCACTGTCCACTTTAATCCAGCCAGAAAGTTCTACTGTACAGCCATCCCTGTACTGGTATAATCTGTTAATTTATGCTGGTCAATATTTAGCTATTTCAGTATACTGTACTTTAAAGGATTTGTGGGTATTTAACCCAAGAACAGCGAGCATCCTCATATGGGTCTGAACCTTACGAGGGCGAGCGTCCTCATATGAGCCAAGGCCTAAAAAAAAGTCTTTCAAAATATCCCACTGGCACTCAAAACAAAGGAATGTGTGATTGAGATAATTCCCCTCCATACCTCCTTATCACTCCTCCACATGTGTCAAAATCCCCCCAATTCCCCCCCTACAATTATCACCTATTTTTCCTCTTATTCCCTTGTTTATCGGTAGCCTATATTTTCCGCGGCAATATCTTCCACCCGGTTTCAAGGTCATCTGGGATGCATATAGAGAGCGTGGGAAAAGAGAGACAGCACTAGCGAGACATCAGTCTCGCTTCAGGCCTCGAGAAGGGAGGGTGTAGTGCTCGCGCGCCTTTCACCTCATGACTGGACGGTCGGCAATAATTAGTCTTTTTCACCACCCAAATACTATTCCCACTTGTTTTTTTATTGTTACATGTTAATATCTTCATAATAAACGTAAAATAGGCGCATATGAATAAGTAATAACTATATTTATCGTAAAATAACTAAGTTCGTCGGGATTTACCCACAATACCTTCGCCCAGCGCGACGTTTTAAATACCATAGGCACGCCGTGCTCAGGTTAAATAGATTACACATTTTACTCCCTAAATTGATGAGGACCTTCCTAAGCTGTATAATTTTGTTTAGTGTTGGCAAAAATCAATTAACAAGCTAGTACTTAAAGGATAATTATAAAGTATTTTGAGCAATATGTTAATGTGCATCTTTTTTCTAACTAGAAGTTGAGATTGGCTGGCTGACCACTTGGTCCGGAACCCCATCGTTGTCTGGCCCGGGGTCCCATTGTTGCCTGGCCCGAGACTCCATCGTCGCCTGGCCCAGAACCCAATCCTTTCCTGGCCCGAGATCCCATTTTCGCCTGGCCCGGTACCCCATTGTTGCGTGGCCCGGTACACCATCGTTGCCTGGCCCAGAACCCCATCGTTGTCTGGCCCGGAACCTCATCATCGCCTGGCCTGGAACCCCATCGTTGCCTGGCCTGGAACCCCATCGTTGCCTGGCCCGGGACCCAATCCTCGCATGGCCCGGGACCCCATCGTCACCTGGACCGGGACTTGGTGCACCAAGTACTGGAGATGTTTTAAATGATGGGTAATTATCTGGTATTTGGAGTTGTAATTTAATAATACTTTATGAATTGAATGTTTAGAATCGGGTGCAGGTAAATTTAGAGCCTATTGTAGATTGAATTTTGATCTGTTTATTATGTACTTTGGGTCTATAGCAGGTGCTTTTGAGTCTATTGCAGGTTTGAGTTTAGGTGTAACGCAGGATAGAATTGGGGTATAATACAAGTTTATTTTGAGTCTTATTGCTGTTATTTTTTGGTCTTATCGTAGGTTGATTTTATGGCTATTTGCAGTTGGTTTTGAGTAGATAGGAGATAAATTGTGTCTAATGCAGGTTTCTTTAGTCTTAAACATTGATAAACATTCCTGGATAAGTTTGGCAGAGCGAAAGAATATTTCTGATTGGGGATATGAATGGGAAGGTGGGTGATAAGAAAGTTGATGGAGTGGTGGGAGGGTGGGGTGTACCATCAGAGGTGAATGGGAATTGTAGTGCACTTTTGGATGTATGTGTGGGGAGGAGGCTGTGGATAGCCAACACCTTCCGACACAGAATGATACACAGGTACACATGGAAAGTGGTGTGGAGTCTGCATGGTCTTGTGATGTGTTTCAGCTAGGTTAGAAGCCCAGGCAGGGCTTGCATATTTCATCACTGATCTTATGTATTGTTTGTATACTGAGGTGGTAGTTTCTCTGTTGTGTCCAAATTTTGTGTGGGCAAGTGACTGAGAGCGTTAAGTCTGGGTGTCGGTTTATATTTTATGTTTGTTTTAAGTGGTTTGAATATCATTAGAGTATCATATGTTACTCCTAGGATTTTGTGTGTGTGTGTGTTAGGGGGGTGTTGTTTATGGTGCGGTGCAGGGTGTTTTTGTTTTTGGCTGTCCAGCTTCTGAGGAGGGTTGCAGTGGATTTGGCTGGGGCCAACTATTGTCTGTTTGTAGTGCACCAGTCATGTAGTGTGTTGAGATAGGTTTGAATGAGAAGTGTTGCTCCATCTGGGTCTTGGTGTGTGCATGTGAGCGTTATGTCGTCTGCGTAGGAAGCTACATTTATTTGGGGTGCGTGGGATGTAGGTATATCATGCATATACAGATTGAAGAGTGCGGGCGACAGGATGGATCCTTGCGGGACTCAGTTTGTGAAGTTTCTGATGCAAGATGACTGACCGGCTAATGATACGTGTGCACATCTGCCTGCTAGGTAGTTGGCCGGACACCTTTTTGTATTGTTGTGCACGTTTGTGTTGTAGATTTTTTTTGTTAGGTTGTGGTGGGGAATGGCATCGAAGGCTTTACTAATGTCGAGTGTGGCAAGTAGTGATCTGTGTGGTGGTATGGCTGAGTTGATGCCGTCAAAAGCTTTTTGTGTAAGGTCTTTAATATGAGTGTTTGTGGAGTGTAGTGGCCTGAAGCCATGTTGTGTTGGAACTAGGGGTAGAGCGTGTGTGGTCAGTTGTAGTACCGATACGAGGCGTTCTGAGACTTTGAAGGGGGTGCAAAGGAGTGTGAATGGGCGGTGTGAGGAGGGTAGCGTGGGGTCTTTGTTGGGTTTGGGGAATGTAATGTCATCATGCTTCCAGATGTCTGGTATTGTGTTGTGTGAATAACTGTAGTTTGATATATTGGTGAGTGCTTGTATGCCTTGTGGTCTGAGGTGTATGTTGCTTATGTTGTCTGGACCACAGGCGGGTGAGTGCTTGAGATTGTTGATGATGTGCTTTGTCTGGTTGTTGGTGAAGGGTGCATAGTCAGGGTTTGTGGGGAATTGTCTCTTACGTCGGATGACACGTCGGTCGTCTTGATGGGGGTTTAGGTGGCTGACATGAGGAAAGTGATTATTGAGTGTTAGCTTGTTTGTATGAAGGAATAATCTGTTGTTGTGATTGCAGCATGTGATTTTGTTGTGTTGCTGTTGGAAAGTGTGATGCTGTTTAGTGTTTTGTAGAATTGTTTTGGGTCTGTTTCGTGATCAAGTGTTTACAGGTAGTTATTCCAATTTAGTGTTTGTTGTTCTAGTATTTTGTTGTCAATCAGTGTTGAGTGCTTGGATTGTTGTAATTTTGGTCTGTAGTCGTTGGGTACTGTGGGTGATGTTTGGGGGGGGGGGGGATGTATGTATTTATGATGGTAATGTTGGAGTTATTGCCAGTGCTTATTTTGATGGATTGTATTTATGTTGTGTTATCTTGTAGGGGGGGGGGGGGGGATTTGCTATGCCCACTGGAATCTCTGAAGTTTATTACTGTGTGAACCAAGGTGATGAGTCCACCGCCGCTGCAGCCTTGTCTGATGGTGGTGAAGTCATGAAATGTAGGTGTTTTTTGTGTTGCGTGGAGTTAAGATGGCAATATGTATATTGTGTTGTTTGATGAAGTGTGAGATTTTGTTTCTTTGTTAATGCCATCTATTATTATGTTTTTTACACCAACCAACTTGACAACTAAACTCAATTAATGAAATGTTTAATGTTTAATTGAAAAATGTTGATGTGTGTTCTGTGTATGTTGGGTATTGCTGCATGGGGATGAGATGAGGGTGGGGGCGGGGGTGAGGAGGAAGGAGATGGGTGAGGTGGGGATGGGGATTGAGGTGCAGGAGATGAAGGTATGGATGGATTAGGTTGGGGTGGGATGTGAGGGGTTGAGGATGTGGGTGGTGCAGCAAGGATTGATGGGTTGGATAGGAGAGATGTGAGGGGGGGGGGGTGTAGGTGAGGGGTTTGACTGGGAAAGGGAGGGGCTGGATACGATTTATTCAGCCTTTTGTAAACGAACTCGGCAATTTGCATGAATTGCTTGAATTAACAGACCAACTTCCGATGTTTGTTTTGTGCAAGAAAAATATATTCAGCTTAAATAAATCAAGGTAGGAGCAACATCCACGCCTGATTGGTGGAAGTAGGCTTAAAGCTCCCTTCACACATTAAAGAGTGCGAGCGGGAATCGAGGCAATTAGACGTCGGGGCACATTTACAATGACATTCTCAAACACGCGAAAACTTTCAGAAACTTAGAAAAGCTTAGCACATTCTCAAACGTTCGCAAACAGTCGGATCGTGGAGCCATATTTTCAAACATGTTTGAAAATATGAGCCTGAATGCGTCGAGTATCAATTCATTCGTAATTACTGTACTCTCAAGCATTCTCAATGATTTGTAACTTTTCGTAATTATTCATACACAATCGTAACACTCTTTGTCATTCTTAAACATTCGGCACTAGTCTCAAACATTTTGCCAAAAACTGTTGGGAATGTGTTGAGAATGTGCAAGAGTATGTGAGAATAGAAACAACTTCATACGAATCATTCGTTGACAGTTGGGCTCATATTCACATGTAAACGCATTGTAGCTGCGAATGTGTGTGAACCGTCAAGAATTTAATGGGACTAGTTGACAGTGTGTTGATAATAGCTGAGAGTGTGAACGAATAAAACCGTTGATTCAAAATTGAAACTGCAAAAAGTTACGAATGTGAACGACTGGACGAATGTGTGAGAGTAAGAAGGAATATACTGAGAATGAATGAGCCACTGAGAGAACCATAGGAGGCATTCCGGTTGCATTCCCAGCATACTCTCAATGCAGTTGGATGCATACTCTTCAACATTCGTCATTACTCGTAACTATTTTTAGTGCAGTCCTTAACATTCGTAGTTAATCGTAAAATAAAAAGTACTCTTTAATATTGACTTAGTGTATTTATATGAAGGACACACAAGGTAGGTTGCTTGTAACGAGTGTCTCCCCCAAAGCCAAGAGAGTGACAAAGGCAAATTCAAGGGACATTGGAGTGAAAATGCCTGGACACACAAAGTTTGAAGCAGTTTAGTTCATAGGATGAAAGAAAGATTGATTAAGGGAGAGTGTTCCAAAGTTCACTTGTTGAGTAGAAGAAAGACAGAAAATTTGCCAATTCTTGGGCTGGACAGAATAGGAGTGGGACTGTGTTGAATGGCAGGTGCCTCGCACTCGCCGCAAGGGAGGGGTTATGCACTGAGAGAGCTCTGAAAAACACTGATTGTTGTAATGGCGTTAGAAAAGTGAAAGAGATGCAACATTGCGGTGTGTAGAAAGAGATTGTAGGGAACTAGTAAGTGGAAGTGAGTTGATGAGGCAAAATGCTTTTGATTCTACTTGTTCGAAAAGTGCGGTATGGGTGGAGCCTCCCCACACATGCGAACAATACTCAATTCAAAGGAGTACAAAGGAGTACAAAGGAAATCAAGCAACAACAGATCTAGTGACCCTTCTAGGTTGCTTGTCCTCCAAAACACTGAGGATCAAGTGTCCAAACAGTGGTTTAGAGTGGGTAAGGGAACATTGGAAAGGGAACTACTGCCCTGGAACTAATGTCCGTGGCAGGATTAGGAAGTTAGTAGGGGACAGATTGGTTAGTAACTGAGGGGGGGATAAAATAAAGTTATTCATTTACAAACGCAGTCAGTCGCGGGTTTGAAGCGAGATATTTGTCTAGGCGGAGTTTAAATGAATCAATGGTGATGCAGTCTATAACGTTTCGGGGAAGCCCATTCCACAAGTTGACAACTCGATTGAAGAAGAAATTCTTAGATTCGTGTGAGTTAAAAGATTTACCAATAATTTTGCAACCGTTTCCCCGCGTGTAATTTGATTGGTCGATAGTGAAGTACAGTACTTACTACAGTTCATATTGTCGATGCCTTTGATGATTTTGAACACTTGAATTAAGTCACCTCTTAATCTGCGCTGGGTTAAAGGAAATAGATTTAATTCTCTAAGACGCTCTTCGTATGGTTTGTTCTTTAGGCTAGGTATCATTTTGGTAACTCTACGTTGAACTCGTTCTAGCTTGTTTATATCTTTTTGGTAATAAGGGCACCAGGATTGAACGCAGTATTCCAGAAGAGGGCGGACTAAGGAATTGTAAAGGGTTAGGATAACTTCTTTGGATTTATGCTCAAATGACCTGCCTATAAAGCCAATTATTTTGTTTGCCTTCTTAACAACTTCTGAACATTGTTGACTCGGTTTTAGGTTACTCGATATTGTTACTCCCAGATCGGTTTCTCTGTTTACATTCTTAAGCTGAGTGCCATTCATCGAATAGTTTGCTTTCTCATTTAGGTATCCGATATGTAGTACTTTACATTTATCCGCATTGAAACTCATTTGCCAAATTTGGGCCCAACATGACAATTTATCTAGATTGTGTTGCATATCGTCAACTTGTTCTTTTGAGAGTACGCTATTTGCAATTTTTGTATCGTCAGCAAATTTTGAGATTGTACAGGTGAGGCCCTCATCTATGTCGTTGATGTAAATTAGAAAGATAATTGGTCCTAGTACCGATCCCTGGGGTACCCCGCTACTTACATTGGTCCATTTAGATGCCTTACCGTTTATGACTACTCTTTGCTTTCTGTCGCTGAGCCAATTTTCTATCCATTTCAACACACCATCTTGTATTCCATGCGCTTTTAGTTTTAGCAGTAAACGTTTGTGGGGAACTTTGTCAAAGGCCTTTTGAAAATCAAGGTATATAATATCTACAGCTTTACTCTCATCGTAGAGGTTGAGGATATCGTGGAAGAAGTCTAAGAGGCACACTGTGCCCCGATATAGAGCAAGAAGCTGTGCAGGGGTGAAGAACCCACAGAGACGGTTGAGCACACCTAACTTTTAGATAGTTGTATTAACAATAGTGGTAATGTGATCTTTCCAAGAAAGGTCTGATGGAAAAATACACCTAGAATATTGAGAGAAGATGAAGAGTTGAGTTGTGTATTGTTGAAGAATAGTTGATAAGTCTTGTGGAAGATTGTGATGGAGAGATAGAGGGAGAAACTGGGTCTTGGAGGCGTTGAAAGTAACAAGATTTTCTCTGCCCCAATCAGAAATAATTGATAGAGCAGAAGATATGCGTTCTGTGGCCTCATCATGTTTTTTTTGGAGTGCTTGCATGCTGGGTTGATGTGAAAAAGTAGTTGAAAAGTGTAAGGTAGAGTCGTCAGCATATGAGTGGATAGGACTACAGGTACAGTTGAGTAGATCATTAATGGATATTAGAAAAATAATTGGAGACAGGACAGAACCCTGAGGAGTTGATAGGTTGAGCAAGTGAGTGTTGGCCATCCACAACTGCAGCTATGGAGCGGTCTGAAAGGAAATTAGAGACAAAGGCACAGATAGAGGGTTAGAAACCGAAGGAGGGCAGTTTGGAAATTATACTTTTTTTGCCAGACTCTATCGAAAGACTTCGATATGTCTAGCGCAATAGAAAAAGTCTCACCGAAGTCCCGAAAGGAGGATAACCAAGAGTTAGTAAGATAAGCAAGAATATCACCAGTATAGCGGTGATATACAGTACTGGCAATCTGAAAGTAGATTATGGGAAGATAAATGCTTAAGAAATTTTGAGTTAAGAATAGTTTCAAAAACTTTAAGAGATGCAAGAAATGAGAACAATTGGAAGATTGGGACATAACAGTTTTTGAGTACAACAGGAGGAACACCATCTGGTCTTTACGCCTTCTTAGTATTAAGCCCGGAGTGGGCAGAAAGTACATCCTTAGAAGAGATTATGATATTAAGCATAATTGAGAGATGGGTGGAGAGGGAAGAGGTGCGCCAGAATCATCCAAGGTGGAGTTTTTACCGAAGGTTTGAACAAAGAGTTCAGCTTTGTCAGAGGAAGAGGTGACGGTAGTACCATCAGAGTGGCAAAGACGAGGATGTGAAATTGCTGGAGAGGATTTTGACTAGGTGCCCAAAAAGCTTGTATGAACAGCATTAGGGAGCATAGAGTCAGAGCGGGTGGTAGTGGATGGAACTTGTTACAAATTAAACTTTAACTCCTTGGTGGTCTAGTTGGTTTGGTTTTGGACTGGTATACTACAGGCCTGGCCTAGTCATACAACAATAATGTTAATAGTATACTATGTTGTGTACAAAGTTGGAGAATATAAGTTCCCTTGGTCAGTGAGCAATGTTACAAAGTCTTAGGTTAATGGACTGTCTATACCTACTAACTAAGCATGTGGGATGGGCTGGTCTATCAGAGTGAGAACTGAGCGATCTCTGCCATACCCGTAGCTTACTCTGACTTTCTTTTGCTTATGTGTTTTCTAGATCTCGGGTGACGGCGTCTCTTCCGTGGATTGACCTCCCAATCTGCCGAGATTGGAAGACGAAGCGTCCCATATTTCCTTTGCCTCTCGACTTTCTCTTCATGGTTGCTGAGGGGCACGGGGCCCTGGGTGGGGCTTTGGTTTCCTGGGCGTTTCTGCACCCTCCTCAGCTCCCCGCCATGGTGTGGTTTCGGTCACCCGGGCTTTGTTGCGGTCGGCACGGAGGGTTCTGTGGGGGCGCTCGGTTGTGGCCTTTGTCTTGCTCGGAGCCTTGGGGCTGTTCGGCCAGGCAGCTTGGGGAACAACAACAACAACAACAACAACAACAACAACTAACTAACTAAGCAGCTTTACACCACAGTTCTGCACTAATAATGTCTTGGGTTAATTGGAGTATCATTTCAAGTTTAGGTGTAGATCATCTCAGTCCAAGACTGTCTTGTGGTATTACTTTCGTAATTTTGTTGGCACTTGGGTACTGGTAACCCCCTGGATGGTCCAGTACCACAACCAAATATTGTGATGACATAGTAGGACTGGTGACCCCCTGGATGGTCCAGTACCACAACCAAATGTTGTGATGACACAGTAGGACTAGGGGACCTCAGATGTGTTACTATCTTGGCCGGGCAATCAGCAGTAAAACTAATTAATCCCTCACTCATCCCTTAATGTTTCACAGCTTTTATGATTTCCCAAGAGAAATCAAGGTTTTATAGCTGACCCAAGGTGTTTCCCAATGTCTATGATTTCCCAGGAGCTTAACTGATCCTCTAACTGGGTCTTATTGATTCCCAAGTCGAGTCATAACCTATGAATGTTTGTCCTGTAATTCATGTCTGCTGAGGACCTCAAATAATATTTTCCACCGAACCAAGTTCGTGATTTCTTATTGTATATTCTCATGTATTGCCTTTTATTCCCCCTCCCTTTCTTTGTTGTTGTTCACGCGTATTCTTTTTCAGACAGTCCATCATCCGTGGCAGCCATTGTTTCCGTGAACCTGTTAACTCTGTCCCTCTACTGTACCTGTAGTCTCTTCCGGCTTCAGGTTAGTTCCTTCATTCACCTTAGTCGTCCTTTATTTTATGTTCATATTACCATGTTTAGCAATGTGTGCCTTATATCAACGTGTTGTGCATCAGTATTTTACTTTGATCACTTCTTTAAGATTTATTATGACGTGTCTATACTCCAGCTTCCATGTAATTTGATACTGCTTTGTTTTGATGAATGTCATTGATTCGTAATTTTAAACATTGGGAATGTGCCCACATTCGCTACTATCCATGGGCCAAGAATAGAGTAAGTTACTTCCCTTGTATTATGACTGTACTGTCCATGTTGCTGCTGGTATTTAGTGTTCTTGTTTCTGATAATGAACTAGTTTCAATGTAACAAACTTCAGATGTGTTCCCTCATCCTCACAACACGACTAAAAAGTTAAAAACCCATGATGTAGATCTCCGTAACACATGCTGTTCACCTCTGGACGTTGGTATTTGTATTTGGTAGCAAATATTAAAAGATGCCAATGCATTTATGTTGGAAATGGTGGATGAAGGTGTGTGAATTACGTTTTGTAGTGCTCACTATTCGCAAGGCTGGAGCTAACATGATTGATTGATATGAGGAGAAAGGAACAGGTGGTTGAGAAATGGTGGATGAAGGTGCGTGAATTGTGTTTGTAGGGCTCGCTATGCAAGGCTGGAGCAAACATAATTGATTGGTCGACCCGATCTAGTGCGAATGGATGCGGGAGGAGGAGATGATGATGAGGAAGACGATGAAGGTGAAGGGGCAGGTGATGTGGGGTAGAGATTGGGGGGTGGGGGAGAAGGAGATAGGGGAGGTTGAATAGTAATAGGGATAGAGATAGATGATTTAGGGGAGGCGGGGGGGGGGGGGGGGGGGGGGTGGGGGGAAACACTGGACTGGTAAGTTTGGTGAGGGGGAGCAAGGCGACGGGGAAGGGAGGGTGTGGGGGGTTGTAGGGGTAGGGGAGGAAAGGGGGAAGTAGAAGTTTGAGTGCGGGAGGAGGAAGGACGGGGTAAACAAGAAGAAATTATGTTAGATGGTGGAGGTGTGGAAGGTGAAAAAGGAGCTGACGAAGGGGGTGTATGTTGTTTGATGGGGGAATGTTCTTAAGGGAAAAGGGTGGTAGAGGGGCGGTGGGAAAGGGTGGGAGGTAAGCGGGAGCGAATGACGTAGTGGGGGCGAGGTGGGGTGGATGAGGAAGGGGTTTTTCTGGTTGGGGTTTGTGAATGTTGATGAGGGTGGTGAGGTAGAGTAGGAGGGCGGTAAATATTCGGAGAATAAGGGGGGGCTGAAAGAGAAGGTGAGGTGGTAGGGGTAGGAGGTGAGGATGAAGAAGGTGAATGATATGGTAACTCACAGAATGGTTGGTGGCGAGGTTGGTTTGGTGGTGATGAGGTGGATGGTGTCGAGGTAGAGCAGGTGTTGGAGGTGTCATTGTCCATGGTCAGAGGACGATAAATATTCACAAAGCAATTACGGTATACCCGAGACACTTCGTGATCATTTACGATAATCTGATATGGATTAGGAATTTTCACGATTTGATATGGCCCGATGTAGGTATGAGTCAGTTCATTGATTACTTGTAGTGTCGCTATCATTACCAGGTCGTTGATGGCGTAAGGGCTTTGTGGTGGTGCAACGTCTTTGGTGGTGTCCTTAACGTCGCGTGGTTAGTTTGCGAAGGTTTAGCGGCTGCTAGTTTGCCTGTTGGTCCTGGGGTCCTGGTTTGGCTTTTTCCTAATCCGCAAGGTCTGCAAGCTTCTGCGATTTTCTTGGTTAATGTGCTGGGGCTGGTGGTCCAGTATATTTGTTGGAAGACTTGTAAAATTTTTGCTTGATCAAGATGGATACCATTTCTTCCGTGTATTATTAAAAATATGTCTTGGGCAGTTTGCGGGTTGACGGCGATGTGTCCAGATTGAATGTACAATTGGTCACCGACATGGTGCAAATTATAGAATACATCTTTAGGAATCCTTTTAGGTTTTCTTTTGTTGAGCCAGGAATGTAGCAGGGAGAGTTGGTCTTTTTCTGGTGATGACAGTGGCTGCGTTGTCAGGGTTCTAATTGGAGGGGTTACTGCGCTATTTATTTGAACTTCGTAAATTGAGTTTGAAGGGGTTACTATTTTATTTGAGTGAGGTACTGCTGGAATGGAATATGAAGGGTGGACTGTGATATTATCGTTGGTGTGAAGAAAAGGTATGGAATTTATAGGGTTAACTATGTTATTATGATTTTGAAGAGTCATTACGTTATTTATGATGGGAGGGTAATTTATGCAAGCACTTGTGACAGGTAGGCTTGGTGAGGTCACTACGTTGATGGAGGCTAGTGACGAAGGCGCTGGAGGTGGTGTGCAGGGGGCTTTTGTTGAGGTAGGTGGTTAGGGATGCAGTGGCTTTTAGTTGACGTAGTTTGTTTGTTGGTGACCTTTGATGGTGGTGGTGACTTCTGTTTTTGGTCAGCATTTTGTTCCTGGGAATGACTTTCGGAGGGGTTACTGGAAGTTGGGTTTTGTTGTTGGTTTTTCCTTTTTTAAAAGTCAGAATATGTTAACCGCAATCTAGTTGCGCTTGCAATCTTTGTAAGAAGTCTGATCCCATTTGACCGTCATATTGAGTGCAATCAGAGTAAAACACTACAAATGTATGATGGCAAGAGGCATCTGGTTGAGGGGTGGTGATATGCAGGGGCATAGTTTCTCCACGGATGACTAGGGGTGTGTCACCTGCGTTAATTAAATTGGTGTTTGAAATATGTAGCATTCCTAACCTACGGCGATGTTTCTCGTAGAAGGAATTAAAAGGCATGATCTTGCAGGTCCAGTGTCTATGAGGAGATGGACTGCAATCCCATCAATTTTTGCTAGGTGATATATCGGTGGTGGTTTTGAAAATACAGACTCCTCCGCCGAGGCCATAATGGGCGGAGGAGGCTTTGAATCAGCTTCTTCTTCTTCCTCTACTGCCTTTACTGCCTTAATGCCTGGATTTGATCCAGTTCAGGGGGAAAATATTCATCGTCTTGGTATTCTGCCTGGAACTCCATATCCTGGTTCTGCTTATCGGCTGAGAGGACGCGGTTTGTGGAATTTCTTCTTTTTGCTTGGTCCCGGATATCATGCATTGGGTATGACGAGTTGCAGGCTTTGAAATCAAATGTATTGATCGTGACGGCAGGGCTTTCTCGGATATTTTGTGGAGGCATATGGCGTTGGCGACATCAGTTATTGTGGTTGTTATTTGGGTAGGGTCGACCAGGATGACTATGAGTGGGGTAGATCCCAATATTTGGTTGGGGGCGGCCTGATGAGAAAAACTTTGGGCGGCCCTCTGCTGGATACTGCAGTCTTGCTCCATAGTTATTGTATTGTCCTCATTTCCGGCCTCCTTGAGGGTGTGTGGGGAATCGTTTAATCGCCCCCACTGTGGAGGTCTTAGGCCGGGTGGCCAACAGCTTTCTTATGGTAATAATGTCCCAGGCATAACCGACGGGATCGTGGATGGTAAAATGCTCTTTAATACAAGAGGGGAGCATTCTCAGGAGCACACTGAATATTTGTTGTTGTTGCTCGGGAGTTTGGAGAGGATAAGCGGCTTTTACCTGTTGGATCACTAATCCCAGGGTGACGTCCAGATCTCCTTCATATTTAATCTTGTCGATTTTGTTTAAGGCAATGACGGGGCCTTGTGACGGTTGCACAGCATTAATTACAATAGTCCGGAATTGATCCCAAGTTAATTCTGGGGTCACTTGTCTGGCTACCACAGAACACGGCCTTTCCCAGATGAGTTAGCACTGCGATCTTTTTGTGATCGGTCTGATATGCCAGACTAAGCACTGGACTTACCATATCTAGATAGGTGCGAATATCATAAGTTTCAGTCTCATACTGTGGTATGGGGATGTGAGAGCGTGTAGCCATGATGACGTATATGATAGAACACTATTTCCTTTTGATTTTTGTGTCAAACGACTTCTTCCCGAATCAAGGAACCACCGTCTGCCGCCAATGTTATGCCAGGTTTTTACTGGGGTTGATTGGATTATTAGGTAGGTTCTACTTGACCGGAGGAGCCGAATTCATTTCAATACATGCACAGAATGTAATAGAGGATAATTATAACAAAATGTACATTCATATTATTATATTGAACACACATAGATATCTAATTTAACCCACAGAACCCCAGCGACGACACGTTTGCGTCGGCAATGTGTGTAACGCTAAACCCCAGGGACGCATAAGGTGCGTCCTGGTTAATTACTCCGGTCCTATGGCACCTAGAGGGCTCAGATTTGTATGGAAACTGTGTAAGTATCCCACGCAACAATGCCGATGGTTGAAAACTCTCAAAGTCCAACGGCGTGCGCGGGAGCGCGCAAAAACCTGTTTTTGCCTACCCATTTCCCCCATGTTAATTCCGACTTTCGGGCGCACCGTAGGACCCCTTAATGACCTAGGGGATTGTTTTTTTGTGAGTTTTCCTTCATTTCTAACCCATTCCTGGTGTTTTCTGGAAAAAAAACACAATTTTGACAACCCTCTGGTCCTGGGGTGTACATTTATTATTAACTAGCTGGGGTTCAGTGGGTTAAATAGTAGATAATGGTATAAACATATATAAGACGCACGAACGAGGTTCCACAATCTTTGTTCACTCATAAGACTTGGCTTGTATATAATTTAGTACTCCCTTCAATCGAGGTATTACCTTGTACTTGTTAAATTCAATATATCTTAATACAGTACTCCCTTCAATTGAGGTATTACACTTGTACTTGTTAAATTCAATATATCTTAATACAGTACTCCCTTCAATGGAGGTATTACACTTGTACTTGTTAAATTCAATATATCTTAATACAGTACTCCCTTCAATCGAGGTATTACCTTGTACTTGTTAAATTCAATATATCTTAATACAGTACTCCCTTCAATCGAGGTATTACACTTGTACTTGTTCGGTAGTGATATCACTAATAGTACTATTAGCAGCAGCACTAATAATTTAAAATGTAAAACTTGCAAACTAAACAAACCAAAATTGGGACAAGGACAATATAAAGTCAAATTAAATAATAGTAAGTGTTTTCCAAAAAAAAAAAAAATATATGTTATCTTCGTCGAACGAACTTTGCAGAGATCATGAGATAATCGTTTTCTGTGTGTATATCTGCCTGTAAGTATGTCTGTTCGCAGGACATCTCAAGAATTAATTGTAAAATTTACATGAAATATCATGATATTTGGTACCGTCCATTGCGTACCAAAATATATATTATTAACTTTGAAAAAAATATATCTATAATTTTTGTCTCGAACCTCACTATGAAACCTACTAGAACGAGTTGAAAAACACACAACATTTGAAAGTAGCCGTTCATGGCTCCCTGGAAAAGATAAAGTGCCTGATATATTTAGGGTTAATGTTAAAATTAGCATATACGGTAAATACTATTAGCTAATCATTAATCGAATATATATCTAGCTAGTTTATATAGTACTGTGGGCGTCTTGAATCACCAATTTTAAGAACTGGAATATCTGGTGGGCGGTGGTTGATCCAGGGAGATGGTAACTGGGAAAGAAGTTGCAATATCACGGTAAAGCTGCCACCAAGTCCAAATCTTTACCCGGTTCTGCTCTCTCTCTCTCTCTCTCTCTCTCTCTCTCTCTCTCTCTCTCTCTTTCTCTCTTCTCTCTCTTTCTCTCTCTCTCTCTCACTCTCTCTCTCTCGATAGATAGATAGATAGATAGATAGATAGATAGATAGATAGATAGATAGATAGATAGATAGATAGATAGATAGATAGATAGATAGATAGATAGATGTATGTATGTAATTGTTCATGCTTACAAGGTATTCAATATTATGTTACACTATAACAATTATTTATCCACCCATTGTACTCGTACACTTTACTGTATAATAAACCACACCAAACAAGGATCCTTCCTAACTTCCTAAGCTGAACAAAATCGTCTCATAGTTGCCAGAATATCAAGAAAAGTACATCACCGGTACTGAAGGGGTTAAGGGCTAGCACCGGTAATTAGGGGATATAAATCTAGGGTCTCTCCACACCGTATCTATCTTCTATATTATTAAATCAGTTCGTGTGTCTGTTTGTCTCTCTGTGTGTTCTACAGAGGCGGCCGCAGTTTTGGGCCTGGGGAGCTGAAACTTTGCATGTGGGTGTCAATTGACCAGGGTCAGGTCATAGAGGGGGCGAGGCCACGATCGGAGGTCGTTTCGAGGCCGAAATTGAAAACAAAGAATAAAAAATGGCCGTTTGGGGCAGGAGGCCTCCAATCGAAAAGGTGTATGGAACGAAAGTTGTTCGCAGCCCCCCAAAATGGGGGTACGGATGAGGTCAGATCCAAAATCGGAGGTCATTTAGCGGCCGAAATCGAGGTCGCCGTTTAATGAGGCACAGGGAGGTCGAGGCCGGTGATTATGGTAGTGTGATGATTGTGGTAGTAGTGATTGATGATGGTGATTATGGTAGTAGAATTTAAACCCGGGCAACGCCGGGTACCCCTGCTAGTATCAATAATGACACTAAATAGTACCTTGGGGGCCGTTAATTAGGCTAGATATATAGAACTTGTATTTTTCTGGACCCCCTTCTCCCTCATCTTCAGCCCCGATAGGTTGGGAATTTAATTAAGACTGTGCTCCATTAATTTGGCTATTTTAACCCTTAATTAGCGGCGAGCAACATAAGTCGAGTTAAAAAAAGCTGGACTATGTGGCGGCGCTCGACATAGGTCGAGTGGCAATTTCAGCACGTAATGTGGCTGAGAGAGAGAGACAAGTGGTGGCAGGAGACTAGCGAGCGTATGACTGCTCCAGACCACCGCGGCGAACCTACTGACACAAATCTCAGCTCCCTCCTCCCTCTCTCACTCGCTACATACTCAATTATGTACCGAAAGTACCGAATTAACCTTCTTTTTGCACGTCGCGTTTGCACGGTTATTGCAAGAAAACTATCCATCATACAAGGATCGTTATGGTGTCATTCGAAAGCTCTGTTTATGCCCTTTCAGGGATAGGTACTTGTTTTACGTTCTGGGTCTTATTTAGGCATGAAAATGATCACGTAAACAGCCCTAATATTGGCTAAAAAACACCCCGCTGTGCGGTACATATAAATAAACCGCATAGGCCGCTCGTAAGGTGTTAAGACCTTCCGCCCCATTGCTCTGTCAATATTAAGACCTTTCGTGCAATATGGGTGTCTATTTTATCCATGCGAGCGATAGCCAGCATGCTAATATATATATAAACTAAAAATGACGCCGTTTATGTGGTACGGTGTCCCTGAACTATTGATGTAGACTGTACTGTATGTGGTGACCAAGGAGGGGGGTGTTGAGGGTTTAATTTTCCTTACGGGTTTGCGGGGGGGGGGGGGGGGGGGGGAGGGGTAGGGGGGGGGGGGGTGGGGGGTGGGGGGGGGGTGGTGGGGGGGGGGGGGGATATATAACAGGTGAGCTACGTGGGAAGGGAACCGCCATTCAATATCTGGACCCGGACGTTTAAGTTTGTGTTATAGACCATGGTTTAGTTTTTCATGAGAGAGAAGACATAGGACAGAGACCGAGAGGGAGAGAAGAGCAGAGAGAGAGAGAAAGAGAGAGAGAGAGAGAGAAGAGAGAGAGAGAGAAGAGATAGAACGATAGAGGAGGAGAGAGAGAGAGAAGAGAGAGAGAGAGAGAGAGGAGATAGATGAGAGAGTATAGAGAGAGAGAGAGATAGAGATAGAGAGAGAAGAGAGAGAGCGAGAGAGAAGAGAGGAGAGAGAAGAGAGAGAGGAGAGAGGAGAGGAGAGAGAAGATAGATAGATAGAGAGAGAGAGAGAGAGAGAATAGAGAGTAGAGAGTAGCAGAGAGTAGAGAATAGGGAGAGAGAGAGAAGACGAGAGAGAGAGGAGAGATAGTAAGAGAGAGGAGAGAGAGAGAGAGAGAGAGAGAGAAATAGAGAGAGAGATATAGAGAGATAAGAGCGAGAGAGCGAGGCGAAGAGAGAGAGAGAGAAAGAGAGAAGAGAGAAGAGAGGAGGAGACAGAGAGAGATGCGATGAGAGAAGGAGAGAGTAGAGAGAGAGAGAGAGAGAGAGAGAGAGATATATATATATATATATATATATATATATATATTTGCGGTCATTATGAATAGCTAGTTGGTTTGTTAAATTACAACTTCAAAGACTATCAACGGCTCGGAAAGGAATCAAAGGTTTATATAGTCATTTTAGTGTACACTCATGAACCATACTACCTGCACACCCATTTGAATCTGCGTCGAACTCCAGCGAGACATCCAATGTTCTGTTATATCCTTTCATTGGCTTCATTGGAGCTGTTTGGTGTTGTGGTGAAATTAATGAAAAATAGATTATCAATAGGTTCAGGGATATTTCGTAGCGAGGCCGTTCTAAATGATCTGTGCCCCATGAATATTCGGTAGCATTCAAGGAGACTACATCAGGACTCTTCTTCTTCTTACCTCTGACCAGGTATAAGCTATCCTAGTGTTTACTAGCCTATACCCCTTTGAAAGGACATTAGCCTAACCTAACAACCTTACCTAACCTATCCTAGTATTATGGGTGGGGGCTGCCACCCCCACACCCCCGCTATTAGACATCTTTGACAGATTTTTGGTGTATTTTTCTGTGAAAATGGTATTTTTTCAGTTTGTCAATATCGAAAATCCTCCATGCGGACTATATGGAGAAAAATATGGCGAATCTGTCGGTGCCTATTTTCCTTAATAAATTGTTTCTAATAAGGCGGATGTAGTGTCTTTGAATATTATCGAATATTCTTTCCTCTCACTTAAACATTAGGCTACCATAGTGCGGTGGGAATATGAACATGATTAGATTAATATCCAGTATTCGAGAATGGATAATAAGTCGTAGGCGTGTGCATAAACCTTTAACCGTCTTGGTGGTGTAATGGTTAAGGTGTCTACAAATCTGTGTGTGATAACCCGGGTTCGAATCCCGGTGGATCACATATATGCTTTCATTAATTTCATTGGAGGTGTTTGGTGTTGTGGTGAAATGAATAAAAAATAGATTATCTCGGAGGCTTCATAACTTAACTTTATAGATTCAAAGATTTCAATAGGTGTGAAGGTATTATGGCTCATGACTGTACATTAATTGATATGAATCACTCCATTATTTTCGTATTGAGGTGTACAGTCGCGCTTATAAGTCATGGCTCGGCACCATGTATGTTTTGTTCTATAATTTGTTTCAGCCATATCTAAGCTTAATTTCTTCATATCGAGTGAAATATACAAACATGTTCCTATACTTACCGACCCTATTCAACATCTGACAGACATTGATACAGCACAGAGCAAGCCAAACGTAATGACAGCTGGGACATGACTTATTAGCGCGACCGTACAATATATTCAGCACTCAATGCCCGGTAACATGGTCAATCAAACAAGTCTCTCCCAAGCTGAATAACGTAGTCAGTAGGTGGCCATACCGTATCTTGACTCAACCTCTGTAGCTCAAAAGGGACTAAAGTGATCGAGTTAATTTTTCTAGCATTTGGGAAGAGTCAGCTAGGGAATAAGTATGAAAATGTAATCTGTCTAACTAGTTATTGCCCATTTACTCTAGCCCTTTTTGTGTTACAGACGATAGAGTTCACCATTTTTGGCCTAGCTATAATGAACAGGGTATAGCATATAATATATATATATTTATTTATCTTCCGCTATCTCTCTCTCTCTCTCTTGCCAGGCCCCTTGATCCGCGAGGGGGTGGCTAATTCTCTCCAGTCTTTATTAGCTTGTTTCAGGAGAGTGTCACTAACCAAACGGCCCATTGTTTTGTAAGTTAGTTAAAATAGGACTTCAGAGGCTATCAACCATATTGGATTATTAAGGCAGCACACTGCAAGTCAAGAATAACGTCAGGACTGGAGCCTCTCTGCGAAAACTCCAGTCCCTTGATTGTTTTGTATAGTGTGTGGAGGTGCATGTGGAATGTTGTCGTATTAGTGGTATAGTATTGAATGTGAATGTAGTATGTTTTTTTTGTTTCATCTCTCTCTCTCTCTCTCTCTCTCTCTCTCTCTCTCTCTCTCTCTCGCTCTCTCGCTCTCTCGCTCTCTCTCTCTCTCTCTCTCTCTCTCTCTCTCTCTCTCTCTCTCTCTCTCTCTCTCAGACGCCGTAATTCCTGAGAAGGAGTGACCAAGGTAATTAGCTCGAGCTTTATGATCAGTGATCAAGCCTTAGTATTGATATTGTAAATGCGACAATGGTCCAGTTCTCTATTGTGGATGGTGGTTGGCAGCCCATGAGGGGGAGTTTCAAATAACTACTACTCCTGTGGGGGATCGATCCTGGACCACCCATGTACAGTTGGCCAAATAAGTCATGTCGCTGCTGTCATTACGTTGTGCTCACTGTGTGCTGTATCAATGTCTGTCGGATGTTGACTAGGATGTGTATAGGTAGGGACATGTTTGTATATCTCACTCGAAACGATAAATCAATACTTAGATAGTGCTGATGCCAATTATTGATCGAAATATACTTGGTGCCGCGACGTCACTTATGTAAGTAACTATACACTACCCTACCACCCACTTCAAGCAGACTCAGAGTAATAAAGGCAATATTGAACTTGTAAGCCGAGTAGGTTTGCCTGCCAGACCGCCACTAGCATGTAACATAAACTGATATACTGATCCCGATAATAGACAGTTTGGCTGCCGTAAAGCCACCGTGATGTCTGGGTCCAGTATGGCTCACCAGGTCACTAGGTAGGTATTATCCGTGGCAGGGGTCCAGCCACGGTCAATATATTCGGTCGTAATTTGTCTCTCACGGCTCATAACTACGGGTTGTATAGTCTGCACCACGTATATAGATTTGCACCCAGTATTTACGATAAGTCATGTGATTCGCAATATTGTGGTTGTGGGTAAACTCTAGAACTATCTTCCTCACTTTATCTTTCCCTCATCCTAAGACTTTAACCCTGACAAGCTACGTGTGTCCACACATTTTGGCTATAACGTATAATGAATTTGGCTCTGTCACTCTTTCATAATTATGGTATGACTAACCCCTTCAAGATATATATATATACATATGAGAGAGAGATACTCCCAGCCGGACCCGAACCACCGACAGTCAGGACGAGTGTCCATTGCTTTAATCCACTACACCAGGGCGTGAATATACTGTAAAATAATTTAGTAGCTCACGTGTATTTGTGATATATACCTTATATATCTATCTATCTATCTATCTATCTATCTATATATTCCATCTATCTACCGTATATCTTTTTATGTATCTATCTATGTAGGCTATGTATCTATCTATCCACGTCCCACTATCTGTCCCCGGTATAAACCCTAGTGACCTCCATCAGCACCAACAATCAATACCGCTTTAACGCTCCCACCACCGGGATACCTTTATTGCCAGAGTTATTACCGACCTTCACTTTATTACAGTACCAGCCATCTTGATAACCCTGCCGTGTGGAAACTCAGGGTATTCAATCATATACATTTATGTGGCCCTCATTTATGTATTTACTTACTTTCAATCCACTAATCAAGCGGAATAATTGTTATATAAATTATGTTATTTACTCTATAATTATCTACAACTGTGAGGGCTGGTGCCCGACCCCGAAAGGGCGGGTGCCCGACCCCGAAAGGTGTTGAAATAGGGGAGCTATCCCCCCCCCGCCAAAGGCGGCTTTCTAGGGCCTTTCCTAGCTGATGCTGAGAGGATTGGGTTCTAGTCATGTGGTGATGGGCTGGTCTATCAGAGTGAGAACTGAGCGATCTCTGCCATACCCATAGCTTACTCTGACTGTTCCTTTAACTTATATATTTTCTAGATCTCAAGTGACGGCGTCTTTTCCGTGGATTGACCTCCCAATCTACCAAGATTGGAAGCCAAAGCGTCACATTTTTCCCTTGCCCCTCAACTTTCTCTTCATAATTGCTGAGGGGCACAGGGCCCTGGGTGGGGTTTTGGTTTCCCGGGCGTTTCCGCACCCTCCTCAGCTCCCCGCCATGGAGTGGCTTCGGTCACCCAGGCTTTATTGTGGTCGGCGGGGAGGGTTCTGTGGGGGCGCTCGGTTATGACCTTGGAATTGCTCGGGGCCTTGGGGCTGTTCGGCCAGGCAGCTTGGGGAACAACAACAACAACAACAACAACAACTAATTATGTTATTTATGTTAATTATCTACAACTAATATACAGTATATGCAATGTTATGCGATGCTAAGGGAATACGTTCAGAAATTTATCCCTAAATAATTTTTTTTGTTTTAATTGTAAGCATACTATTGTGTTTTATAGTATTGGAATGTGGCGAGAAGTAATATTATACCAATAGCCTATAGAGGTCAAAATACAGAATTGATAGTATAAAGATACACATTTCAAGGCATAGTTTGTACAGTTGCCCACATAAGTTTTGTTCCTCTCCGTGGAAATACAATGCGCAGGATTAAATTAGGAGGGTAGTTTCTTATGCAGTGGTTAACTCAACTGACTACTCAATACTCAACGGTTAATTATAAGAAACCACACTCGCAATTCATTATAAGAAACCACACTCGCAATTCATTATAAGAAACCACACTCGCAATTCATTATAAGAAACCACACTCGCAATTCATTATAAGAAACCACACTCGCAATTCATTATAAGAAACCACACTCGCAATTCATTATAAGGAACCACACTCGCAATTCATTATAAGAAACCACACTCGCAATTCATTCATACAAATTTTACTATCATACGTAAGATCACGACAAGGAACGGAACTTCTGTGGACAACTGAACAGAGGTAAGAAAATCGTGCTACAAGTATATAGTATAATTATATAGTATAATTATATAGTATAAATTATATAGTATAATTATATAGTATAATTATATAGTATAATTATATAGTATAAATATATAGTATAATTATATAGTATAAATTATATAGTATAATTATATAGTATAATTATATAGTATAATTATATAGTATAAATTATATAGTATAAATTATATAGTATAATTATATAGTATAATTATATAGTATAAATTATATAGTATAATTATATAGTATAATTATATAGTATAATTATATAGTATAATTATATATAGTATAATTATATAGTATAATTATATATAGTATAATTATATAGTATAATTATATAGTATAATTATATAGTATAATTATATAGTATAATTATATAGTATAATTATATAGTATAAATTATATAGTATAAATTATATAGTATAAATTATATAGTATAAATTATATAGTATAATTATATAGTATAATTATATAGTATAATTATATAGTATAATTATATAGTATAATTATATAGTATAATTATATAGTATAATTATATAGTATAAATTATATAGTATAAATTATATAGTATAAATTATATAGTATAAATTATATAGTATAAATTATATAGTATATTCAGAGTTAGTTAAGAGGAGATGGGGCGTTTTTATGGTCCCCTTTCTCCCTCGTGTTTTTGAGATTATAAGACGTTAGGCCCATTTGTTTGGCGATTTTAACACCTTTCGCTCCATTTCGTTGTTAAAACCCTTTCAGACTCATATGACGCAGAGGTTGCCAGATTAGCAATAAGAAATAGAGTTCTCTCACTCATATAATTACCTCTCCAAAATTAGTTTTCTGCCCACAGCTAACTCAAAGACAACTGCAGAGGTTGAAGTAACTAAACTAAAGGTTTATAAATACCCCTGATGGTAACAAAGGCTTTAAAGTATCCCCAATAGGCTCAACACAGCTAACTCAAAGACAACTGCAGAGGTTGAAGTAACTAAACTAAAGGTTTATAAATACCCCTGATGGTAACAAAGGCTTTAATGTATCCCTAATAGGCTCAAAATCGCGTCATATGTCGGAGAGGGTTAACGGTATAGACTATAGAGAGGATAGAAGAACACTAGTAATATTCAGAGTTAGTTAGATGGGCCGTTTTTCTGGTCCCTTTCCTCCCTCGTGTTAAGGCTCGTTTGCTTTGTGATTATAAGACGTTCGGCCCATTAGTTTGGCGATTTTAACACCTTTCGCTCCATTTCGTTGTCAATTTTAAGACCTTTCGTGCAATTTAGGTGTCAATTTTGTCCTGGCGAGCTACAGCGAGCCTGAAATGTTAAGAGGAACCGGCATTCGGCCACAAAATTTTTCTACCGAAAAATTTACAAATTTATCTTGCAGAAGGGTCTAGGGCAGGGGTTCCCAAAGTGGTCGATATCGACCATCCAAGGGGTCAATGAATCGCCAGGGGTCGAAATGGGGTCGATAAATGGCTAGGGGGTCTATGAATGGCTAGGTGAGGAACGGTTTCAAAAGATGTAGACTCATCTCTATGTGAAAAGCTGAAAAGGTGTAAGAATGCTCTGTTCTATTTGGCAGACCTATATTCAAAGTTTAATGAGGTACAGCAACGTCTGCAGGGTAAAGATGTTACCATTATTCAGGACAGGACAATTCTACTGGGCTTCCAAGGCAAACTAGGCTGGTTTAAAGCGTCAATGGCACAGAGATTTTCAGTACTTTTCGAACTTACAACAGTCGGCAGAAAGTGAAAGCATTTCAGATGGTGACAGAAACATACGCACACCTGGACAAATTGATTGAAGACTTTAAAGTGCGCTCTGAAGACCTGGAGAAAATGCAAGTGCCTGAATGAATTCTTACTCCATTTGACTTGGAAATACAAAATGAAGACATTAACTGTACTAATACTAATATTAAGGTACTACTATAATTCCACATATTTATTGTATCATAATATGCATGTAATACGTTTCTTTTTTCACAACATATTATATTATTCTTAATATTAAATGTTTGGGGGTCGATGAATAATTTGAAACTTCATTAAGGGGTCAATGAGCTGAAGAGTTTGGGAATCCCTGGTCTAGGGGGTGTTTTTCTAAGCTTGAAGGAGGTTTAGCGAGGAAACTAATCAAATAAATGAACTAATATACCAAAAAACGGCCCATCTCCCCTTAAAATAGGATTTCAGAGGTTTTCAACCCTCTTCTGGATTATTAAGCCAGCACACTGGAAGTAAAAAAAAAATCAGAACTGTAGCCTCTTTTCGAGAATCCCAGTCCCATGTATACAGAGACGTGTGTCTGTGTGTTGGGGTGGGGGGTAAATTCAGTCATGCGCATTATATTTCGTTGTATAAGATCACCTAGGCCCTAGACTCTTAGAGGAACAGAACTGAGGCAAGCAATACGTCCTACCAGCATATTATTATTATTATTATTATTACTATTAGCATTATTCTTATTCTCGTAATTGTTTAGTTTATGTCCTCTTTTTCTAGTTATTAAAAACGTATTCTATGGTGTATTATATGATCTATAGAAGCAATAGAACTGTTCAAATGACCTGGGAAGTGTATATTAAACCAAATACAAAACTTTGAATAATGAGGTAAGAGATATGTGTTTTTTATCACTTTTCAACCCAAGACCAACGGGGGTCTGGGGGCAGCAGCCCCCAGGATGCCCAGGTTAGGTTAGGTTAGGTTAGGTTAGGTTAGGTTAATTTAATTTAATGACCAGCTAGCCTATGTAAATACAGTAGTGAACATTTGGTTTAGTCTGTGCTCAAAAATCCATTTTCTTTAGGAGGAGGACATAAACTAAACAATTACCCTTATTCTTATTCTAATTTTTCTCCTGAGAGAGAGAGAGAGAGAGAGAGAGAGAGAGAGAGAGAGAGAGAGAGAGAGAGAGAGAGAGAGAGAAGAGAGAGAGAGAGAGACGGAGAGAGAGGAGATGAGAGAGAGAGAGAGAGAGAGAGAGAGAGAGAGAGAGAGAGAGAGAGAGAGAGAGAGAGAGAGAGAGAGAGAGAGAGAGAGAGAGAGAGAGAGAGAGAGAGAGAGAGAGAGAGAGAGAGAGAGAGAGAGAGAGAGAGAGAGAGAGCGGGGGTGGGGGGGGGGGGGGGGGGGGGGGGGGGGGGGGGGGGGGGGGGCTAGAGCACTATTAGTAAAGAGAGACGTGTTGTGGTGGAGGGAGTCGGGAGGTGCTGCCCTCTAGCGGGCGGCTGTCGTACTAATAACTCAATACTTCACCCGTGGCCCGGTAGAGGGAACCACCACACTATTACTCTAAACAAACATACACACGCACATCAGAGAAACACACAAACACACGCTGACACACACATGCACTGACACACTAACGAACACACACTTTGACACAGACACGCACTGACACACACATGCACTGATACACACTCACGTGCACTGACGCAGACACACACACGCTGACGCACACACACACCCGCTGACACAGACACACACACACACACACATGCACTGATACGCATGTACACACACTGACGAACGCACAAATACACACACGTTGACACATACACATACACGCTGACACAAATGTACGCGCTGACACACACACACACACACACACACACACACACACACACACACACACACACACACACACACACACACTTGCACGGACTCAACCCTATAGTGAACCCCTTCAATACAATGCCGTGATTAGTATTTTATCTTAGTTTCCTCCAGACGATTTTACTCAACTTAACGGGGGTCGATCGGGTTTTCTGGGCCCCCTTCTCCCTCAGGCTTAGCCCCATTAGTTTTCAGATGTTAGCAAGTCTGGCCCATTAGTTTGGTTATTTTAAGATTTTTCGCCCCTTTTCTCTGTCAATATTAAGACTTTTCGTGTCATTTAGGTGTCGATTTTTCCCCTGGTGAGCTAGAGCGAGTGACTGTTGACCTGGTGAGCGAGTGACTGTTGACCTGGTGAGCGAGTGACTGTTGAGGCCGGGAAATTTTTCTATCGGAAAATGTACAAATTAATCTTGAAGGGGGGTCATAGGGGTGTTTTTTAAGCTTGATAGAGGTCTAGGGAGGATACTGAGAACATAATATATATATATAGCAAACTAATACGTCTATCCCTCCTTAAAGGGCAGGTTTTTAGTTGATTCCCTAGACTTCCATCAAGCTTAAAATTACTCCCCCTTGACCACCCTTCAAGATAAATTTGTAAATTTTTCGGTAGAAAAATGTCCAGGCCGAAGGCCGGTTCCCCTTAAATTACAGGCTCGCTATCGCTCGCCAGGAAAAAATGACACCTAAATGGCACGAATGGTCTTAAAATTGACAGAAATGGGGCGAGGGTTCTTAAAATCGCCAAACTAATGGGGCAAGCGTCTTTAAATCTTACAAGCAAGAGGTTCAGAAAAAAATCCTCCAAGTGGAAATCTCCCCATAAAGGTGACATTTCGTAGTCAAATACATAGAAAAATTAGATTTCAGGCCTTTTCACCTTTTAGGTCCTTCCTACACTGTTTTAAGGGGAGATTTCCACTTCAGGGATTTTTTTCTGGACCCCTTTCTCCCTCATGTTTAACCCCATTGCTTTTGACATTTTAAGAAGTTCGCCCCATTAAGAATTTTCGACCCATTTCTGTCAATTTTAAGACCTTCCGTGCCATTTAGGTGTCGATTTTTTCCTGGCGAGCGATAGCGAGCCTGTAATTTAAGAGGAACCGGCTTTCAGCCGGGAAATTTTTCTACCGAAAAATGTACACATTTATTTTGAAAGGGGCTCAAGGGGATGTAATCTTAAGATTGAAGGATATCTAGGGACCAAACTAAAAACCTCCCCTTAACACCTAGAGGATTATGATGCATTTTGACAGTGTATTCTGGTTAGCATTAGGCGAGTTGATACAGCTTAGGAAGGATCTGTGGACACTATAAGGGACTATCTCTAATAACCCTCTGTCTTTCACATACCCTTCTTAATCTGAATACAATCGTTAAATACTAGCCAGACATAACAGCAATTGTTAAATACTAGCCAGACATCATAACAGCAATTGTTAAATACTAGCCAGACATCATAACAGCAATTGTTAAATACTAGCCAGACATCATAACAGCAATTGTTAAATACTAGCCAGACATCATAACAGCAATTGTTAAATACTAGCCAGACATCATAACAGCAATTGTTAAATACTAGCCAGACATCATAACAGCAATTGTTAAATACTAGCCAGACATCATAACAGCAATTGTTAAATACTAGCCAGACATCATAACAGCAATTGTTAAATACTAGCCAGACATCATAACAGCAATTGTTAAATACTAGCCAGACATCATAACAGCAATTGTTGAATACTAGCCAGACATCATAACAGCAATTGTTAAATACTAGCCAGACATCATAACAGCAATTGTTAAATACTAGCCAGACATCATAACAGCAATTGTTAAATACTAGCCAGACATCATAACAGCAATTGTTAAATACTAGCCAGACATCATAACAGCAATTGTTAAATACTAGCCAGACATCATAACAGCAATTGTTAAATACTAGCCAGACATCATAACAGCAATTGTTAAATACTAGCCAGACATCATAACAGCAATTGTTAAATACTAGCCAGACATCATAACAGCAATTGTTAAATACTAGCCAGACATCATAACAGCAATTGTTAAATACTAGCCAGACATCATAACAGCAATTGGTCATGGTATCTTCTAACGGTTAAGGAACAACAATTCTTAATGGGAGGCTGACCGTTTGTTTGGTCTATTAATTCATTTATTCATATAGTTTTTTAGTTTCCTCCCTAGACCTCCATCAAGCTTAGAAAAACACCCCATTTCAAGATAAATGTGTACATTTTTCGGTAGAAAAATTTCCCTGGTTCCTCTTAAAATTGCAGGTTCGCTATCGCTCGCCAGGAAATAATCGACACCTAAATGGCACGAAAGGTCTTAAAATTGACAACGAAATGGGGCGAAAGGGGTTAAAATCGCCAAAGTAATGGACCGAACGTCTTATAATCTAAAACAAATGGGGCTAAACATAAGGGAGAAGGAGGTCCAGAAAAACGGTCTGCCTTCCCTTAAGGGGAGGTATTTACTTTGTTCCCTAGACCTCCATCAAGCTTTAAATTATACCCCCTTGAGTCCCTTTCAAGATAAATTTGTACATTTTTCGGTAGAAAAATGGCCCGGCCGAAGGCCGGTTCCTCTTAAATTACAGGCTCGCTATCGCTCGCCAGGATAATATCGACACCTGAATGCCACGAAAGGTCTTAATATGGGGTGAAAGTTCTTAAAATCGCTAAAGTAATTGGGCGAACGTTTTATAATATCAAAAGTAATGGGGCTAAACATGAGGGAGAAAGGGGTCAAGAAAAAAATCCCTCAAGTGGAGATCTCTCCTTAATAACATATTTTGAACATCGATAATATGCTCCAGATGTAGTATATACTGAGTTGAGTATGGGTATGAAGATTATAATGCATATTGACAGTTTAATCTGGCTAGCATTAGAAGATTTTGTACAGTTTAAGAAGGATCTGTGGGGATTAAATAGGTGAAGACTATCTCCATTAACCCTCTGACTTCCATATACCCTTCCTAATCTGAATAAAATCGTCTAATAATTACCAGAAAATAATAATAGCGGCAAAACAAACGAAATGCGTAATGGATCTTGAAAGGGTTAAGTATGAAAAGGAATATAAGACAATTAACCCTTTCAAGCTCCAATACGCGTTTCTGTTCTGTTTTCTGGCTACTATTAGACGATTTTATTCAGATTAGTAACGGTATATGGAAGTCAAAGGGTTGATTGAGATAGTGTTCACCCTTTTAATACCCACAGCTCCTTCCTAAGCTGCATACAATCGTCTAATGATAGCCAAAATGAACTTCTAAAACGCGTCAGAGCTTCAAAGGGTTAAGGGGAGGTTTTTAGTGCGTTTCCTAGACTTCCATCAAGCTTGAAATTACACCCCCATGACCCCCTTTCAAGATATATTTGTACATTTTTCGGTAGAAAAATGTCCCGGCCAAAGGCCGGTTCCTCTTAAATTACAGGCTCGCTATCGCTCGCCAGGAAAAAATCGACACCTAAATGGGACGAAAGGTCTTAAAAGTGACATAAATGGGGTGAAAGTTCTTAAAATCGCCAAACTAATGGGGCGAACGTCTTAAAATCTCAAAAGCAATGGGGCTAAACCTGAGGGAGAAAGGGGTAAAGAAAAAAATCCCTCGAGTGGAAATCTCCCCTTAACGTTAAATAGCATTGTTTTTGACCATTTTATCACTTCCAAAGACAACATTATTTTTGAACTATAAACCACCATTTTTATTTTTGCATAGACAATAATTATATAGACAAGAAAGGACTCGGTTTTCGTTTATGGGGGTGACCTGCTTTTTGGCTCTCATTTTCTGGCTTGTATCCATTCGGCCCCATTCAGCCAACTATTTGAAGACGTTTATCCCCATCCAGGTGTCAATTTCATCCTGGCGAGCGATAGCGAGCCACCATTGTATGGAGAAATCCGGCTTCGCCGGGGGCATTTTTCTATCGAAAAATGTACAAATTTAGTCTGCTGTCAAAATAATTTACAAACATATGCTAGCTCGCTACCGCTCGCTAGGAAAAAAATCAACACCTGGATGGGGATAAACGTCTTAAAACAGTAGGCTGAATGGGGCCAAATGGATACAAGCCAGAGAAAGATAGAAAAGGACAGAACAAAAACAGGTCACCCCCTTAATGTTCGAGAGTGTTGGCCTACTTTCGTGGAATAGGGTATAGCGATATATTAATTAACCCCTTGAAGCTCTGATGCGCTTTAGCAGTATATTTTTGGCTATCATTAGACGATTTTATGCGGCTTAGGAAGGATCTGTGGGTATTACAAGGGTAAAGACTGTCTCAATCAACCCTCTGACTTCCAAACACCCTTTCTAATCTGAAGGAAATCGTCTAATAATAGCCGGAAAACTTAACAAGAAGTGCGTCATCGATGCTCAGAGGGTTAACTCCTTCTGTACCGGAAGCGACGTCTCTTTAGTATTATTCTAGCTATAGTTAGACGATGGTGTGCAGCTTAAGAAGGATCTGAGGTAATGCAAAGGGTTAGTTGAGGTAGTTCGAAGACTGCTAATTGCTGGAGGCCCATTTTTTATTGAATGAAATCGTTTAATAGTAGCCAGAGTAACGTTAATTATGAGGGCGTCACCGGTACTAAAAGGGTTAAATGGGCAACGCTGGGATTCCGACCCCCCAAACCCTACACCGTGACCCCCCCCAAGTACGCCCGCACCCCACACAAGCACGCCCCCACCCCATAAAAGCACGCCCCCCCCACAAGCATGCCCCCCAAAAGCAAACCTCCCACAAGTACGCCCCTCCACAAGCACGCCCCCCACACGCACACAAACACGCCCCCATAAGCACGCCCCCCTACAAGCACGCCTCTCAGAAACACTCCCCCCACAATTATGTCCCCCACACAAGCACGCCACCCACACAAACACGCCCCCCCCCCCCCCCCCCTAACCAAGCCACCCTCCTCCTCCCCCTCCCCCCTATCCTCCGTCACTATAGGCAGCAAATCCCTACCCAGTAACTATCGTCCAATTAGCTTAACCTCAGTTGTATGTAAAATGCTAGAAACGGTCATACGAGACAGACTCGTAAATCACTTAGAGGAAAATAACATGCTTAAAGATACTCAACACGGCTTTCGTAAAAAACGTTCCTGTTTAACAAACCTCTTAGACTTCTTCCACGATATCCTCAACCTCTACGATGAGAGTAAAGCTGTAGATATTATATACCTTGATTTTCAAAAGGCCTTTGACAAAGTTCCCCACAAACGTTTACTGCTAAAACTAAAAGCGCATGGAATACAAGACGGTGTGTTGAAATGGATAGAAAATTGGCTCAGCGACAGAAAGCAAAGAGTAGTCATAAACGGTAAGGCATCTAAATGGACCAATGTAAGTAGCGGGGTACCCCAGGGATCGGTACTAGGACCAATTCTCTTTCTAATTTACATCAACGACATAGATGAGGGCCTCACCTGTACAATCTCAAAATTTGCTGACGATACAAAAATTGCAAATAGCGTACTCTCAAAAGAACAAGTTGACGATATGCAACACAATCTAGATAAATTGTCATGTTGGGCCCAAATTTGGCAAATGAGTTTCAATGCGGATAAATGTAAAGTACTACATATCGGATACCTAAATGAGAAAGCAAACTATTCGATGAATGGCACTCAGCTTAAGAATGTAAACAGAGAAACCGATCTGGGAGTAACAATATCGAGTAACCTAAAACCGAGTCAACAATGTTCAGAAGTTGTTAAGAAGGCAAACAAAATAATTGGCTTTATAGGCATGTCATTTGAGCATAAATCCAAAGAAGTTATCCTAACCCTTTACAATTCCTTAGTCCGCCCTCTTCTGGAATACTGCGTTCAATCCTGGTGCCCTTATTACCAAAAAGATATAAACAAGCTAGAACGAGTTCAACGTAGAGTTACCAAAATGATACCTAGCCTAAAGAACAAACCATACGAAGAGCGTCTTAGAGAATTAAATCTATTTCCTTTAACCCAGCGCAGATTAAGAGGTGACTTAATTCAAGTGTTCAAAATCATCAAAGGCATCGACAATATGAACTGTAGTAAGTACTTCACTATCAACCAATCTAATTACACACGCGGGGAAACGGTTGCAAAATTATTGGTAAATCTTTTAACTCACACGAATCTAAGAATTTCTTCTTCAATCGAGTTGTCAACTTGTGGAATGGGCTTCCCCGAAACGTTATAGACTGCATCACCGTTGATTCATTTAAACTCCGCCTAGACAAATATCTCGCTTCAAACCCGCGACTGACTGCGTTTGTAAATTAATAACTTTATTTTATTCCCCCCTCAGTTACTAACCCATCTGTCCCCTACTAACTTCCTAATCCTGCCACGGACATTAGTTCCAGGGCAGTAATTCCCTTTCCAATGTTCCCTTACCCACTCTAAACCACTGTTTGGACACTTGATCCTCAGTGTTTTGGAGGACAAGCAACCTAGAAGGGTCACTAGATCTGTTGTTGCTTGATTTCCTTTGTACTCCTTTGTACTCCTTTGTACTATCACTTTCATCATCAACTGTACCAACGGACTGGACCCCCGGGCGATCGATAAATAATTAATGTACCGGGTTGTCTGACATTAATGGGGCGGGAAGGCATACTAAGCCTTTGCCTGTCTTTTATTGTTGACAGTATTCAGTCGCAGTCATTAGTCATAGTGCTACATTATGAAGCCTAGAACTGATTAAACGAACCTCCTAAATACAAATACTACTAATACTAATACTACTACTAATAATAACTTAATAATATATATAATAATACATAATTATATCAATAAATACAGTATACAGTATATGTTTTTATTTTTTCCTAAGTTGCCGTAGTCTCTCTCCAGTGCCTCCGGGTGTTTTGTGTGGATTCATCTTGATGGTGTTTCTGCACCCTGGTTGGAGACTTCGGCATCTCATATAATAATAATAATAATAATAATAATAAAAATAAGATAAATAATGATGATAATAAGGAGCTTCACTTCAATCCGAGATTTCTTCCAAAATATATGTATAAACATTAACGGGCGCGACTGTACCATGGAACTAGGGCCAAGCTGATGGATACGTCATTGGCCGCCTTTTAATAGATTTGTGTATATATATTAGTTTCCTTTCTAAACTTCAATTAAGCTTAATGAAATACCCCCAAGTCCCCCTTACAAGATTTTATTTTTTCCCGGTACAAAAATGCCCCGCCCGAAAGCCAGTTTCACCTAAATTCCAGCGGGCTTGCTATCGCTCGCCAGGAAAAAATCGACACCTAAATGGCACGAACGGTCTTAATATTGCAAATTAATTGAGCGAGCGTCATCAAATTTCAAAACTAATGGGGCTAAGACTGAGGGAGAAGGGGGTCCATAAAACTCCCCCCTTACTGTGTTAACCGTATACGACCGAACGCGGGCCCTCCGGATCAATAATTCATTTGCCGCCCTATCAAGGAGTATCGACCCGCGGAAGGTCAATGGACGTAAACAGACAACGGATTAAGGGAAGGTTTTCATTGATTTGTATATTTAATTGTATATTTATTAATTTATACATTTATTTATGTATTTATTATATTTATTTTTAGTTTCCTCCCTAGATTTTCATCAAGCTTAAACAAAATACCCCTCAGTCCCCCTTTCAAGATAAATTTGTGCCCCCGGCCGAAGGCTGATTCCTTCTAAAGTGCAGACTTGCTATCGCTTACCAGGGGATAAATAACTCCTACATGGCACGGAAGGTCGGGATACTGCTAAGCTAATTTGGCGAACGTCTTATAACTTCAAAACTAATGAGGCTAAACATGAGGGAAAAGGGAGTCCACCCCAACCCCTCCTCCCCCATTATTTTGACTGTGTACCAACGAACTAGGGCTAACCAGCTCGATACATCCTTTTCCGCTGTATCGACGCCCGGCAGGTCAATGGACGTGAATTACAGGCCGCGGATTAAAGGTAATGGTCGCTGTGTTTGGTCACTCAACCCTTTGAAGATTATGACGCATTTATATAGTTTATTCTGGCTATCATTAGACGATTTCATACAGCTTTAGAGGATCTGGGGGAATAAAAAGGATAATGACTATCTCAATCAACCTCTGACTTCCACACCATCTACTTAATTTAAATAATACCGTCGAATAATAGACAGAACACAAAATAATGCGAAATATTATCTTGAAAGGGTTAAACTCCAAACACTGCCACACACTATTGCTAGGATTGTCTTTATGAGTACCGGTACTCCTCTCACAATATGTTTGTATTTTTCTGGCTATTATTATACGATTTTATTCAGATTTGGAAGGGTATATGGACGTCAGAGTGTTAATTGAGCCCGTGTATGCCATTTTAACTCTCACAGACTCTACATAAGTTTTATACAATTTTCAAATATTTACCAGAATGAACTGTTAAAACGCGTCATAATCTTTGCTTATGATTAATCAATGTTGGGTTGCGTTATTTTGACTAGGCTATAACTGTTGCTGCTTGACTTCCTACGTGTTATTTGCCGGACAACGCGCTTGTGTGACACTGGGTTAAGGGGAGGTTTGATGTTTCTGGACCTCCTTCTCCCTTTTGTTTAGCACCACTAGTTTGAGATTTTAAGACGTTCGCTTCATTACTTTGGCGATTGTAACTTGTAAGACTATTTGTGCCATTTAGGTTTATATGTTCTTCCTGGTGAGTGATAGCGAGCCTGTAATTTAGAAAGAATCGGCCTTTAGCTGGAACATTTCTCTACCGAAAAATGTACACATTTATCTTAAAGGGTGGTCTTGGGGGTACTTTTTTTTCGTGTAGATGGAGGAAAAGTGGGGATTGGGCCTGAGCATATAGATAGATAGATAGATAGATAGATATAGTTAGATAGATAGATAGATGGAGGTCTTGGGAGGAAACTAAAAACAATAACAGTTACAACAAATGTGAACTAATAAATGCAAATATAATCGTTAACTCGTTACAGAACCGGTGCCGCCCTTTTAACTTTATCATGACTTGTTTTAGACGATTGTATTCAGTTTGTAAAGGGCCTCCAGCAATTAACAGGCTTCGAACTATGTCACTTAATCCTTTCTACTACCACAGATCTCTCTAACATGCACAACAAGGCGGGTGCCCAACTCCGAAAGGGGTTGAAATAGGGGAGCTATCCCCCCGCCAAAGGCGGCTTTCTAGGGCCTTTCCTAGCTGATGCTGAGAGGATTGGGTTCTAGTCATGTGGTGATGGGCTGGTCTATCAGAGTGAGAACTGAGCGATCTCTGCCATACCCGTAGATTACTCTGACTGTTCCTTCTACTTATATATTTTTTAGATCTCAAGTGACGGCGTCTCTTCCGTGGATTGACCTCCCAATCTGCCAACCCAGAGGTTGGTAGATTGGAAGCCAAAGCGTCATATTTCTCCTTTGCCCCTCAACTTTCTCTTCATAATTGCTGAGGCACAGGGTCCTGGGTGGGGCTTTGGTTTCCCGGGTGTTTCCGGACCCTCTTCAGCTCCCCGCCATGGAGTAGCTTCGGTCACCCAGGCTTTATTGTGGTAGGCAGGGAGGGTTCTGTTGGGGTGCTCGGTTATGGCCTTGGCCTTGCTCGGGGCCTTGGGGCTGTTCGGCCAGGCAGCCTGAGGAAAAACAACAACAACAACAACATGCACAACATCGTCTAAATATAGCAAGAGCGAGAGAAATAGTGTGTGTGTGTGTACAAAGGAGTACAAAGGAAATCAAGCAACAACAGATCTAGTGACCCTTCTAGGTTGCTTGTCCTCCAAAACACTGAGGATCAAGTGTCCAAACAGTGGTTTAGAGTGGGTAAGGGAACATTGGAAAGGGAATTACTGCCCTGGAACTAATGTCCGTGGCAGGATTAAGAAGTTAGTAGAGGACAGATGGGTTAGTAACTGAGGGGGGTATAAAATAAAGTTATTCATTTACAAACGCAGTCAGTCGCGGGTTTGATGCGAGATATTTGTCTAGGCGGAGTTTAAATGAATCAACGGTGCTGCAGTCTATAACGTCTCTCGGGGAAGCCAATTCCACAAGTTGACAACTCGATTGAAGAAGAAATTCTTAGATTCGTGGGAGGTAAAAGATTTACCAATAATTTTGCAACTTTCCCCGCGTGTAATTAGATTGGTCGATAGTGAAGTACTTACTACAGTTCATATTGTCGATGCCTTTGATGATTTTGAACACTTGAATTAAGTCACCTCTTAATCTGCGCTGGGTTAAACGAAATAGATTTAATTCTCCAAGACGCTCTTCGTATGGTTTGTTCTTTAGGCTAGGTATCATTTTGGTAACTCTACGTTGAACTCGTTCTAGCTTGTTTATATCTTTTTGGTAATAAGGGCACCAGGATTGAACGCAGTATTCCAGAAGAGGGCGGACTAAGGAATTGTAAAGGGTTAGGATAACTTCTTTGGATTTATGCTCAAATGACATGCCTATAAAGCCAATTATTTTGTTTGCCTTCTTAACAACTTCTGAACATTGTTTACTCGGTTTTAGGTTACTCGATATTGTTACTCCCAGATCGGTTTCTCTGTTTACATTCTTAAGCTGAGTGCCATTCATCGAATAGTTTGCTTTCTCATTTAGGTATCCGATATGTAGTACTTTACATTTATCCGCATTGAAACTCATTTGCCAAATTTGGGCCCAACATGACAATTTATCTAGATTGTGTTGCATATCGTCAACTTGTTCTTTTGAGAGTACGCTATTTGCAATTTTTGTATCGTCAGCAAATTTTGAGATTGTACAGGTGAGACCCTCATCTATGTCGTTGATGTAAATTAGAAAGAGAATTGGTCCTAGTACCGATCCCTGGGGTACCCGCTACTTACATTGGTCCATTTAGATGCCTTACCGTTTATGACTACTCTTTGCTTTCTGTTGCTGAGCCAATTTTCTATCCATTTCAACACACCGTCTTGTATTCCATGCGCTTTTAGTTTTAGCAGTAAACGTTTTTGGGGAACTTTGTCAAAGGCCGTTTGAAAATCAAGGTATATAATATCTACAGCTTTACTCTCATCGTAGAGGTTGAGGATATCGTGGAAGAAGTCTAAGAGGTTTGTTAAACAGGAAAGATTTTAAGAAAGCCGTGTTGAGTATCTTTAAGTATGTTATTTTCCTCTAAGTGTGAGAGAGAGAGAGAGAGAGAGAGAGATATTGAGATTGTGTGTGTGTGTGTGTGTGTGTGAGAGTGTCTGTATGTGTGTGTAAGCGGAGAGAGAGCGAGAGAGAGAGAGAGAGTATACTGTATATTTGAATTTGTGTGTGTGTGTGTGTGTGTCTGTCTGTGTGCCGGTACAGAAGGTGTTAAATTACCGTTGGCGCGTGGATCGAAGCGTAATTTATGGGCGTATCAAGTAGCATCGACCAGCGTAGGATCAATAGCCGTATATGAGCGTAGATCACACACACACACACACACACACACACACACACACACACACACACACACACACACACGGTCGATGCGGTAGGTTAAGGTCAGGTAGTTGCTTTTTATCGATCCCCTTCTCCCTCATGTTTAGCCCCATTAGTCATGAGATTTTAAGATGTTAGACCCATTAGTTTGGGGGTTATATGACCATCCCATTTCTTTGTCAATATTAAAACTGTTGTGCCATCTAAGTGTAGATTTTTTCCAGGCAAGCTATAGCGAGCCTGTAATTTAGTTGGGGAAAAATGTACACATTTATATCAAAGGGGGTTCTTGGGGGGGTTTCTGTTAAGCTTGATAGAGGTCTAGGGATCGAAACATATCATTTTATAATATTAACAATTAATTAAAGTAAACAAACAATCCCTTAACAATCCCAAAATACGAGGATGCAGTTCTTGTCTTATTTTTTGTAACGGAGTGATTTTGTTTGGTTTAGGAAGACATTTTGGAAGTCAGAGGGTTAAGGGGAGATCTCCACTTGAGGATTTTTTTTCTTGACCCCTTTCTCCCTCATGTTTAGCCCCATTGCTTTTGATATTATAAAACGGTTGCCACATAAGTTTATCGATTTTAAGAACTTTCACCCCATATTAAGACCTTTCGTGCAATTCATGTGTCGATTTGATCCTGGCGAGCGACAGCGAGCCTGTAATTTAAGAGGAACCGGCCTTTGGCCGGGAAATTTTTCTACCGAAAAATGTACAAATTTATCTTGAAAGGGACTGAAGGGGGTGTAATTTTAAGCTTGATGGAGGTCTAGGGAACAAACTAAATACCTCCCCTTAATACATATATATTTCACCCATTATCCTCCCGTAGAGCCAGCCAAAGCCGAGTATAATAATCGTCTAATGATAACCAGAATATACTGTTGAAACGCGTAATTTCCTCTAGGGGCTTAATTAATGGTAGAATTAAATTTACCGCTCCAGTATTGAGAATGAAAGTGTGTGTGTGTGTGTGTGTGTGTGTGTGTGTGTGTGTGTGTGTGTGTGTGTGTGTGTGTGTGTGTGTGTGTGTGTGTGTGTGTGTGTGTGTGTGTGTGTGTGTGTGTGTCGGTGTGTGTGTGTGTGTGTGTGTGTGTGTGTGGTGTGTGTGTGTGTGTGTGTGTGTGTGTGTGTGTGTGTGTGTGTGTGGTGTGTGTGTGTGTGTGTGTGTGTGTGTGTGTGTGTGTGTGTGTGTGTGTGTGTGTGTGTGTGTGTGTGTGTGTGTGTGTGTGTGTGTGTGTGTGTGTGATAATAATAAACGGTTTATTAAAGAATGGCAGCCTCATGAGCTGAAAATACACATTTTACAATTTAGTGGATGAACATGAGATGTACAGATATGAGGATGGTAAGCTTAGTTTACAAACAAAATAAATAAATACAATAATGATGCATGTGCAGAATACAAATTATCATAAAATAACCATGAGAGTAAGTGATATACAGTACATATACACATTTATTTACTTACTCATATACAGAACATACGTATATACACGTACGTGCGCACATACATATACATACATATATAGGAACATAAGAACATGCAGTAAGTGTGCACATGTCCGTATACACAAACGCTCACGTATGCACACAAACATACATACATACAGAGACTGTTTTGGTAAGTCAGGTAAAGAGGGTGCGGGTACTACAATGGGAGGTTAATCCTCGGTAATGTAGGGTGTGTGTGTGTGTGTGTGTGTGTGTGTGTGTGTGTGTGTGTGTGTGTGTGTTAGAGAGAGACAGTGTGAGTGTGACAGTGTATGTGAGAGAGAGATAGTGTGTGTGTGTGTGTGTGTGTGTGTGTGTGTGTGTGTGTGAAAGATTAGTTAAACGTTATCCACATTCCTATAGATAACAATATATTTACTTATGTGCAACCCTGTAGATGATGTTTATTTATATATATATATATATATATATATATATATATATATATATATATATATATATATATATATATATATATATATATATATATATATATATATATATATATATATATTTATATATATATATATATATTTTTATATATATATATATATATATAAGAGCCCGATGATAAGCCCAATGAGGGAACGGAGGGTGGAGAGAGAGCCTTCTTCTTTTCTATCCTTTCCTTCAACTTTTCTTTTCTATCGGATATGCCATCTCTACTAGAATTAAGTCCTGACCACCTCGTTTGGATCGTAAGGTCTGTGTGGCCAGTGTATCTATGTAAATATATGTAAATGTAAATATCTCTCTCAACTACTCGCACAAATACACACTCTCTCTCTCTCTCAAACACACACACACACACACATACATTCTCTCTCTCACACGCACTTACACACACACACACACACACTATCTCTGTCTTTTACTCAAACACACACTCTCACACACACACTTTCTCTGTGTTTCTCTCACATACACTGTCACACTCACACACTGTCTCTCTAACACACACACACACACACACACCCGAGCGGTTGGCGTTTATCGGTACATATCAATTTGGTGCATGCTTACGAGTACATTTTTCGATTTTTAAACCTAAATTACACTAACCTAACCTAACCTAACCTAACCTAACCTAACCTAACCTAACCTAACTTACCTAACCTAACCGAAAACACTCCATTTCAACGTATTTTAAAGAGGTGTGTACCGATTAACTGTCACCCCAAACCTCATGTACCTGTAAACCTACAAATATCCAGAGATTTGTACCAATAAACACACAACCGCTCGTCCACACACACACACACACACACACACACACACACACACACACACACACACACACACACACACACACGCAGACACTATCTCTCTCTCACACACACATTTTCTCTGTGTTTCTCTCACATACACTGTCACACTCACACACTGTCTCTCTCTAACACACACACACACACACACACACACACACACACACACACACACACACACACACACACACACACACACACACACACACACACTATCTCTCTCACACACACACTTTCTCTGTGTTTCTCTCACATACACTGTCACACTCACACAGTCTCTCTCTAACACACACACACACACAGATACTATCTCTCTCTCACACACACACTTTCTCTGTGTTTCTCTCACATACACTGTCACACTCACACACTCTCTAACACACACACACACACACACACAAACACTATCTCTCTCTCACACATACACACACTCACTCTATCACTCTCTCTCTCACACACACACACACACACACACACATACATACACAGATACTATCTCTCTCTCACACATACACACACTCACTCTCTCTCTCTCACACAAATGAGTAATGCCCTCAATACCTTCTTTGCATCAGTTTTTACAACAGAAGACCTCAGTGATATCCCTACACCATCGCCGATTCAGATTGATAATTCAGATGTTCTAAGCAATATCACCGTTACAGAGAGAGAAGTATTGAATTGTTTAGATAAACTCAAGGTAAATAAAACGCCTGGACCTGATACAATCTCGCCTAGAGTTCTAAAGGAAGCTAAGGATGAGCTCTCCAAACCACTGACATTACTATTCAATAAATCCTTACAGTCTGGAACTATGCCTGATCAGTGGAAGCTAGCCAACGTAACACCGATATTAAAAAAAGGCAGCAAATCCCTACCCAGTAACTATCGTCCAATTAGCTTAACCTCAGTTGTATGTAAAATGCTAGAAACGGTCATACAAGACAGACTCGTAAATCACTTAGAGGAAAATAACATACTTAAAGATACTCAACACGGCTTTCGTAAAAAACGTTCCTGTTTAACAAACCTCTTAGACTTCTTCCACGATATCCTGAACCTCTACGATGAGAGTAAAGCTGTAGATATTATATACCTTGATTTTCAAAAGGCCTTTGACAAAGTTCCCCACAAACGTTTACTGCTAAAACTAAAAGCGCATGGAATACAAGACGGTGTGTTGAAATGGATAGAAAATTGGCTCAGCAACAGAAAGCAAAGGGTAGTCATAAACGGTAAGGCATCTAAATGGACCAATGTAAGTAGCGGGGTACCCCAGGGATCGGTACTAGGACCAATTCTCTTTCTAATTTACATCAACGACATAGATGAGGGTCTCACCTGTACAATCTCAAAATTTGCTGACGATACAAAAATTGCAAATAGCGTACTCTCAAAAGAACAAGTTGACAATATGCAACACAATCTAGATAAATTGTCATGTTGGGCCCAAATTTGGCAAATGAGTTTCAATGCGGATAAATGTATAGTACTACATGTCGGATACCTAAATGAGAAAGCAAACTATTCGATGAATGGCACTCAGCTTAAGAATGTAAACAGAGAAACCGATCTGGGAGTAACAATATCGAGTAACCTAAAACCGAGTCAACAATGTTCAGAAGTTATTAAGAAGGCAAACAAAATAATTGGCTTTATAGGCAGGTCATTTGAGCATAAATCCAAAGAAGTTATCCTAACCCTTTACAATTCCTTAGTCCGCCCTCTTCTGGAATACTGCGTTCAATCCTGGTGCCCTTATTACCAAAAAGATATAAACAAGCTAGAACGAGTTCAACGTAGAGTTACCAAAATGATACCTAGCCTAAAGAACAAACCATACGAAGAGCGTCTTGGAGAATTAAATCTATTTCCTTTAACCCAGCGCAGATTAAGAGGTGACTTAATTCAAGTGTTCAAAATCATCAAAGGCATCGACAATATGAACTGTAGTAAGTACTTCACTATCGACCAATCTAACTACACGCGGGGAAACGGTTGCAAAATTATTGGTAAATCTTTTAACTCACACGAATCTAAGAATTTCTTCTTCAATCGAGTTGTCAACTTGTGGAATGGGCTTCCCCGAAACGTTATAGACTGCATCACCGTTGATTCATTTAAACTCCGCCTAGACAAATATCCCTCATCAAACCCGCGACTGACTGCGTTTGTAAATTAATAACTTTATTTATCCCCCCCTCAGTTACTAACCCATCTGTCCTCTACTAACTTCCTAATCCTGCCACGGACATTAGTTCCAGGGCAGTAATTCCCTTTCCAATGTTCCCTTACCCACTCTAAACCACTGTTTGGACACTTGATCCTCAGTGTTTTGGAGGACAAGCAACCTAGAAGGGTCACTAGATCTGTTGTTGCTTGATTTACTTTGTGTACACACACACACACACTCAAACACACACACACACACACACACACACACACACACACACACACACACACACACACACATTCACTCTCTCTTGTGTATATGTATAGAGGGCATGTGGGCTTAAAGGGAATACAGAAGTGGGCGTGCTTGTACCAGTTTATAGGAGGTCGGTACAAAGACTGACGCGTGTTTGTGTGTGTGTGTGTGTGTGTGTGTGTGTGTGTGTGTGTGTGTGTGTGTGTGTGTGTGTGTGTGTGTGTGTGTTCTGGTGTGTATGTGTTCTGGTGTGTATGTGTTCTGGTGTGTATGTGTATGTGCATGTGCATGTGCGTGCCCGCGCGGCCGGTACAAAGGCTGGCTCTTCAAATGGACCACAATTTATAATACAGAATGTGGACGAACTCGGAAAATTGGACTGGATATTTTGTTCTCTCTGTGTGTGTGTGTGTGTGTGTGTGTGTGTGTGTGTGTGTGTGTGTGTGTGTGTGTGTGTGTGTGTGTGTGTGTGTGTGTGTGTGTGTGTGTGTGTGTGTGTGTGTGTGTGTGTGTGTGTGTGTGTGTGTGTGTGTGTGTGTGTGTGTGTGTGTGTGTGTGTGTGTGTGTGTGTGTGTGTGTGTGTGTGTGTGTGTGTGTGTGTGTGTTTTCATAAGAGGGACCGATGCCATACATTATACACTTGCATCCTAGGCCTAGGACTGGAAGGAGGGTCATAATATAATCAATACCAATATCAACCCTCCCTACTACCTTTCCTCTTATGACTCATATGACGCAGAGGTTGCCAGATTAGCAATAAGAAATAGTTCTCTCACTCTTATAATTACCTCTCCAAAATTAGTTTTCTGCCCACAGCTAACTCAAAGACAACTGCAGAGGTTGAAGTAACTAAACTAAAGGTTTCTAAATACCCCTGATGGTAACAAAGGCTTTAAAGTATCCCCAATAGGCTCAACACAGCTAACTCAAAGACAACTGCAGAGGTTGAAGTAACTAAACTAAAGGTTTCTAAATACCCCTGATGGTAACAAAGGCTTTAAAGTATCCCTAATCGGCTCAAAATCGCGTCATATGTCGGAGAGGGTTAAGGGGAGGTTTTTGGTTTGTTCCCTAGACTTCACCCAAGCTTAAAGGTGGGGGCTCATGGGTTGAGGTTAACATGGAAAAAAAATTGCCAACCTGCATATAATTATCTTGTAAAATACAATGTCACTGAAATAATTATTAACAATGGTATAAAGGATTTTGCGGATCGTCTATACCGGGCCTATGACGTCATAGTGACGTCACACCAGTATCCTTAGCCTAGACTGGATGGTGGACTTACACTCGTGTGACGTCACAGGCCTGGTATAGCCGATCCACAAAATCCTTTATACCATTGTTAATAATTATTTCAGTGCCATTGCATTTTGCAAGATAATTATGTACAGCTTGGCGATTATCATTCCATGTTTATCCCAACCCATGCGCCCCCACCTTTAACATTACACCCCAAGACTCCCTTTCAAGATAAATTGTCCAATTTTCGGTTGTAAACTTTGGTCTTAAATTACAGGCTCCCTATTCGCTCACCAGGAAAAATCTACACCTAAATGACACGAAAGGTCTTAACATTGACAGAAATAGGTCGAACATTCTTAAAATTGCCAAAATAATGGTACGAACGTCTTAAAACCTCAAAAGGAATGGGGCTAAACATAGGGGAGAAAGGGGCCCGGAAAAAAATCCCTCAAGTTGAAATCCCCCCTTAACCCGTCCAGCCCCAGCGACGCGTCTGACGCGTCGGCGATGTATGTAACGCACAGCCCCAGAGACGCGCCTGACGCGTCACCCTAATTGCGCCGACCGTAACCTCAGGTATAGCCACTCAAGAGGGCTCAGATTTGTATGGGAACTGTGTACGTATCCCACGCAACCGTGCCGATGGTTGAAAACTCTCAAAGTCCACGTGTGTGCGCGCGATCGCGCAATAACCTGTTTTTTTGGGATAATTGCCTTCAATTTTTTACTCTTGTAAAATCTGTTTTCGGGGGCTCTGTAAGACCATTTTTTAAGCTTTTTGAGCAGTTTTTCATGGTTTTTCCTTCATTCCTAACCCATTCGCTATTGTTTCTGGAATAAAACAATTTTTTGAAAACCGGCCGGGTTCTGGTGCGCAAACATTACAAAATTAGCCGGGGCTCCACGGGTTAACCCCTTCTGTATCGGTGACGTTTTTAAAATTTGATTCTAGCAATATTAGCTATATTTAGACGATTCTGTGCAGTTTAACAAGGATCTGTGACAGTGCAAAACCACAAACAAATAACCACTACCCCCCTTAAACAAATAACCACTACCCTCCCTTAAACAAATAACCACTACCCCCCTTAAACAAATAACCACTACCCCCCTTAAACAAATAACCACTACCCCCCTTAAACAAATAACCACTACCCCCCTTAAACAAATAACCACTACCCCCCTTAAACAATAACCACTACCCCCTTAAACAAATAACCACTACCCCCTTAACAAATAACCACTACCCCCCTTAAACAAATAACCACTACCCCCCTTAAACAAATAACCACTAGCCCCCTTAAACAAATAACCACTAGCGCCCTTAAACAAATAACCACTACCCCCTTAAACAAATAACCACCATCCCCTTAAACAAATAACCACCATCCCCTTAAACAAATAACCACCATCCCCTTAAACAAATAACCACTACCCCCTTAAACAAATAACCACTACCCCCTTGAACAAATAACCACTACCCCCTTGAACAAATAACCACTACCCCCTTGAACAAATAACCACTACCCCCTTGAACAAATAACCACTACCCCCTTGAACAAATAACCACTACCCCCTTGAACAAATAACCACTACCCCCTTGAACAAATAACCACTACCCCCTTGAACAAATAACCACTACCCCCTTGAACAAATAACCACTACCCCCCTTGAACAAATAACCACTACCCCCTTGAACAAATAACCACTACCCCCTTGAACAAATAACCACTACCCCCTTGAACAAATAACCACTACCCCCTTAAACAAATAACCACTACCCCTTAAACAAATAACCACTACCCCCTTAAACAAATAACCACTACCCCCTTAAACAAATAACCACTAACCCCCTTAAGCAAATAACCTCTAACCCCTTTAAACAAATAACCACTACCCCCTTAAACAAATAACCACTACCCCTTAAACAAATAACCTCTAACCCCCCTTAAACAAATAACCACTACCCCCCTTAAACAAATAACCACTACCCCCTTAAACAAATAACCACTACCCCCCTTAAACAAATAACCACTACCCCCCTTAAACAAATAACCACTACCCCCCTTAAACAAATAACCACTACCCCCTTAAACAAATAACCACTACCCCCTTAAACAAATAACCACTTCCTCCCTTAAACAAATAACCACTACCCCCCTTAAACAAATAACCACTACCCCCCTTAAACAAATAACCACTACCCCCCTTAAACAAATAACCACTACCCCCCTTAAACAAATAACCACTACCCCCCTTAAACAAATAACCACTACCCCCCTTAAACAAATAACCACTACCCCCCTTAACCAAATAACCACTGTTCCCTTAAACAAATAACCACTGTCCCCTTAAACAAATAACCACTGTTCCCTTAACCAAATAACCACTGTCCCCTTAAACAAATAACCACTGTCCCCTTAAACAAATAACCACTGACCCCTTAAAAAAATAACCACTGTCCCCTTAAACAAATAACCACTGTCCCCTTAAACAAATAACCACTGTCCCCTTAAACAAATAACCACTGTTCCCTTAACCAAATAACCACTGTTCCCTTAACCAAATAACCACTGTCCCCTTAAACAAATAACCACTGTTCCCTTAAACAAATAACCACTGTCCCCTTAAACAAATAACCACTGTTCCCTTAAACAAATAACCACTAACCCCCTTAAACAAATAACCACTACCCCCCTTAAACAAATAACCACTACCCCCCTTAGACAAATAACCACTGTCCCCTTAAACAAATAACCACTACCCCTTAAACCCCCCTTAAACAAATACCTCTAACCCCCCTTAAACAAATAACCACTACCCCCCTTAAACAAATAACCTCTAACCCCCTTAAACAAATAACCTCTAACCCCTTAAACAAATAACCTCTAACCCCCCTTAAACAAATAACCTCTAACCCCCCTTAAACAAATAACCTCTAACCCCCCTTAAACCAAATAACCTCTAACCCCCCTTAAACAAATAACCTCTAACCCCCCTTAAACAAATAACCTCTAACCCCCCTTAAACAAATAACCTCTAACCCCCCTTAAACAAATAACCTCTAACCCCCCTTAAACAATAACCTCTAACCCCCCTTAAACAAATAACCTCTAACCCCTTAAACAAATAACCTCTAACCCCCCTTAAACAAATAACCTCTAACCCCCTTTAAAAAAAAACCTCTAACCCCCCTTAAACAAATAACCTCTAACCCCCTTAAACAAATAACCTCTAACCCCCTTAAACAATAACCTCTAACCCCCTTAAACAAATAACCTCTAACCCCCTTAAACAATTAACCTCTAACCCCCTTAAACAATTAACCACTGTCCCCTTAAACAAATAACCACTGTTCCCTTAAACAAATAACCACTGTTCCCTTAACCAAATAACCACTGTCCCCTTAAACAAATAACCACTACCCCCCTTAACAAATAACCACCACCCCCCCTTAAACAATAACCACTACCCCCCTTAAACAAATAACCTCTAACCCCCTTAAACAAATAACCTCTAACCCCTTAAACAAATAACCTCCTAACCCCCTTAAACAAATAACCTCTATACCCCCCCTACCAATAACCTCTAACCCCCCTTAAACAAATAACCTCTAACCCCCCTTAAACAAATAACCTCTAACCCCCCTTAAACAAATAACCTCTAACCCCCTTAAACAAATAACCTCTAACCCCCTTAAACAAATAACCTCTAACCCCCTTAAACAAATAACCTCTAACCCCCTTAAACAAATAACCTCTAACCCCCTTAAACAAATAACCACTACCCCCTTAAACAAATAACCACTACCCCCTTAAACAAATAACCACTACCCCCCTTAAACAAATAACCACTACCCCCCTTAAACAAATAACCACTACCCCCTTAAACAAATAACCACTACCCCCTTAAACAAATAACCACTACCCCCTTAAACAAATAACCACTACCCCCTTAAACAAATAACCACTACCCCCTTAAACAAATAACCTCTAACCCCCTTAAACAAATAACCTCTAACCCCCTTAAACAAATAACCTCTAACCCCCTTAAACAAATAACCACTAACCCCCCTTAAACAAATAACCACTAACCCCCTTAAACAAATAACCACTAACCCCCTTAAACAAATAACCACTAACCCCCTTAAACAAATAACCACTAATCCCCCTTAAACAAATAACCACTAATCCCCCTTAAACAAATAACCACTAATCCCCCTTAAACAAATAACCACTAATCCCCCTTAAACAAATAACCACTAATCCCCCTTAAACAAATAACCACTAATCCCCCTTAAACAAATAACCACTAATCCCCCTTAAACAAATAACCACTAATCCCCCTTAAACAAATAACCACTGTTCCCTTTAACAAATAAACACTGTTCCCCTAACCAAATAACCACTGTCACCTTAAACAAATAACCTCTAACCCCCTTAAACAAATAACCTCTAACCCCCTTAAACAAATAACCTCCTAACCCCCTTAAACAAATAACCACTACCCCCTTAAACAAATAACCTCTAACCCCCTTAAACAAATAACCACTAACCCCCCTTAAACAAATAACCACTGTCCCCTTAAACAAATAACCACTAACCCCCTTAAACAAATAACCACTAACCCCCTTAAACAAATAACCACTAACCCCCTTAAACAAATAACCACTAACCCCCTTAAACAAATAACCACTAACCCCCTCAAACAAATAACCACTAACCCCCTCAAACAAATAACCACTAAATCCCATAAACAAAAAAACACTAACCCCCTTAAACAAATAACCACTAACCCCCTTAAACAAATAACCACTAACCCCCTTAAACAAATAACCACTAACCCCCTTAAACAAATAACCACTACCCCCTTAAACGTTACTATGTGTGTAAGGTTTAACCCCTTCTGTACCGGCGGCGTTCTTTTAAGCTAATTCTGGCTGCTACTAGACGATTTTACTCAGCTTGAAAAGGGCCACTAGCAATTTACAGGCTTCGAAAGATCTCACTTAAGGGGAGGTTTTTAGTTGATTCCCTAGACTTCCATCAAGCTTAAAATTACTCCCCCTTGACCCCCTTTCAAGATATATTTGTAAATTTTTTGGTAGAAAAATTTCCCGGCCGAAGGCCGGTTCCCCTTAAATTACAGGCTCGCTATCGCTCGCCAGGAAAAAATCGAGTATCAAGGATATTTCATCGAGAGGCCGGTCTATATGATCGTGCCCCATTAATATGCTTTCCTCTCACTTAAACAGTAGGCTACCATAGCGTGGTTGGGAATATGAACATGATTAGATTAATATCCAGTATTCGAGAATGGATAATAAGTCGTAGGCGTGTGCATAAACCTTTAACCGTCCTGGTGGTGTAATGGTTAAGGTGGCAAAAATCTGTGTGTGATAACCCAGGTTCGAATCCCGGTGGATCATATATACTTTAATTAATTTCATTGGGGGTGTTTGGTGTTGTGGTGACATTAATAAAATAAAGATTACAGGCTCGCTATCGCTCGCCAGGAAAAAATTGACACCTAAATGGCACGAATGGTCTTAAAATTGACAGAAATGGGGCGAGGGTTCTTAAAATCGCCAAACTAATGGGACAAGCGTCTTTAAATCTCACAAGCAATGGGGCTAAACATGAGGGAGAAAGAGGTTCAGAAAAAAAATCCTCCAGGTGGAAATCTCCCCTTAACCCTTTTTACTACCACAGATCCCTCTTAACCTGCCCCACATCGTCTAGATATAGCTAGAACCAAATACAAAAGCCGTCTTCGGTATAGAAGGGGTTAAGGGGAGATGGGCCGTTTTTCTGGTCGCCTTTATTCCTCATGTTTAGCCCCATTGGTTTTCAGATTTTATGACGTTCGGCCCATTAGTTTGGTGATTTTAAGACCTTTCGCTCCATTTCTTTGTCAATATTTAGGCTTTTCGTGTATTTTAGGAGTCGATTTTTTCTCTAGCGAGAGGTAGCGAGCCTGTAACTTAAGATAATTTATCTTGATGGAAGGTCTTGGGCGGGTATTTATTAATTTTAATGGAGGTCTAGGGAGGAAACTAATAAAACAACATAAAGATACATAAATGATACATAAAGATACATAAATGATACATAAAGATACATAAATGATACATAAACATACATAAAGATACATAACTGATACATAAATGATACATAAAGATACATAAATGATACATAAATGATACATAAAGATACATAAAGATACATAAATGATACATAATGATACATAAAGATACATAAATATACATAACTGATACATAAATGATACATAAAGATACATAAATTTTTTTTTTTTTTTTTTTTTTTTCTATGTGATTGAGGGAGGCAAAAGGCATAACTGCCTATAGCGAGTGCCTCCCCCATAGTTGAAAGAGTGACAGGGCCAAAATCAAGGGACGTTCGAGCCAAAATGCCTGGACACACGGAGTTTGAAGCAATTTAAGTCATAGGAAGAGGGAAAGACTGATTCTGGGAGAGAGTTCCAGAGCTCAGATGTTGAGTAGAAGAAAGTTTGAGAGTAACGTTTCACTCTTGGGTTGGAGAGTTGCACAGAGTAGGGGTGGGATTGAGTTGCAAGACGGGTACCACGTGCCCTACGTAAAGGAGGTGGTATGCACTGGGATAGCTCTGAGGAACACTGATTATTATAGTAGCGATAGAATAGCGAGAGAGATGCAACATTGCGGCGGAGAGAGAGAGAGATTGCAGAGAGTTGGTGAGTGGACGGGAGTTAATGATACGAAAGGCCTTCCTTTCAACTTTGTCTAGGAGAGCGGTGTGAGAGGAACCTCCCCACACATGTGAACAATACTCAATACAAGGGCGCACTATGCCCCTGTACAGAGCAAGAAGCTGTGCAGGGGAAAAGAACCCCCTAAGGCGGTTGAGCACACCCAGCTTCTGGGAGGCTGCCTTAGCAAGACTGGTAATATGGTCCTTCCAAATGAGAGCAGAAGAAAAAGAGACACCAAGAATATTGAGAGAAGATGAAGGGTTGATTTTTGTATTGTTGAAGAATAAGGGATAGTCCGCTGGGAGATCCTGACGGGTAGATAGATGGAGAAATTGGGTTTTGGAAGCATTAAAGTTAACAAGGTTTTCTCTGCCCCAATTGGAAATAGTATTTAGATCAGAATTTAAGAGTTCTATGGCTTCATTACGTTTGTCGTTGAGGGATTGCTGGCTGGGGCGTTCTGAAAAACTAATGGAGTAGTGTAAGGTTGAGTCGTCTGCGTATGAATGGATGGGAATTAAGGTACAGTTAAGGAGATCATTTATAAAAATTAGAAAGAGAATAGGAGATAGGACAGAGCCCTGAGGAACACCGGAGTTTATAGGGTGAGGAAGTGAACAATGGCCGTCCACAACCGCAGCTATGGAACGGCCGGAAAGGAAATTAGAGACAAAGGCACAGATGGAGGGATAGAAACCGAAGGAGGGTAGTTTAGAAATTAAAGATTTATGCCAGACTCTATCGAAGGCTTTCGATATGTCTAGTGCAATAGAAAAAGTCTCACCGAAGTCCCGAAAGGAGGATGACCAAGAGTTAGTAAGATATGAAAGAAGATCACCAGTAGAGCGACCCTTAAGGAAGCCATACTGGCGATCTGAGAGCAGATTATGAGAAGAGAAATGCTTAAGAAATTTGGAAGCAAGAATAGTTTCAAAAACTTTAGAAAGACAGGAGATAAGAGCAATTGGACGATAGTTGGAGGGTTGAGAGCGGTCACCCTTCTTTGGGACAGGTTGAATGTGAGCAAACTTCCAGCATGAAGGGAAGACGTTAGAGGATAGACAGAGACGAAAGAGTTTGCCTAGGCAGGGAGTCAGCACGGAAGCACAGTTTTTGAGAACAACAGGAGGAACACCGTCCGGACCGTACGCCTTATTAGTGTTAAGCCCAGAGAGGGTAGAAAGTACATCTTTAGAAGAGATTAGGATATTAGGCATAAGTAAGAGAGAGGAGGGCGGAGAGGGAGGAATAGCACCGGAATCATCCAAGGTGGAGTTTCTAGCAAAAGTTTGAGCGAAGAGTTTAGCTTTGTCAGAGGAAGAAGTGATGGTTGTGCCATCAGAGTGGGAAAGGGGAGGGAAAGACGAGGAAGAGAAATTGTTGGAGAGGTTTTTGGCTAGATGCCAGAAAGCTTGGGAAGAGCTAGAATTGGATAGTTCAGTGCATTTATTATTGATGAAAGAGTGTTTGGCAAGTCGAAGAACAGATTTGGCTTGATTCCGGGCAGAAACATATGAAGAATGAGAGTCTTGAGTTTTAAGGCGTCGGTACCGTTTGAATGCTTCCTCCTTATTGCGGACAGCAGTAGAACAGGCGTGAGTAAACCAAGATTTTTTAGCATTAGTCTGAGAGAAAGAGAATGGAATGTATGCTTCCATGCCCGATAGGATTACCTCGGTAATGCGTTCAGCACTCTCCGAGGGTCCCCGGCCATGGAAGCAGAAATCATTCCATGGGAAATCAAAGAAGTACTGCCGAAGAGCCTCCCAGTCGGCAGCGCCAAAGTGCCACAAGCGCCGCCGGCTAGGAGGATCGGGTGGCTGTACTGGAGAGATAGGACAGGTGACAGAGATAAGTTTATGGTCGGAGGAGCCCAAAGGAGAGAAAAGATCGACAGTATAAGAAGAAGGGTTAGAAGTTAGAAACAGGTCAAGAATGTTGGGCCGATCTCCGATGCGATCCGGGATACGGGTGGGTTGCTGAACTAACTGCTCTAGGTCATTTAGGATAGAAAAGACGTAGGCTTGTTCACCAGGTGGATCAGTAGTGTGAGAGGAGAGCCATTGGCGGTGGTGAACGTTGAAATCTCCTAAGATGGAGATTTCTGAGAAAGGAGAAATGGATAGAATGTGTTCCACTGTAGAGTTTAGATAGTCAAAGAATTTAGGAAAGTTGGTAGAGTTAGGGGAAAGATAGACAGCACAGAAATATTTAGTAAGAGAATGACAGGAAAGTTTGAGCCATAAAGTTGAGAATTCAGAGGAGTCGAAATCGGGAACACGAGAGCAAGTGAGTTTGTTGTGCACATATGCACAACATCCGCCTTTGGCTTTGAAACTAGGATAGAGAAAGTAGGAGGATACAGAGAAGGGGTTGCTGGATGTTGCTACAGACACCTGGGTTTCGGTGAGGAAGAGAAGATCAGGTTTGTAGGAGGAGAGATGGTGTTCAACAGAGTGAAAGTTAGAGGAAAGTCCGCGAATGTTGCAGAAATTAATAGAAAGAGTAACAGGCCGAGGTCCAGGTAATTGTGTGGGGTCGTCAGGGGATGGTCGGTCGGGTGAGGGGGCATTTATGGTCCCCCCCCCTGGGGACTCCGAGGCTGGGCTAAAATTCATCATTTTGTGTTTTTTTAATTTTGGTGTGGAGGAATGAAGTGTGGTGTGCATGTTTAGTGTAGTGAAGTGGATAGGAGGAGGAGGTGTTTGTGAGAGCTAGCTGGATTGCTCTCAGTGTAAATGAGGCACAAAGAAAATCAGTAAGAGAGGCCAAGCAAATGAAACAGGAGTTCCAGCGACTCTTTATCACATGCCTATAACCTCACCTGGGTCTAGCCCTGATCGATTGGTGCCTACAATCTCCCCACAATAAATGATACATATAAATGATACAATAAATGATACATAAAGATACATAAATGATACATAAAGATACATAAATGATACATAAAGATACATAAATGATACATAAATGATACATAAAGATACATAAATGATACATAAAGATACATAAAGATACATAAAGATACATAAATGATACATAAAGATACATAAATGATACATAAATGATACATAAATGATACATAAAGATACATAAAGATACATAAATGATACATAAAGATACATAAATGATACATAAAGATACATAAATGATACATAAATGATACATAAATGATACATAAAGATACATAAAGATACATAAATATACATAACTGATACATAAATATACATAACTGATACATAAATGATACATAAAGATACATAAATGATACATAAATGATACATAAGATACAATGATACATAATACATAAATGATACATAAAGATAAAGATACATATACATGGTAAGATACATAAAGATACCTAAAGATACATAATGATACATAAAGATACATAAATGATACATAAAGATACATAAATGATACATAAAGATACATAAATGATACATAAAGATACATAAATGATACATAAATGATACATAAAGATACATAAATGATACATAAAGATACATAAATGATACATAAAGATACATAAATGATACATAAAGATATAAGATACATAAAGATACATAAGATACATAAGATACATAAGATACATAAGATACATAAGATACATAAGATACATAAGATACATAAGATACATAAAGATACATAAAGATACATAAATGATACATAATGATACATAAAGATACATAAATATACATAACTGATACATAAATGATACATAAATATACATAACTGATACATAAATGATACATAAAGATACATAACTGATACATAAAGATCATAATGATACATAAATGATACATAAATGATACATAATGAGATAAGATACATAAATGATACAAATTTACATAGACATAAGATACATAATGATACATAATGATACATAAAGATACATAAAGATACATAAATATACATAACTGATACATAAATGATACATAAATATACATAACTGATACATAAATGATACATAAATATACATAACTGATACATAAATGATACATAAAGATACATAAATGATACATAAAGATACATAAATGATACATAAAGATACATAAATGAGCGAATACCTACGGTCCTCCCCCCTCGGGGAGATTTCCACTTGAAGGATTTTTTCTGGACCCCTTTCTCCCTCATGTTTAGCCCCATTGCTTTTGATATTATGAAATGTTTGCCCCATTAGTTTAGCGATTTTAAGAACTTTTATCCCATATTAAGACCTTTCGTGCAATTCAGGTGTCGATTTTATCCTGGCGAGCGATAGCGAGCCTGTAATTTAAGAGGAACCGGCCTTCGGCCGGGAAATTTTTCTACCGAAAAATATACAAATTTATATTGAAAGGGACTCAAAGGGGTGTAATTTTAAGCTTGATGGAAGTCTAGGGAACAAACTAAATACCTCCCCTTAAGAACCAAGGTTTTACACACTCCCCCCCCCCCCCCGCCCCCCGCCGCTCAGTGCTACGCGTCGATGGCTCTGTATGCAAAGTAGCCCTAGTAGTTTGGATAGTGGAAGACATTCGCCCCATTACTTTGGTAGTTCTTTAAAACTTCGCCCCATTTCTTTGTCAGTTTTAAGGGGAGGTTTTTAGTTCGTTCCCTAGACCTCCATCAATCTTAAAATTACACCCCCTAGACCCCCTTTCAAGATAAATGTGTACATTTTGCGGTAGAAAAATGTCCAGGCCGAAGGCCGATTCCTCTTAAATTACAGGCTCGCTATCGCTCGCCAGGAAAAAATTGACAGCTAAATGGAACGAAAGGTCTTAAAATTGACAGAAATGGGGCGAAAGTTCATAAAATAATCCAACTAATGGGGCGAAGGTCTTAAAATCTCAAAAGCAATGGGGCTAAACATGAGGGAGAAAGGGGTCCAGAAAAAAATACCTCAAGTGGATATCTCCCCTTAAGCCCTTTCATGCCACTTAGGTGTCGATTTATCCTGGCGAGCGATAGCGAGCCAGGTAGCTAGTCTGTAATGTAAGAGGAACCGGTCTTCGGCCAGGATATTTTTCTACCGAAAAATGTACAAATTTATCTGGAACATCTCGGGGTATATATACTGTATATATGTATTTAATTATTTGTATAAAGCTTGAGGGAGCAACATATAGGGTGCTAATATTAATGATATTATTAAAACAATAAATTCTGTTCTTACTATTGTTGTACCGCTGTGAGAGCCTGGGTTTGGCCCCCCACTCGTCCCCCCCCCCCCCCCCACCCCCCACCCCTCACCACCGCAGCTCCTCCTCCGTGTTCCGCGTCGCCGGCCCTGTATGCAAATTAGCCCCATTAGTCTCTCCGGGGCGCAAAAGAGAAGAAATATAGACACCGGGAGAGAGATCCCGGGGGGGGGGGGGGGGGGGGGGGGGTAGGAGAAATATATATATAGTACCAGGAGAGAGATTCTGGGGGGCGGAGGGATTTACCGGAGGGGGGGGGGGGGGGGGGGAGGAGAAGAAATATATATATACCGGGAGAAAGATGCGGGATTTACTGGGGAAGGGGAGGGGAGGATTTACCGGTGGGGAGGGGGGTGGGGGGGGGAGTGGAAAGAAATATATACACCGAGAAAGACATTCCGGATTTTCTTGGAGGGGGGGGGGGGGGGGGGGGGGGAGAGATTCCAGATTTACTGGGGGAGGGATTTACCGGGGGGGAGGGGGGGGGGGGATTCTGGGTTTACTGGGGGAGGGGGAAGATTGAGGGTGTACTGGTGGAGGTGGATAATGGACATCTTACCTTTCGGCGGACATATTGTTGCCATTAATATCAAAGAAGGTTTTTTAGTTATTTTATTTGTTCCTTTTTTTTTTTCATTTATATATAATTTTTAGCTTCCTACCAAGACCTTCATCAAACTATATAAAAATACCCCCAAGACCTCCCTTCGACATAAATTCGTACATTTTTCGGTAGAACATTTTCCCGGTCGAAGGGCGGGTCATCCTAATTTACAGGCTTGCTATCGCTCGCCAGGAAAAAAATCGACACCTAAATGAAGCAAACTGTCTTAAAATTGCCAAACTAATGGGACTAAACACGAGGGAGAAGGCGGTAATAGGCGGCGGGATTTACGGGGGTGGGGATATCTAGCGGACATCTCTTACTTTGGTGGCCATTGTGGTGCCCTTTCCCCGTCAGCACCATAACGCCTTTACATCTCTGATCTATACCCAAAAATCCACAAGATTTAAGATATCTTAAAGCGATGATCATACAGTTTCAATTAGTTAAACAAAACTTGATACTGCCTATACCGTAGTTTACACAGCGTATAATTATGACGCGTGTTCCCAGTATCTCCTGGCTATCATTAGACGATTATATACAGCTTAGGAAGGATCTGTGGGAGTGAAAGGGGTAAATACTGTCTCAAGCAACCCTCTGACTGCCATATACTCTTCATAATCTCAATAACATCGTCCAATGACAGCCAGAAATATAGAAAGGAATTGAGTCTTAGATCCTCAAGGGGTTGGTACAAAGGAAATCAAGCAACAACAGGTCCAGCGACCTCTCAAAGCTCCTTGCCCTCCAAAACACTGATGGTCAAGTGTCCAAACAGTGGTTTAGAGTAGGTAAGGGAAAAATGGAAAGGGAAAACTGCCCCGAGACAAATGTCTGTGGCAGGATTAGGGGATGTTACTAGGGGACAGTCGTTAGTGAATAAACATCCATTAGAATGATAGACAACTATAATTATGGTTCCCGTAAATTAGGTAATAGTCTACAGTACTTGTCCATAACCACCCTAAGCCAAAATATACTTTATAGGCAAGCGGAAATTGTACTGAGAGAGAGAGAGAGAGAGATTTACATATATACACTGGCTACACAGGCCTTACGATCCAAACGAGGTGGGCAGGACTTAATTCTATTAGAGAGAGAGAGAGAGAGAGAGAGAGAGAGAGAGAGAGAGAGAGAGAGAGAGAGAGAGAGAGAGATAGATTTACATAGATACACTGGCTACACAGGCCTTACGATCTAAACGAGGTGGGCAGGACTTAATTCTAGTAGAGATGGAGCAGAAAGAGAGAGAGAGAGGGAGGGGGGGGGGATGGAGAGGGAGCGTGAGTGAGTGAGTGAGAAAGGGATGGAGAGGGAGCGTGAAGAAGATAAGAAGAGACATTAATGATGGGAATATAGGAGGAGGAGGAGCAGGAGGAGGAGGAAGATATGAGGCAGTAGATATCGCGTCAAACGAACCAGAACACCAGGGAAGAGGAGGAGGGAGGAGGGGAACGAGGAGGAGGAGGAGGAGGTGTGGGTCAGGAGGGAGGAGGGAAGAAGAGTAGTTGTGGTGGGGAGGAGGGAGTAGGTGTAGTTGAGGAGGGAGGAGGAAGAAGAGTGGTGGGGAAGGAGGAGGGTGAGGAGGAGTGGTGAGGAAGGAGGAGGTGGGGTGGGAGAGTTGTGTTTTAATAGAGAGCTGGAGAGAAGTGAGCTTTAATAGGGTGGTGGTGGTGGGGGATCCAGGAGAGCTTTAATAGGGTGGTGGTGGTGGGGTCCAGGACAGCTTTAATAGGGTGGTGGTGGGGTCCAGGAGAGCTTTAATAGGGTGGTGGTGGGGTCCAGGACAGCTTTAATAGGGTGGTGGTGGGGTCCAGGACAGCTTTAATAGGGTGGTGGTGGTGGTGGGGTCCAGGACAGCTTTAATAGGGTGGTGGTGGTGGTGGGGTCCAGGAGTACAAAGGAGTACAAAGGAGTACAAAGGAAATCAAGCAACAACAGGTCTAGTGACCCTTCTAGGTTGCTTGTCCTCCAAAACACTGAGGATCAAGTGTCCAAACAGTGGTTTAGAGTGGGTAAGGGAACATTGGAAAGGGAATTACTGCCCTGCCACTAACGTGGCAGGACTAGGAAGTTAGTAGGGGACATAGGGGTTAGTAACTGAGGGGAGGATAAAGTTATTCAATTACAAACGCAGTCAGTCGCGGGTTTGATGCGAGATATTTGTCTAGGCGGAATTTAAATGAATCAACGGTGCTGCAGTCTATAACGTCTCGGGGAAGCCCATTCCACAAGTTGACAACTCGATTGAAGAAGAAATTCTTAGATTCGTGCGAGTTAAAAGATTTACCAATAATTTTGCAACCGTTTCCCCGCGTGTAATTAGATTGGTCGATAGTGAAGTACTTACTACAGTTCATATTGTCGATGCCTTTGATGATTTTGAACACTTGAATTAAGTCGCCTCTTAATCTGCGCCGGGTTAAAGGAAATAGATTTAATTCTCTAAGACGCTCTTCGTATGGTTTGTTCTTTAGGCTAGGTATCATTTTGGTAACTCTACGTTGAACTCGTTCTAGCTTGTTTATATCTTTTTGGTAATAAGGGCACCAGGATTGAACGCAGTATTCCAGAAGAGGGCGGACTAAGGAATTGTAAAGGGTTAGGATAACTTCTTTAGAGCTTTAATAGGGTGGTGGTGGTGGTGGTGGGGTCCAGGAGAGCTTTAATAGGGTGGTGGTGGTGGTGGGGTCCAGGACAGCTTCAATAGGGTGGTGGTGGTGGTGGGGTCCAGGAGAGCTTTAATAGGGTGGTGATGGTGGTGGGGTCCAGGACAGCTTTAATAGGGTGGTGGTGGTGGTGGTGGGGTCCAGGACAGCTTTAATAGGGTGGTGGTGGTGGTGGTGGGGTCCAGGAGAGCTTTAATAGGGTGGTGGTGGTGGTGGGGTCCAGGACAGCTTTAATAGGGTGGTGGTGGTGGTGGGGTCCAGGAGAGCTTTAATAGGGTGGTGGTGGTGGTGGGGTCCAGGACAGCTTTAATAGGGTGGTGGTGGTGGTGGGATCCAGGAGAGCTTTAATAGGGTGGTGGTGGTGGTGGGATCCAGGAGAGGTTTAATAGGGTGGTGGTGGGGTCCAGGACACCTTTAATAGGGTGGTGGTGGTGGTGGGGTCCAAGAGAGCTTTAATAGGGTGGTGGTGGTGGGGGTCCAGGAGAGCTTTAAATCTCCTAGGCTAACAAAAAGGCCTTCCGAGGCTTCCTTCAAGCTAAATAATTATTATGTTCTCTCCACTAACCAACTTTACTCCTAAACTCGATTAATGAAATTAACAAAGACATGTGGCAGTCCGGGTATTCGAACCCAGGACGCTCACACCGAAAATCAACACACTTATGCATTGCACCACGAAGACAGTTATAAGGATATAAGGATATAAATAAGGACCACCCGGACCCCATTCAAGCTAAATGTGTACTTTTTATATATATATATATATATATATATATATATATATATATATATATATATATATATATAAAACAAAAAAATTAAAAACATATCGACCAAACCATTATCGAGCCAAATCTGGTTCGTGCAAATTATTCTCTGAGCCATAGACCCCCCCCCCCCCTCCCCCCCTCAGCCACTTGTCAGAGCCCTTTCATCCGCTGCCGGGACCAGGTCATTGAGAAACCGGCCGGGCTCTCTATTATAACCTGAAGTAATACAGGATCGCTTACGCTCGTCAGGAGAAAATCGAGATCTAGTTTATGTTATCATATTATGTGTATGAAGGAAACAAAAGGCAAAGCGGTCTGTAACAATTGTCTCCCCCCCCCCCCCCCTCCCCCTTAACTCCAATGTTGAAAGAGTGACAGGTCCAAGGTACTGTATGGGGGGTAAACGTCTTAAAACAGCAGGCTGAATGGGGCCGAATGGATAGAAGCCAAATAGAGAGGGAGAGAAAGAGAAGAAAAGCGAGGTGGGCTCCCTTAAGCCAGAGACCTCCCCCCGAGCCACTTGTCAGAGCCCTTTCATCGGCTGCCTCGCCCAGGTCATTGAGAGGCTGGCTGGCCGCTCTATTAAAACGACAACCTTTAAGGTGGGTCACCGTTTTTTTTATCTTTCTCTCCTTTTCTCTCTTTCTCTGGTTTGTATCCATTCGGCCCCATTCGGCCCCATTCGGCCTACTGTTTTAAGACTTTTATCCCCATCTAGGTTTCGATTTCTTCCTGGCGAGCGACAGCGAGCCAGCATTGTATGGAGAAATCCGGCTTCGCCGGAGACATGTTTCTATCGAAAAATTTACAAATTTAGCTTGCTGTCAAAACAAAAATATATATATGCTGGCTCGCTACCACTCGCCAGGAAAGTATTGAAACCTGGATGGGGGTAAACGTCTTAAAACAGTAGGCTGAATGGGGCCGATTGGATACAAGCCAAAGAGAGAGGGAGAGAAAGTGAAAAAAGCGAGGTGGGTTCCCTTAAAAACATAACCTACACTATTTTCTGTATTTAAACGCTGCTGTATACACACATATGTACCCACATAGCCACATACACATACACACGCACACATATATACCCACATAGCCACATATACACACATACATATATACCCACATAGCCACAAACACACACACACATATAATATACCCACATATACACACACACACACACACACATATATACCCACATACACACACACATATATTATACCCACACAGCCACACACACACACACACATATATACACACACACACACACACACACACACACACACACACACACACACACACACACACACAGACACACATATATACTCACACACACACACACACACACACACACACACACACACACCCGAGCGGTTGTGTGTTTATCGGTACATATCAATTTGGTGCATGCTTACGAGTACATTTTTCGATTTTTAAACCTAAATTACACTAACCTAACCTAACCTAACTTACCTAACCTAACCGAAAACACTCCATTTCAACGTATTTTAAAGAGGTGTGTACCGATTAACTGTCGCCCCAAACCTCATGTACCTGTAAACCTACAAATATCCAGAGATTTGTACCAATAAACCTACAACTGCTCGTACACACACACACACACACACACACACACACACACACACACACACACACACACACACACACACACACACACACACACACACACACACACACACACACACACACACACACACACACACACAACACTCACACACACACACACACACACACACACACACACACACATACCTCTTTACGTAGGGCACGTGGTACCCGTCTTGCAACTCAATCCCACCCCTACTCTGTGCAACTCTCCAACCCAAGAGTGAAAGGTTACTCTCAAACTTTCTTCTACTCAACAGCTGAGCTCTGGAACTCTCTCCCAGAATCAGTCTTTCCCTCTTCCTATGACTTAAATTGCTTCAAACTCAGTGTGTCCAGGCATTTTGGCTCGAATGTCCCTTGATTTTGGCTCTGTCACTCTTTCAACTATGGGGGAGGCACTCGCTATAGGCAGTTCTGCCTTTTGCCTCCCTCAATCACAGAAAAAAAACCCACACTCCTACTTAACCCTTTGGCTGCGGCCATTTTTGGGCTATTTAGGGCATATTCAGGCGCTCCTGAATGATAAATCAAGCATCTGCATTAAATGAAGTGTATTCTGCCAAAAACTAGGCGAGAATAGCTTCAAAATGACACCAGAACGGGCCCCGTACGTGGTCTGGTTCACCCGCAGTGGTGCCAGTGAAACGTGGGAAACCCGCTATTATGTAACACTCGCTCGCTTGGCTACACTGCTGGGAGACACAGAGAGAGACCCGCGCGAGACACAGTCAACCTCAGTGAGCCGCTCGGTGCTCTGAGGGTCGGAGGTGGGCCCCTCACGCTCCCGCCCACTGACGCTCGATTTTTACGGTTTTTACAGGCTTTTAAAGCCTGGAAATTGCTGTAACTTGCAAGGACGTTCCAGAAAGTCACCCGCAACAAAAGGGTTAAAAGCATATAATTTTTTTTCTTTTTTCAATTTAGCTATATTTAGAAGATTTGAATACAGTCTAGGAAGGCTCTGTTGTGTCCAAAGGGTCAATTGAGATAGCTTATAGTCTATTAACCCTTTGCATACCAACGACGTGTTATATTTTATTCTAGTTCTATTTTGACAATAGTATCCAGCTTAGGAAGGATCTGTGGTAGTTAAAAGGGTTGTTGTTGTTGTTGCCCAAGCTGCCTGGCCGAACAGCCCCGAGCACGGCCAAGGCCATAACCGAGCGCCCCCACAGAACCCTCCCTGCCGACCACAATAAAGCCTGGGTGACCGAAGCCACTCCATGGCGGGGAGCTGAGGAGGGTGCGGAAACGCCCGGGAAACCAAAGCCCCACCCAGGGCCCTGTGCCCCTCAGCAATTATGAAGAGAAAGTTGAGGGGCAAGGGAAAAATGTGACGCTTTGGCTTCCAATCTTGGTAGATTAGGAGGTCAATCCACGCAAGAGACGCCGTCACTTGAGATCTAGAAAATATATAAGTAAAAGGAACAGTCAGAGTAAGCTATGGGTATGGCAGAGATCGCTCAGTTCTCACTCTGATAGACCAGCCCATCACCACTTAAAAGGGTTGGTTGAGATAGTTTGCATCCTTATTATTGCTAGAGGTCCTTCCTAAGCTGAATAAAATCGTCTAATAATAGCCAAAAGAAACTGCTAAAACGCGTCATGGGCCTCAAAGGGTTAATTGCTGCAGGTTCTTTCTAAACCGAATAACATCGCGTAATACCCCCAGGGGGTAAGGGGGCCTTCATCTAATGGTGGAGGAAAAAAAAGAATATGCCTCACGCATCCTACTGCGTGTCGTACAAGGCGACTAATAGGGGGGATGGCGATAGACTTGTGGACCAACAGCCATTACTATGCAATAAAGTCTTTATCTTAGCACTGTCTTAGTATGGCACTGCCGAGGCTGGTGGGGTGCGGATAGGTGCCACAGGGGACTGAGTCTTACCTGAGCGCTGTTTGGCACCACACCTGTGTCAGCAACAGTGTTTGCATGTTGCAGCAGTGTTGGGGCAGGACTTTATTGTTGTATAGTCCAATTGCCTAATATACAGTAGAGTCTTGTTATGGTGCTGTCTTTTTGTAACACTGTTAAGGCTGGTGTGGTTGCAGATACTGCAGGTGAAAGTGCTGCAGGGGGACTCTGTTGAGTCTTGCTGAGGCACGGTTAGCACTATACCAACATCAGCCACAGTGATGACTTGGTGGGGCAGTGCTGTGGCGGGACTTTATTGTACTACAGTACACTCCAACTTCTGAAAGGCAACCCCGTCTGAGCCGTTACATTGCATGTAATGGAAAAATGACGTTAAACCATTGTATGTATGTAATAGTAGCCAGAGTGAGATGGAAGTAACCCGGACTTAAGGGGGGGGGGGGTGACCTGTTCTTGTTCTGTCCTTTTCTATCTTTCTCTGGCTTGTATCCATTTGGCCCCATTCAGCCTACTGTTTTAAGACGTTTATCCCCATCCAGGTGTCAATTGTTTACTGGTGAGCGGTAGCCAGCCAGCATATTTTTTATTTTTGTTTGACAGCAGGCTAAATTTGTAAATTCTTCGATAGAAAAATGTCTCCGGCGAAGCCGGATTTCTTCATATAATGCTGGCTTGCTATCGCTGGCCAGGAAGAAAATCGACACCTAGATGGGGATAAACGTCTTAAAATAGTTGGCTGAATTGGGCCGAATGGATACAAGCCAGAGAAAGAGAGAAAAGGACAGAAATAACAAAAAGCAGGTCACCCCCCTTAAGCCAGTGTCACACGAGCGGTTTTTCCGGCAATTTTCGATGAGCAATTTTTTTCTCTTACTATTCTAAGGCTCTATTGCATTGGAATCCAGAACTAGATCGAAAGTAGATTATGTTAGGTAGTTTATTTCTTGCGGAACTTAAAGGGGTGTGTGCATGCTATTATTTTCCTCCACAATCATTACCGGCAGTGTGCACTATAGCTTTTGGTGCAATGTTTTCTGCTACAATGGCTTAATTATTTATATAATGGCCAAAATAGGATATGGGTGACACTTTTCTGGATTCGGAGTTTAAGCACTCTGATGACGTATGCCCAGGAACACAACAAGCTCTTCTGACAGGTGGAAATGGAGGATAGTGACAGTAGTTCCGATTCGTTTGCCAATACTGATGGTGATAACCGTGATTATGGCGAAGAACCTCAAGTGATGAATATTGGTGGTGTCCAGGCTTATATGTATGAACCTGTAGGACGAGATCCAGCAGCAGGAGAGGAGGGAGAAGCAGCTGTGATTACCGCCCGCCTTGTTTACACTACTCGGTGCCGCGGCGGACGCTAGCGATTATGTCCCTGTCTATTTTGACTGCATTTGGATACAATAATGAAAGCCTGCCCCTCACGCCTCCATGACTTATTGTCATCATCATATACATTGCCAACAGGGTGCACATAACAGAAAAAATCGCCGTAAAAATAGACGGGAACTTAAACCGCGGCGATCGACTTATGTAAACATGAAGACCGTACGCCTGGTCACTACATATCCTTCCCAACAATGTTTGCGCCACTAATTTTTTTGTTTTCTTTTTTTAAGCCTAGTTGCTAGTAGTTGAATTTCAGCCAATAAATTTCTTTAGCCTAGGTTAGGCCTATATCCATCGACGCTGACTGCATAATTTGGGCTAGGCTTAAGTTAGCCCATATTATCCACTCTCCTGACTCCCGAAATTTGCAAGCACTTAGGCCTAGACTAGGGCCTACCGGCCTACATGCAAATTTTCCTTAATTTCTGATCTTACTAGCCTAGGCTAATTCTATTTCTGTCACTAAGCTAGTTAGCTAGGCTATCTAAAATATCATAATTCGCTAATGCCCGGTAGCCTACCGTACTTTATGGAAAGATGTACCCAATGCTGTAGCCTACAGGGAAATTTCCCCACCCCAAAAAACTATCACTCACTTCTTGGACTTGACGCTTCCTTGCAACTGTGGTCTCTGCTCTGATGACACTGTAGGAACACTTGTAGCACATGTACCTGCAGGGTAAATTGTGGCTATGGCATCAGCTTTTAGGTATAACCCGCTGAGTGCCAGCTAATTAGTGAAGCTGTGTCACCGCCAGTGCCAGAGTATTTTGTATTTTTATTATTTGGCTAAATCTATCAAGTTGGGTGAGAAAGGAAGGATAATGGTAAAACTAAAACACTCCACTTGTCCATTTTCGCCAGAAATCAAGGTCCCCTATGGTCGCGAATGTAGCTGAAATTTTCAGAGTAAACACCGTGACTTTTATGGTATCGGAAAATATAGGTGGGAGGGTGGTTTGGGGGATGGTGGGGGGAAGGTAGAAGGGTAATTGACTCGTGTTACAAATATGAAGCCGATTGGTGAGGTAGTTTCGCCACCACGGATTTTCCTTTTTTTTCCTTTTCTTCGTACGGATACGCTGGAAGTGGGTGGTGGGGGGAAGACAGAAGGGTAGGGGACTTGTCACACAAATATGGAACCGATTGGTTCAGTCGTTTCGCCGCCACATATTTTCCTTTTTTTTTCTTTGTGAGGCGACCGATAGTCAGTGAGTTGTGTTGGTGGTGGCAAGAAGCCAGAAGGGTAAGGTACATGTGGTAGAAATATGAAAGCCATAGGTGCAGTAAGCATCTAGCCATACCCATACTCCACCGCACTTTATTGTCAAAGCATTCATCACGAAAATGTCCATTGTATATGAAGCTTGTTTTGGGCTTTGCCTCCCACACTCTGGTTCTTTGTATAAACTTCACCCATTTGTTACAATGGTATGGATCACTTGGAAACTTGTGTAGTGCTATGTTTGGTCCAGGGATGTTGCCACACCCGAAAACAGCACACCTATTCACCATTGTTGATGTTTACATCCCAAATGTTGGCCTGGGCGTACGTCACATCCTCACATGAGTACTAGTTGCAAGGGGTCGCAATTCAACATCTATTTTTGATTTGTTCTCTAATATTGAAGATTAGTTTTGACAAAGGAGTAGTGTCGTTGATTACTGGAGATCTAAACGTCTCTTTAAATACATTATAAATTAATTTTAATTTCGCATGCACACCCACCTTTAACCCTATTAGGTGCAGGGCGGGACAATTTGGAGCCTCCCTGTTTTACTCCATTAGCTTGGAGATTTTAAGACGTTTCATCGCATTAGTTTGGCGATTATATGATGCTTCAACCCAATAAGGTGTCGATTTTTCCTGGGCGAGCGATAGCGAGCCCGCAATTTGGGAGAAACCGGCCTTTGGCCGGGAAATTTACACATTTCGCTTGAAGGGGGTCTGGGGGACTTTTTTTAGTTTGAAGGGGGTTTGGTGAGGCGTTTTTCCAAGTCTAGCGGGTATACTAAAAACACATTGTTCGAAAATGGCTAAAACAATTAAACCCTCAATAATAATACAACAAAATACCATAATAACCCCCGAGACGTTGCACCAAATAGTGTTAAGATTGGAAGCTGCCAAACTACAATTGCCCGTAAAATTTTACGGATAAACCGGTCGTGTGACACCGCCTTTATAGCCTGTAACTCGCAGCAAGTGGTCAATTGTAGCCACTAAACACCGATAAGGGCGACTTTAACTGCTGAAGGCATTAATGTGGTTTGATAGTGGTCAATTGTAGCCACTAAACACCGATAAAGGCGACTTTAACTGCTGAAGGCATTAATGTGGTGTGATAGTGGTCAATTGTAGCCACTAAACACCGATAAGGACGACTTTAACTGCTGAAGGCATTAATGTGGTTTGATAGTGGTCAATTGTAACCACTAAACACCGATAAGTGCGACTTTAACTGCTGAAGGCATTAATGTGGTTTAATAGTGGTCAATTGTAACCACTAAACACCGATAAGGGCGACTTTAACTGCTGAAGGCATTAATGTGGTTTGATAGTGCTAGGGGAGGAGGGAGGGATGTACTCGAGCGAGACTCGAGGGGCAGTGGAGAGAGAGAGAGAGAGAGAGAGAGAGAGAGAGAGAGAGAGAGAGAGAGAGAGAGAGAGAGAGAGAGAGAGAGAGAGAGAGAGAGAGAGAGAGAGAGAGAGAGAGAGAGAGAGAGAGAGAGAGAGAGAGAGAGAGAGAGAGAGAGAGGAGAGAGAGAGAGAGAGAGAGAGAGAGAGAGAGAGAGAGAGAGAGAGAGAGAGAGAGAGAGAGAGAGAGAGAGAAAGAGAGAGAGAGAGAGAGAGAGAGAGAGGAGAGAGAGAGAGAGAGAGAGAGAGAGAGAGAGAGAGAGAGAGAGAGAGAGAGAGAGAGAGAGAGAGTTACATTTACATGGAAACACTGGCTACACAGATCTTGCGGTCCCTACTAGGTGGTCCGGCCTTCTTAATACTGGACAGGGACAGTTTATAGTAGAAGAAAAGTAGAGCGAGAGCGAGAGAGTGTGTGTGTGAGAGTGAGATAGTCATACAGATAGATAGATAGATAGATAAATAGATATAGCAATGAACAACTTACTTGCAACCCTCTAACCTCAGCCACTATAAGCACTGATAGGGGTGGCCTCCCATTCTGAAGGGGTGGGGGGCCGAGATGTGATTTGATAGTGCTAGGGGAGGAGGAGGAGGGGTGGGGGGAGGTACTCAAGGGGCAGGGAAGAGATTAAAGCGAGAGAGAGAGGGGAGCTGAGGGTGGAGGGGGGGGGGGGTAATATCTGGAGGAGGATCTTTCGGGGAGGAGGGGTAGAGACAAGTGTTGAGGGAGAGAAGAGGCCATGGGTCAAGAGGGTATATGAGAGCTTTAATATCTAGAAAAGGGTCAGGAGAGAGAGAGAGAGAGAGTGTGGTAGTGTGTGTGTTGGTGTTGTCGTTAATAGAGCGGCCAGCCAGCCTCTCAATGACCTGGGAGAGGCAGCCGATGAAAGGGCTCTCAGAAGGGGCTCCCTGGTAGGTAGACCCCCCTCTCCCTCAGGTTTAGCACCGCTAGTTTGGACATTGTATGACGTTCTCCCCATATGTTTGGGAATAATAAAACCTGTTGCCCCATGTCTTTGTCAATATTACGATCTCTCGTCCGAGAATAAGTTGGTCTTTTCCTGGCGAGCAAAAGCGAAAAATGTACAATTTTGTCTGGAAGGGGAGTCTTAGGGAGTGTATATTCTTAACCCCTTCCGTACCGGCGACATCTTTTTAAATTATATTCTAGCTCTATTTAGACGATTATATTCAGTTTAAAAAGGGCCTTAAGTAAGTGATAGGCTCGAACTATCTCCCTTAATCCTCAGATTCTTCTTAAATTGCACAAAATCATCTATATATAACAAGAATAAAGTTCAAAAGACGTCACCGGTACAGAAGGGGTTGTTGTTGTTGTTGTTGTTCCCCAAGCTGCCTGGCCGAACAGCCCCAAGGCCCCGAGCAATTCCAAGGCCATAACCGAGTGCCCCCCACAGAACCCTCCCCGCCGACCACAATAAAGCCTGGGTGACCGAAGCCACTCCATGGCGGGGAGCTGAGGAGGGTGCGAAAACGCCCGGGAAACCAAAGCCCCACCCAGGGCCCTGTGCCCCTCAGCAATTATGAAGAGAAAGTTGAGGGGCAAGGGAAAAATGTGACGCTTTGGCTTCCAATCTTGGTAGATTAGGAGGTCAATCCACGGAAGAGACGCCGTCACTTCAGATCTAGAAAATATATAAGTTAAAGGAACAGTCAGAGTAAGCTATGGGTATGGCAGAGATTGCTCAGCTCTCACTCTGATAGACCAGCCCATCACCACATGACTAGAACCCAATCCTCTCAGCATTCGCTAGGAAAGGCCCTAGAAAGCCGCCTTTGGCGGGGGGATAGCTCCCCTATTTCAACCCCTTTCGGGGTTGGGCACCCGCCTGGTACAGAAGGGGTTAAACTTGATGGAGGTTTAGAGAGGAAAATAAAAGACTCCCTTTAACAGAGAGTGCGGCAGGTTTGTCAATGACCTGCTCCCGGCCGTGGATGAAAGGGTTCTGACAAGTGGCTGGCTCGGGGGGAGGTCTATGGCTCCAGGGAACATTAACACTATAGAGATTGGGCCGGGAGAATGGCTTAATCGTGGAGGCGAGCGGAGAATAATAGGTTCTGGTTTTACGTACTCTACTATCCTGTTTATTACCTTCTTTGGTCTAAGGGGAGTCTTTTTGGTTTTCCCCTTTTTCCCTCCGTAAGTTTGGAGATTTTAAGACTTTTCGCCCTGATAGTTTGGCAATAATAATACGTTTCGCCCCACTTCGTGCCGGATTTGTTTTTTTTTTATCGAAAAAAACAAGTACACATTTACCTTGAGGGGGTTATGGGTAGGCATTTACCTTGAGGGGGTTATGGGTAGGCATTTCTTAAACTGAAGAAAACCAGGCAAGACACATTTTGTTAGCCTTGGGGACAAACTAAAATGCATTGTGTGAAAATGGCAAAAAAAAAAAAAAAAAAAAAAAAAAAATATATATATATATATATATATATACAAAAATAAAAATCCTCAATAATAATGAAACATGGTATTAACCCACAACACGTTGGGCCAGATAGTGTTAAGGGGAGATCTCCACTTGAGGGATATTTTTCTTGACCCCTTTCTCCCTCATGTTTAGCCCCATTGCTTTTGATATTATAAAACGTTTGCCCCATTAGTTTAGCGATTTTAAGAACTTTCACCCCATATTAAGACCTTTCGTGCCATTCAGGTGTCGATTTTATCCTGGCGAGCGATAGCGAGCCTGTAATTTAAGAAGAACCGGCCTTTGGCCGGGAAATTTTTCTACCGAAAAATGTACAAATTTATCTTGAAAGGGACTCAAGGGGGTGTAATTTTAAGCTTGATGGAGGTCTAGGGAACAAACTAAATACCTCCCCTTAACGGTGCTATGATGGAGTTTCAGTAGTGCTATATTGTCCTTAATAGAGCTTTTAATATATTAGTGAGAAGGAAGGCATTCATTATCAAAGAGGTTGGTGTTAATAGAGCCTGGCAGGGTTCTCTATGACATTGGTACGGTAGATGAGAGAGAGAGAGAGAGAGAGAGAGAGAGAGAGAGAGAGAGAGAGAGAGAGAGAGAGAGAGAGAGAGAGAGAGAGAGAGAGAGAGAGAGAGAGAGAGAGAGAGAGAGAGAGAGAGAGAGAGAGAGAGAGAGAGAGAGAGAGAGAGAGAGAGAGAGAGAGAGAGACGAGGGTTTTAATATCTCAAAAGGGCTCAGAGGGAGAGAGTAATTAACTTGCTTGTTCGTCAAGGGGAATCCACGCAATGCGAGCTAAGCTCATTATTATCGCGCCTCCTTAACTGGGAATGTATTGCGTGAAATGCATGTTAAGTGTTTATGTATCGTTGGAATGGCTGTGGATGTGTGTGTAGTCTGTATTTTAGCCAATTGGCGACATCTGGAAACGAAGGCTTAGGGTTAATCTGTACGGTACCATTCTCACAACGGTACCAGTCTCACCCGAAGGCTTAGGTTGACCAGTACGATACCCATCTCACCTTGTAACCGATCACCAACCCCAGATGGGACGTCACAACTTCGTCCACTTATACCAGGTTCCTATTTATGCTGCTAGGTGAACAGAGGCTACACCGTTAGGAGACTTGCCCAAATGTGTATGTGTGTGTATGTATCTATGTATGTGTAGAGAAAGAAAAGTGTTTTAACATAGAAAATACCGAGTATTTTGGCAGTAAAGAGGTTTGGCGGGTATAATAATAGAGCAGCCAGCTTTTGTGTGTGTGTCTATATGTGTATGTGTCTATGTATGTGTGTGTGTATGTGTGCGTGTATGTATAGAGAAGCGTTTTAATAAATAAAGTCGAGTATGTTGTTATACAAGAGGTTTGGGTTAATAGAGCGGCCAACCAGCCTCTGAATGACCTGGGAGAGCCAGCCGATGAAAGGGCTCTCAGAAGGGGCTCCCTGGGAGGTAGGACCCCCCTCTCCCTCAGGTTTAGCACTCCTAGTTAGGACATGTTCTCTCCATTTGTTTGGTAATTTTAAAACCTTTCAGCCCATTTCATTGGCAATATCAAGACTACTCGTGCACTTTAGGTGTTGTTGTTTTTTTTGGCCGGGACACTTCTCTTCCGAAGAATGTACAAATCTATCTCAAACGGGAGTCTTGGGGGTAGGGGGGGGCTAAGCTTGATGGAGGTCTATGGAGGATACTAGAAAAAAAAAATATCTATCTATCTATCTATTGCCTGACGCCGTGATCCCCGAAGGGGTGGCCACTAACGAACCGCCCCCATGCACCTCTGTCCCCAGTCAGTCGACGCCCCTCCCCCCAACCAGCACCGCCTTCGTTCATGTACTTCCTCACTCCATCCTTCCACCTCTCATTCGGTCTACCTCTCCCTCTCTGTCCCTCCACCTCGCTCTCGTACACCCTCTTAGTCATTCTCTCGCTTTCCATACGTTCCATATGGCCGAACCATCTCAAGTTGTTCCTTTTCACACTTTCCAGCACATCTACCTCCACACCACACCTCCTTCTTACTTCCTCATTAGTCTGTCTATCCCTCCATGTAACTCCGCACGCACTCCTTAAGTAATTCATTTCCACTGCTCTCACTCTTGGTCTGAGTCTCTCAACCAACGTCCATGCTTCGCTTCCGTAAGTCAGTGTCGGGATTACCACACTGTCATGCAAGGACTTCTTCACTTCTATACTGACCACCCTATTTCTTGTTACTGCTTTTAGCATTCCTACAACCCTCTTCCCCTTCCCCTGTTGTACCCTCTCCCGCACTTCTTCATCCATAGTCCCATCTTTACTCAACACACTGCCCAGATACTTAAAAGAGTTGATGATCTCCATAGCCTGACCGTTCAGCTTTACCTCACACTCTGTGACTTCACCCCTTTCGAAGACCATAACCTTGCTCTTCCCCGTATTTACCTTCAAATTCCGTTTTTCGCACACTGTTCCAAACTCATTTACCAGACCCTGCAACTCCCATTCATTATCACTCATCAGAACTGTATCATCCGCAAACAGCAGTATAGGTAGCTTCCACTCAATTCCCTCCCTTTTCAGCGATACACCAACATCCACTGCTCTTGATAGTATTTCTTTCATGACTCCATCCATATATACAGTAAACAACCACGGGGACATCACACATCCCTGTTTCAAACCAACATTCAGGTCAAAGAACTCGCTCTGCTCACTCTCCACACGTACTGCCGCCTTTGCTTAACCCTCTCATGACCATATGACGCAGAGGTTGCCAGATTAGCAATAAGAAATAGAGTTCTCTCACTCTTATAATTACCTCTCCAAAATTAGTTTTCTGCCCACAGCTAACTCAAAGACAACTGCAAAGGTTAAAGTAACTAAACTAAAGGTTTCTAAATACCCCTGATGGTAACATAGGATTTAAAGTATCCCTAATAGGCTCAAAATTGCGTCAAGAACGTGAGCGGGTTAATATATACAGTATATATATATATATATATATATGATTGCGCATAATATTCCCCTTCAAAAACAAAAAACAAAAAAAACATTCCTTGACAAGAGGTAGGTATTAATAGAGCGGCCAGCAGTGTTGTCAATGGCCTGGCCGTGGATGAAAGGGTTCTGACAAGTGGCTCGGTGGGAGGTCTATGGCTCAAGAGAACATTAACACGATACAGATTGGGCCGCCGGTAGAATGGCTTGATGGTGGGGACCAGCGGAGAATAATAGGTCCTGCGATTATTTACTCTACTATCCCTTTTATTACCCTATTTGGGCCGAGGGGGGTCATTATGGATTCCCCCTGTTTCCTTCCATAACTCTTAGAGATTTTAATACTTTTTGCCATTATAGTTTGACGATATTAATACGTTTCTTCCTTCTAGGTGTCGATTAATATAATACAAATATATAAATACAAGAACAAAAATTGTGTCCGGGATTTTTTTTTCTATTTATTTATTATTATTATTATTATTTTTTTTTTTTTTTTTTTTTTTTTTTAAATCTGGAAAGACGTTTTTGTTAGCCTTAGGGACAAACTACAACGCATTGCTCGAAAATGGGAAAACAAAGTAATATTCTCAACAATAATTAAACAAAGTATCGTAATAAGTTTAACCAACAAGACATCGGACCAGAGTGTGTTAATGGTGCATTGATGGAGCTTCACTAGTGATATATTTTTATTGATAGAACTTTTCATATCAGTTGTGAGCTTTTCATATCATTATCAAAGAGGTTCGTCTTAATAGAGCCTGGCAGGGTTCTGAACGTCCTGGGTACGGTAGATGAGAGAGAGAGAGAGAGAGAGAGAGAGAGTGAGAGAGAGTGTGAGTGAGAGTGAGAGTGGAGTGTGTGTGAGAGCGGGCGTGAGAGAGTGAGTGAGTGTGAGTGTGCGTGTGTGTATAAGAGAGAGTGTGAGAGTGGAGTGTGTGAGAGCGCGAGTGAGTGTGTGTGTACGAGAGAGAGAGAGAGAGAGAGTAGATGTATTAGTTGTGAGATTTTAAGATGTTCGTCCCATTAGTTTGGCAATTATAAAACCTTTCGCCCCATTTCCTTTCTAACATCAAGATATTTTGTGCCATTTAGGTGTCATTTATTTCCTGGCGAGGGATAGCGAGCCTGTAATTTAGGAGGAACGAGCCTTCGGAGGTGACATTTTTCCACCATAATATTATGTACAAATTTATCTCGCAGGGGTTACTTTCTAAGCTTGATAAAGGTGTAAGGAGCTTGATGGTGGTGGTGAGCTATTAGAAATATTGGTTCAGTAAGGAAGGGGCTTACATTGATCAAGCGGTTCGTTTCAAAGGGGAAGCTAAATTTATTTGTCGATTTATTTAATATATATATATATATATATATATATATATATATATATATATATATGTATATTTTAGTTTCCTCCCAAGACCTACATTATGCTTAAGAAAATACCCCCAAGACCCCCTTTCTAGATGAATTTGTACATTTTTCGATAGAAAAAAGTCCCGGCGAAAGACGGTTCCTCCTAAATTACATGCTCACTATCGCTTGCTAAAACATCGACACCTAAATGGCACGAAACGTCTAAATATTAACGAAGAAATTCGTCGAAATGTCTTAAAATCGCCAATCTAATGGGACAAGCGTCTTAAAATCAGAAAAATAATGGGGCTAAGCATGAGGAAGAAGGGGGTATGGTTTTCAATAGACTATTTTCTTTAGCCCAATGAATACTTATAGGACTCAGATGGGTAAATACGACCTCAATATACCCTCTCAGTAACGCAGGTCCTTCTTGAACTGCATAACATCATCTACTTTCAGACAGAATCCAACGGGTACAAAGGCGAGATGTAAAGAGTCTGAGAAGTGCCCCTGTGGAGTGTTTAAGGAGGGGGGGGGGAGTTGTTTTTTCTGGACTCCCTTCTCCCTCATGTTCAGCTTCATTAGTTTGGGGATTATAAGACCTTTTGCCTCATTATTTTGCCAATATCAAGACTATTCGTGCTATGTTGGTGTCATTGTTTTCCCGGCGAGGGATAGCCAGCCTTTAATATTTCAGGAACCGGGGTATTTACTAAGTTTGGTAGAGGTTTAGGAAGCAACCCCCCCACCCCCCATCCCCCTGATATTTGTTTCCTGGCGAACAACAATGATCCTGTAATTTTGGAAGAATCGGCCTTCGGCCAGGACATTTTTCTACCGAAAAATTTACAAATTAATCTAGAAGAGGGATCTAATGGATTTTTTTTTGTTTTTTAAATTTTGATGGAGGTCTAGGGAGGAAACTAAAAAAAACAATAAATATATGAAATAATCGGCCCAAGAATAGGTGACCACGGGATTGGGCCCACTTAGGATAGGTTAGGTTCCAATCCCGTGGGCCCAATTCCGTATGGGCCCAATTCCGTATGGGCCCAATCCCTATGGAACTCAAAAATAATCCCATCTCCCCTTCACCAAGCTGTGTCTGGGTGTGTGGTTGCAGTAACATTGATATGGGTATTTTCTCTATTATCATGTAGAATTGGATCGTTGTTTGCATCCTTCCACGCTAACTGCATGCATTGCTCGATAATTATAATAGTCGTGGCAGGAGGCCGAATAGTCGTGGCAGGAGGCCGAATAGTCGTGGCAGGAGGCCGAATAGTCGTGGCAGGAGGCCGAATAGTCGTGGCAGGAAGCCGAATAGTCGTGGCAGGAGGCCGAATTCTCCAAATTTACAAGGTCGTTATCGCTCGCTAGGGATGAAACTTACTGTACATCTGACTGGGGCAAAACAACTGTACTGAATTTAAGGGGGCTGACCTGTTTTTGTTCTGTCCTTTTCTATCTTTCTCTGGCTTGTATCCATTTGGCCCCATTCAGCCTACTGTTTTAAGACGTTTATCCCCATCCAGGTGTCATTTTTTAACTGGTGAGCGGTAGCGAGCCAACATATTTTTTATTTTTGTTTGACAGCAGGCTAAATTTGTACATTTTTCGATAGAAAAATGTGTCCGGCGAAGCCGGATTTCTTCATATAATGCTGGCTCGCTATCGCTCGCCAGGAAGAAATCGACACCTAGATGGGGATAAACGTCTTAAAATAGTTGGCTGAATGGGGCCGAATGGATACAAGCCAGAGCAAGAGAGAAAAGGACAGAAATAACAAAAAGCAGGTCACCCCTCTTAAAGCCTACCCCATAATTACCCAAAGCTCAGCATATTGAACCCTTATGTAATTTTTTGTTTGTTTTTTTCAACTGCTGATAAATTGCCATGCTCCCATCTCGATTACTATAGGCCGTTCATTCTAGGTTGGCCAGAAATCGTGACCTCTAACCCCTGTAACTCAAAAAGGGCTGGAGCAAATGAGCTGTCAATTTTCACACACACATTCCCTAGCCCAGTCTTCCTATGTGGTAGAAATATGAGCTCGATTTCTCTAGCCCTTTTTGAGTTATGAGAGGTTATGGGTTACGATGTCTGCCCAGCCTAGAATGAACGGACTATAGCACTATATTGCTATATTTGAAACACCTGGCATTAAGGGGAGGTATTTGGTTTGTTCCCTACTTTTTCATCAAGCTTAAAATTACACCCCCTAGACCCCCTTTCAAGATAAATTTGTACATTTTTCGGTAGAAAAATGTCCCGGCCGGAGGCCGGTTGCTCTTAAATTACAGGCTCGCTATCGCTCGCCAGTAAAAAATCGACACCTTAACGGCACGAAAGGTCTTAAAATTGACAGAAATGGGGCAAAATGTCTTAAAATATCCAAACTACTAGGGCGAAGGTCCTAAAATCTCAAAATCAATGGGGCTAAACATGAGGGAGAAAAGGGTCCATAAAAAAAATCCCTCAAGTGGAAATCTCCCCTTAACCCGTACAGTACCGGTGACGTCCTGTTCATCCTATTCTGGCAACTATTAGACGATTTTATTCAGCTTAGGAAGGACCTCTAGCAATAATAAAGCTTTAAACTATCTCCACCAACCCTTTTTACTACCACATGGTGGTACTACTGGTGATGGGCTGGTCTATCAGAGTGAGAACTGAGTGATCTCTGCCATACCCATAGCTTACTCTGACTGTTCCTTTTACTTATATATTTTCTAAATCTCAAGTGACGGCATCTCTTCCCAATATACCAAGATTGGAAGCCAAAGCGTCACATCTTTCCTTTGCCCTTCAACTTTCTCTTCATAATTGCTGAGGGGCACAGGGCCCTGGGTGGGGCTTTGGTTTCCCGGGCGTTTCCTCACCCTCCTCAGCTCCCCGCCATGGAGTGGCTTTGGTCACCCAGGCTTTATTGTGGTAGGCAGGGAGGGTTCTGAGGGGGCGCTCGGTTATGGCCTTGGTCTTGCTCGGGGCCTTGGGGCTGTTCGGCCAGGCAGCCTGGGGAACAGTAACAACAACAACAACTACCACAGATCCTTCCTAAGCTGCATAGTATCGTCTAAGTATTGCTAGAATACAATATAACGCACGTCGCTGGTTCTCAAAGGGTTAATAAGATACAGCGACATACTAGTTCCAGCTTTGTCCATTAACCCTTTCTGTACCGGCAACGTCTGTTTAGTTTTATTCTGGCTACTATTAGACGATTGTATTCAGTTTACAAGGGCCTTCAGCAATTAACAGGCTGCGAACTATCTCCTTCAACCCATTTTACTATCACAGATCCTTCTTAAACTGCACTAAAGCGTCTAAATAGAGCAAGAACTAACTAAAAAGCGTCTAAATAGAGCAAGAACTAACTAAAAAGCGTCTAAATAGAGCAAGAACTAACTAAAAAGCGTCTAAATAGAGCAAGAACTAACTAAAAAGCGTCTAAATAGAGCAAGAACTAACTAAAAAGCGTCTAAATAGAGCAAGAACTGACTAAAAAGCGTCTAAATAGAGCAAGAACTAACTAAAAAGCGTCTAAATAGAGCAAGAACTAACTAAAAAGCGTCTAAATAGAGCAAGAACTAACTAAAAAGCGTCTAAATAGAGCAAGAATTAACTAAAAAGCGTCTAAATAGAGCAAGAACTAACTAAAAAGCGTCTAAATAGAGCAAGAACTAACTAAAAAGCGTCTAAATAGAGCAAGAACTAACTAAAAAGCGTCTAAATAGAGCAAGAACTAACTAAAATGCGTCTAAATAGAGCAAGAACTAACTAAAAAGCGTCTAAATAGAGCAAGAACTAACTAAAAAGCGTCTAAATAGAGCAAGAACTAACTAAAAAGCGTCTAAATAGAGCAAGAACTAACTAAAAAGCGTCTAAATAGAGCAAGAACTAACTAAAAAGCGTCTAAATAGAGCAAGAACTACTAAAAAGACGTCGCAGGTACAGAAGGGGTTAAGTATCGAGAAATTCAAAAGATTCAATTTACCATCAGCAGGAGAATAAGAGACACTATAGTCTATTCGCTGTAAATAGGCGAAAAATCATGAACTCTAGCCTCTGTAACTAAAAAACGAATTGAGTAATCGAGCTAATATTTCTACCATTTGGGAAGTGTCAGTCAAAGAACAGATGTGGAAATTTACAGACAATTTACTCTAGCCCTTTTTGAGTTACAGAGGATAGAGGCCAGGAGTTCTCGCCTGCTGACAAGGAATAGACACTAGTGATGGACAGCCTTGACGGTAGCCTATGATCTTGTAGCAAACTTTGTCCGGTAATGTGATGCCAGCAGTGTTTATTTCTGCAGTCCCTCCTACATTTATCACAGGCCAGGGGGAGAGGGATTGGTTTAACGGGGGTCACCGTTTTTTTTTTTATCTTTCTCTCCTTTTCTTTCTTTCCCTGGCTTGTATCCATTCGGCTCCATTCAGCCAACTGTTTTAAGACGTTTATCCCCATTTAGGTGTCGATTTATTCCTGTCGAGCGATAGCGAGCCAGCAATGTTTGGAGAAATCCGACTTCGCCGGAGACATTTTTCTATCGAAAAATGTACAAATTTAGCTTGCTGTCAAAACAAAATTATATATATGCTGGCTCGCTACCGTTCGCCAGGAAAATATTGACACCTGGATGGGGGTAAACGTCTTAAAACAGTAGGCTGAATGGGGCCAAATGGATAAAAGCCAGAGAGAGAGAGAGAGAGAGAGAGAGAGAGAGAGAGAGAGAGAGAGAGAGAGAGAGAAAGAAAAAGAAAAAGAAAAAAAGCGAGGTGGGCTCCCCAAACCTTTGTACCACCTCAGTCAAGATTTCTTTTCTCTCTCTCTCTCTCTCTCTCTCTCTCTCTCTCTCTCTCTCTCTCTCTCTCTCTCTCTCTCTCTCTCTCTCTCTCTCTCTCTCTCTCTCTCATTTCTCACAGGCCAGGGGGACAGGGATTAGTTCAACCTTTATATTACCTCAGTCCACCTTCTTCTTGATCTTCGTCTTCTTCTTCTTCTTCTTCTTCTATGCCCCTAGAAACTAATAACAGCCCTCGAAACCGCCCCCCCCCCCCCCCTCAGATTGAACAAGCGCTCCACAGATCACCTTTCAAGCTAACTTTATCCAATATTCGATAGAAAAATGTCGTGGCCGAATATAGAATTTTCCAAATGTACAAGTTTGCTATCACTCCCTAGGAAAAATCGACGTTTAAGTGTGGCAAAATAGCATAATGAATAATTACACTACCCCACAAGATCCGACACCTGATCATTAAGGGGAGATGGGCGTATTTATTGACTTATTGTTGTATCTATATATTATTGTTTAGATTCCTCCGTACACCTCTATCAAGGTCTAAAAAACACACCCTAGACCCCCATTTAAGATAAATCTGTACATTTTTCGGTTCCTCTTAAAATGACAGGCTCGCTATCGCTCGCCAATAATAAACTCGACACCTAAATGGCACAACAGTCTTAATATTGACAAAGAAATAGTGCGTAATGTTTTGAAATCGCCAAACTAATGGATCGAACGTCCTAAAATCGCCAAACTAATGGGTCGAACGTCCTAAAATCTAAACACGATGGAGAAGGTGGGCCAGAAAACCAACGGGCGGCCGGGCCGTCCCCACTTAAACCACCGGGCGGCCGGGCCGTCCCCACTTAAACCACCGGGCGGCCGGGCCGTCCCCACTTAAACCACCGGGCGGCCGGGCCATCCCCACTTAAACCACCGGGCGGCCGGGCCATCCCCACTTAAACCACCGGGCGGCCGGGCCATCCCCACTTAAACCACCGGGCGGCCGGGCCGTCCCCACTTAAACCACCGGGCGGCCGGGCCATCCCCACTTAAACCATCGGGCGGCCGGGCCATCCCCACTTAAACAACAGCATTAGCCGACAGTGACCCATAATCTCGTAACACACTTTTGTCCGGTTGTGTGATGGTACCGATATTTTGTTGTTGTTGTTGTTGTTCCCCAAGCTGCCTGGCCGAACAGCCCCAAGGCCCCGTTGAAGGCCAAGGCCATAACCGAGCCCCCCCACAGAACCCTCCCTGCCGACCACAATAAAGCCTGGGTGACCGAAGCCACTCCATGGCTGGGAGCTAAGGAGGGTGCGGAAACGCCCGGGAAACCAAAGACCCACCCAGGGCCCTGTGCCCCTCAGCAATTATGAAGAGAAAGTTGAGGGGCAAAGGAAAAATGTGACGCTTTGGCTTCCAATCTTGGTAGATTGGGAGGTCAATCCACGGAAGAGGCGCCGTCACTTGAGATCTAGAAAATATATACGTAAAAGGAACAGTCAGAGTAAGCTATGGGTATGGCAGAAATCGCTCAGTTCTCACTCTAATAGACCAGCCCATTACCACATATTTTGTTCTACATTGTGTCTCACATTTCTCACAGGCCCGGGGGTGAGAGGGATTGGTTCGACCTTTAGACTACCTCATTCCACCTGGGGGGTGGGGGGGGGGGGGGGATATTAGTGTGTGTGTGTATAATTTGTATATATTTATTTATTATCATTTTTTATTTTTTATTTATCTCTTCATTCAATTTTCCAACATTTTCTTAGTTTGTCCTCTATACCCGAATCATGAAAATAGAATCATCTCCCCAAACCCACCTTCAGATTAAACACACGTACACGCTCCTCAGATCACCCTTTCAAACTAACTTTATCCAATATTCGATAGAAAAATGTCGCGGCCGAATATAGAATTCTCCAATGTACAAGCTCGGTATCGCTAGGTAGGAAAAATTCGACATCTAATTACGGCGAAACAACGTAATCGGCTAAAAACACTACCCCACAAGATCCGAGACTTGAACATTAACCAGCAATAGCGGACAGGGACCCATAATCTTCTACCAAACTTTTGTCTGGTTGTGTGATGGCACCAATATTTATTTGTGCCGGTCCTTGCTAATTAAGCTCACAGGCCCAGGCGACATCGGTGACAAGGAATAATGTGACTTTTATACTCATGAGGAAGTAAGAAGGAGGTGTGGTGTGGAGGTAGATGTGCTGGAAAGTGTGAAAAGGAATAACTTGGGATGGTTCGGCCATATGGAACGTATGGAAAGCGAGAGAATGACTAAGAGGGTGTACGAGAGCGAGGTGGAGGGCCAGAGAGGGAGAGGTAGACCGAAAGAGAGGTGGAAGAATGGAGTGAGGAAGTATATGAACGAAGGCGGTGCTGGTTGGGGGGAGGGGCATCGACTGACTGGGGACAGAGGTGCATGGGGGCGGTTCGTTCGTGGCCACCCCTTCTGGGATCACGGCGTCAGGCAATAGATAGATATACTACCTAGCTTTGGGTTGTTGGGGGGGATTATAGTTATATTATTATTTATAGTTTATATATATACATTTAATATTATTTGTGTATGATATTTTCTTTTCGATTTTACAATTTTTGTTTAGTTTGCCCTCTATACCCGCTTCAAGAAATTAACACACCTCCGCAAACCCTCCTTAAGATTACACAAACGCCCCTCAGAACACCTTTTCAATCAAACTGTATTCAATATTTGATAGATAAATGTCGCGGCCGACGGCCGAATTCTTTAAAATTAAAAGCTCGCTATCGCTTGCTAGGAAAAAATTGACACGAATTATGGCAAAATAATTTTAACAAATAAAAACACTACCTCACAAGATCTGACACTTGAACATTAACCAGCAGGAACCGACAGGGACCCATAATCTTGTACCAAACATTGTCCCGTTGTGTGATGGCACAAATATTTATTTGTGCAGGTCCTTGCTCAATTCTCACACGCCCTGGTGATATCGGTGACCTTTATACTTCCTCATCCGAGTGGGGGGTTTTTCCGAGAGGGGTGGGGGGGGGGGGGGGGTCGGATTGGATTTTATTAGTAACTGTAAATAACGGTTTCCTTATATTTATTTATTTTATATATATATATATATATATATATATATATATATATATATATATATATATATATATATATATATATATATATATATATATATATACTGTATATATATATGTATTCATGTATTTAATGAGTTATTCAATTTTACACCATTTTCCTTAGTTTGCCCTTATACCCCATTCAAGAAAATGTTAGCACCTCCCCAATTCCTCCTTCAGGCTAAGCAAATGATCCCCAGAAAACCTTTCAAGCTAACTTTATACAGTTAGTCAGTCAGTAGCCAGCCCTTACTCCCACAAGGGGTAGGGAGGATCAACAAGGCTCTCGAGAAAGGGAAAAAGAGGTGACAGGAGAAGAACACATAACAGTTCACTTACAAAAAGCAAGCACACAAGCATTCAGAAACACCAATCACTCATTAGCCCCCGAAATCACAGACTTCACCTCAGATGTTATACACTTTAAAAAAAAAAAAAAAAAAAAAAAAAAAAAAAAAAAAAAATCCTCGAAGGCCGAATTTTCAATATATACAAGCTTGCTAGGAATATATCGACATCTAATTATGAAAAAAAAAAACTATGCGAATAGAAAGACTTCCCCACAGAGTGGGCAGATCTCAACTTGAGGGATTTTTTTTCTTGACCCCTTTCTCCCTCATGTTTAGCCCCATTGCTTTTGATATTATAAAACGTTCGCCCCATTAGTTTAGCGATTTTAAGAACTTTCACCCCATATTAAGACCTTTCGTGCCATTCAGGTGTCGATTTTATCCTGGCGAGCGATAGCGAGCCTGTAATTTAAGAGGAACCGGCCTTTGGCCGGGACATTTTTCTACCGAAAAATGTACAAATTTATCTTGAAAGGGACTCAAGGGGGTGTAATTTCAAGCTTGATGGAAGTTTAGGAAACACACTACAAACCTCCCCTTAAGGGGGTAGTGCTTGGTTTTGGGCTATGTACTGTATACATTCAATTTATTTAGTTTTTAGTTTCCTCGCTAGACCTCCATAAAGCTTAAAATAGCATCCCCTAGACCCCCTTTCAAGAAAAATGTGTACATTTTTCGGTAGAAAGATGTCCCGGCCGAAGGCCGGTTACTTTTAAAATTACAGGCTCGCTCTAGCTCGCCAGGATAAAATCGACAGCTAAATGATACGAAAGGTCTTAATATTGACAAAGAAATGGGATGAAAGGTCTTAAAATCAACAAACTAATAGAACGAACGTCTGAAAATCTCAAAACTATTATGCTAAACATGAGGGAGAAGGGATCAGTCCATAACAAAGCGAGTAGTACCCCCTTACCACTGTCCAGCATTAACCGACAGGGCCCCATAATCTTGTACCAAACTTTGTCTGGGTGAGTGATGGCAGCAGCAGTATTTGTCTGTGCCGATCCTTGCTGGATTCTCACACGCCCAGGTGATACCAGTGACCTTTATACTTCCTCATCCGAGATTTTGGCACACACACACATTCAGAAGCACCAATCACTCATCAGCCCCCGAAATCACAGGCTTCACGTAAGATGTTATACACAGGTAAAAAAAGAAAAAAAAAAACCCGGCTGAATTCTCAAAACATACAAGCTCGCTATCGCTCGCTAGGAACAAAATCGACAACAAATTATGAAACAAAAACGTTTACGAATTAAATTAGTTTCCCATAAGATCCACAGACTTTACCACTGTCCAGCATTAACCGACAGGGCCCCATAATATTGTAGCAAACTTTGTCTAGGTGAGTGATGGCAGCAGTATTTATCTGTGCCGGTCCTTGCTGGATTCTCACACGTGACATCGGTGACAGGGAATAGTGTAACCTTTGTTCTACCTCATTCCAACTGTTAGGTGTTTTGTTTCTTTCATTTATTTTTAATTTAATTTTATGTATGTATTCTATTGTATTTTATTTATTTTATTATTAGTTTTTATTTTATTTAATTATTTTTTTTTGGGGGGGGGGGATTTATATATATACTGTATACAGTATATATATATATATATATATATATATATATATATATATATATATATATATATATATATATATATATATATATATATATATATATATTGAGAATATATCACAAATACACGTGAGCCACTAAATGTTTCTAGTCTCTCAGTGGGGATCGAACCATCGACCATCAGAACGATAGCCGACGCTTTAAAGCGTTGGCTATCGTTCTGATGGTCGATGGTTCGATCCCCACTGAGAGACTAGAAACATATACCGGTATATTATTTTATTTTTTTTTTTTTTTTTCAATTTACCAACATCTACATAGTTAACCCTCTATATACTCCCTTCAAGAAAGTCAAACCACCTGCACAAACCCTCCTTCAGATTAAACAAACGCCCCACAGATCAATCTTTCAAACTAACTTTATACACTTTTCAAGTCCAACCACCTGCACAAACCCTCCTTCAGATTAAACAAACGCCCCACAGATCAATCTTTCAAACTAACTTTATACACTTTTCGATATCAAAGTTTGCGGACTCAAAAATTGCAAGTTCGCTATCGCTCGCTAGGAAAAAAATCGACCTCTTAATATGGCAAAACAATGTTAATGGAATTACTACCGGTACCAAACAAAAAGGACAGAGAGGGAGATGTAGACCGAATGAGAGGTGGACAGATGGACTGAACTAGTATATGAGTGAAAACGGTGCTGAATGGGAGGAGGGGACTGGGGACAGAGGTGCATGGGGGCGTTTCGCTTGTGGCCACCCCTTCGAGGATCACGGCGTCCGGCAATAGATAGATAGATAGATAGATAGACCAAACAAGATCCATAAACACTTAGATAACATTTAAGGGAGCCCACCTAGCTTTTTTGGTCTCTTTCTCTCCCTCTCTCTTTGGCTTGTATCCATTCGGCCCCATTCAGCCTACTGTTTTATGAAGTTTACCCCCATCCAGGTGTCAATATTTTCCTGGCGAGCGGTAGCGAGCCAGCATATATATATATATATATTTTTTTTTTTTTGACAGCAAGCTAAATTTGTACATTTTTCGATAGAAAAATTTCTCCGGCGAAGCCGGATTTCTCCATACAATGCTGGCTCGCTATCGCCCGCCAGGAAGAAATCGACACCTGGATGGGGATAAACGTCTTAAGACAGTTGGCTCAATGGGGCCGAATGGATACAAGCCAGAGAAAGAGAGAAAAGGAGAGAAAGATAAAAATAACAGGTGACCCCCCTTAACAAAATCAAGCCTGACTTTTAGACTTGACAGCGCCCTATAATCTTGTACCAAACTTTGTCTAGTGGTGTGATGGCAGCAATATTTATGTGTGTAGTTTCTCTCTCAATTGTCACAGGCCAGGGCGACATCGGTGACAGGGAATAAGGGGGGATGGGCGTATTTATGTCCTCATTTATGCATCTTTTTATAATTATTTTTAGTTTCCTCCCTAGACCTCTATCAAACTTAAAAAAAACATCCATTAGATCCCCCCTAGATAAATGTGTACATTTTTCGGTAGAAACATGTCACGGCCGAAGGCCGGTTCTTCCAAAATTACAGGCTCACTATCGTTCGCCAGGAAACAAAAATCGACACCTAAATAGCACGAAAGGTCTTAATATTTACAACAAAATGGGTCGCAAAATCTAGAAACTAATGGGACTAAAGACGACGAAACTAATGGGACTAAAGACGACGAAACTAATGGGACTAAAGACGACGAAACTAATGGGACTAAGACGACGAAACTAATGGGACTAAGACGACGAAACTAATGGACCTAAAGACGACGAAACTAATGGGACTAAAGACGACGAAACTAATGGGACTAAAGACGACGAAACTAATGGGACTAAAGACGACGAAACTAATGGGACTAAAGACGACGAAAGGGGACCAGAATAACGACCCATCTCTCCTTAATGTGACCTTTACACTACCTCATCCGAGCCTTGGGGGGAGAGGGGGGGGGGGGGGTGGATTTATGTTGCTTTAACCCCTTCAGCACCGTGACGCCTTATTGCCTTCAGTGCTGGCTAAAATGAGATGATTTTATACAATTTTAAAAGGATTTGTGTTACTAAAAAGGTTGATTGAGCTCGTATTTAGCCATATGAGTCGTAAAGGTAGATTATAAACTAAGGATAATCGTTTAATGGTAACCAGAATGTGATGACAATGACTAATGGTGGTAAGAGATTAAGGTTTTTATATGTCTATATTTTTTTTCCCAGCAGTTTCTTAGTTTGTCCCCTGTACCTGCTTTAAGGGGGGTGACCTGTTTTTTGTTATTTCTGTCCTTTTCTCTCTTTCTCTGGCTTGTATCCATTCGGCCCCATTCAGCCAACTATTTTAAGACGTTTATCTCCATCTAGGTGTCGATTTTTTCCTGGCGAGCGATAGCGAGCAAGCATTATATGAAGAAATCCGGCTTTGCCGGAGAAATTTTTCTATCGAAAAATGTACAAATTTAGCCTGCTGTCAAACAAAAATAAAAATTATGCTGGCTCGCTACCGCTCACCAGTAAACAATTGACACCTGGATGGGGATAAACGTCTTAAAACAGTAGGCTGAATGGGGCCAAATGGATACAAGCCAGAGAAAGATAGAAGAGGACAGAACAAAAACAGGTCACCCCCCTTAATACAATCGTCTAAATGTAGCTTAAACCAAATAAAAAAACGTCGCCGGTACAGGAGTTAACAAACGCGTCTTGGATTTGTTTTGTCTGTATTATTATTATTATTATTATTATTATTATTATTATTATTATTTTTATTTGTTTTTATTTTATTACGATTTCGACTTTTAAGCAGGTCTTGGAAGTCAGAAACAAAACGTTATCCAAGTAGTTAGCCCTCTCAAGATACGATGCCGCATTTCTATTCCATTGTTGGCTATTTGCTAGACGATTCAATAATGATTTGGAAAGGTATTTGGAAGTCAGAGGGTTAATTGCGAGTCTCTACCCTTTTAATTCCCACAGATCCTTCCTACAGAAAATCTATATACAATTATCTTATGATAGCCAAACTAAACTATCAAACTGCAGCATAATCGTCATGAGGTTAACCCTCTCCGACATATGACGCGATTTTGAGCCTATTAGGGATACTTTAAAGCCTTTGTTACCATCAGGGTATTTAGAAACCTTTAGTTTAGTTACTTCAACCTCTGCAGTTGTCTTTGAGTTAGCTGTGGGCAGAAAACTAATTTTTATCTATCTATCTATATGCTCAGGCCCAATCCTCATTTTGGGGGTAGCCGACTCAAGACAGAGCAAGAACAGGGAAAACACAAAAACAACATAAAACAACGAATAAACACAGATAAAAAGCACAAACTCACACACATCCAGGTCACCCAGGAGAAGACCCAGAGACCAGGGTCACCAAGATCGCTCCAGCACTCCCCCGGCCCCCGACCACCCGGAGAGGTTCCGATCTCGGCAGGCAGACATGCAGCGGAGCCAAAGCCACAAACCCTCCCACCACACTTCCAGGCGCACCCTTCATATTAATCGTCTCCCCGGGCCAGGCGCCTGATGGACTATTATCTAGTCCAACTTGCGCCCGACCCCTTACTCCAAATGACCACGTGTTCACTCAACTATTCACTAGCATTCTCCATTCACTCCTGTCCACCACCACTTCCCCTGCCTGATCTATAGTCATTCCTCTATCATCCAAAGCTTTTCTTACACAGTCTCTCCATCTCAATGGGGGTCTTCCTGCCCTTCTATCTCCCCTTGTACCTGACTCACATATTCTCTTTGTAAGCCTTTCATCTCCCATTCATTCAACATGACCATACCAGCTCAGCACCCTTCTGTCCACTCTGGCTGACAAATGTTCCTGCTGCCCCACTCTCCTACGTATCTCTTCATTCCTCAATCTGTCTCTATGAGTAACTCCACACATACTCCTCAAGCAGCTCATCTCCATCACATCCAGCCCTCTTTTCTCCTTTTTCTTCAGAGCCCATGTCTCAGCCCCATACATCACTGTTGGCACAACAATTCCTTGATACAGTGCACTTTTTACTTTCACTCCGAGATTTCTCGTCTTCCACATACTTCCCATTGCTCCGAAAACCTTCCTTCCTTCACACACTCTGTTTTACCTCCATTTCCATACCTCCACTCCTGCTTATCGTTCCTCCTAGATATTTAAAACACTCTACTTGTTCCAATATTTCCCCATCCAGCCTCACATCTAGATTCACCCTATGCTCTCCCCTATTACACACCATTACTTTACTTTTATTGACATTCACCTTCAGTTTCCTCCTTCCACAAACCACACCAAACTCTTTGACTACCCGCTGCAGTTTCTCATCAGAATCCGCTACCAATGCTGTGTCATCAGCGAACAGCAACTGATTCAACTCCCAATCTCTACCATTCTTTCCTACTAATAATGTGGTGTGGAGAACTATGGGAAGATGATTGGGTTAGTTACAGTAAACTAAACCCAATCATCTTCCCATAGTTCTCCTTTTCACCTCCGTCACCACACCATCCATAAACATATTGAACAGCCATGGTGACATTACACTACCCTGTCGCAAACCTACCTTTACCTCAAACCAATTCACTCAACTCACCATTTCCTGCTCTCACACATGCTCTGCTCCCTTCATAAAAACTCTTAACTGCTTCTAACAAATTTCCTCCTATTTCATAAATCCTTAACACCTTCCACATTGCTTCACGGTCCGGTCCACACGATCATACGCTTTTTCCAAGTCCATAAAAGTCCAAAATATATTCTTATGCTTCTCTAAATACTTCTCGCATAACTGTCTTTCTGCAAACATCTGATCCACGCACCCTCTTCCCCTCCTAAAACCGCACTGTTCTTCTCCTATTTGCAACTTCCGTACACTTTATTATCCTCTCTATCAACACCCTGCCATACAGCTTTCCAACCACTGACAATAAAACTAATACCTCTATAACTTGCACACGCCTGCCCATCTCCCTTCCCCTTGTACAACGGCACAATACATGCACTCTTCCAGTCTATTGGTACCATTGTAAATATATACTAATTTTGGAGAGGTAATTATAAGAGTGAGAGAACCTCTATTTCTTATTGCTAATCTGGCAACCTCTGCGTCATATGAGTCTGAAAGGGTTAATAGCCCTGCAGATAGATACCGAAATAAAGAGGTGTATGTAGAATTATAGAAGGCCTATAACCTGTAAAATATAGTGTAATATTTATGATATGCTGTGGGGTAGAGTGTGGAGTAGAAACAATATGGCGGCCGTATATCAAGTGACACTACCCTCTCATGCAGGTACCCTATTTTAAGCTAAACAAATATCCCACCCCTACTACCCCGATACTACCCTCTCATGTGGGGTACCCTATTTCGTGTTAAGCAAATCACCCCCCCCCCCCCCCCCCCCTCCCCCCATACACCCACGCACGCACACTTCCCTTTCATGCAGGTACCCTATTTCAAGCTAAACAGATCTCCCCTCACACACACACATACACTACCCTTTCATGCAGGTACCCTATTTCAAGCTAAACTAATCTCCCCTCACACATACACATACACACACACACACACACACACACACACACACACACACACTACCCTTTCATGCAGGTACCCTATTTCAAGCTAAACAGATCTCCCCTCACACACACACACACATACACACACACTACCTTTCATGCAGGTACCCTATTTCAAGCTAAACAGATCTCCCCTCACACACACACACACACACACACACACACACACACACACACACACACACACACACACACACACACTACGCTTTCATGCAGGTACCCTATTTCAAGCTAAACAGATATCCCCTTCACACACATACACACACACTACCCCTTCATGCAGGTACCCTATTTCAGGCTAAACAGATCTCCCCGCACAACACATACACACACACTACCCTTTCATGCAGGTACCCTATTTCAAGCTAAACAAATCTCCCCTCACACATACACACACACACACACACACACACACACACACACACACACACACACACACACACACACACTACCCTTTCATGCAGGTACCCTATTTCAAGCTAAACAACTCTCCCCACACACACACACACACATACTACCCTCTCATTCAGGTACCCCATTTCAAGCTAAACAAACTCCCCCTCCCCCTCCCCTCCCCCCTCCCCCCTAAACACACACACACATTACGCTCTCATTCAGGTACCCTATTTCAAGCAACACAAATGCACCCTCCTCTCCCTCCCCCTCCACCAACCCAGATACTAATACGACAGAATAAAGTGTCAAAACTCATTATCATAACCATACCAGTCCAGGGCTGCCACTGTCCGCTAGAGACCCTATAGTTACACAGAGCCACCAACCTCCGCCGTCTTAGTGCCACTGGTCATAGTTTTATCTCTGTCCAATCGAATAATACCCATAATACAACGTTTGGGAATACTGGAACAGGATATATTTTTGGGTCTTTGGATATGAATTCAGTCAGTCAGTAGCCAGCCCTAACTCCCACAAGGGGTAGGGAGGATCAACAAGAGACATGCGAAAGGAAAAAGAGGGGAAAGGAGAAGAACACATAACAGTTCACTCACAAACAATAAGCACACAAGCATTCAGAAGCACTGTATGCATTCTACATGATCCAAAACACAATGAAGCCTAGTTCTTTGATACTTGAGGGAAGTGGAGAGATGGTAGATACCAATCGAACAGGGCAATATCCAGGGGAGGCATCTAGACATATTATAAGGAGTTGCTGGAACTCCTGGTTAATTTGTCTGGCTTCCCTTACTGTTTCTGTCTGGGTTTCACCTACACAAAGAGTAATCCGGCTAGCTCATCAAGAACCTCCTCCTATTCATTTAACTTCACTAAACAAGCACACCACACTTAATTTCCATCACACCAACAAATGTCTTTCTGTCACTCTGTCAACTTTGGGGGAGACACTTGTTATAGGTAGCTTTGATACCTAATACCTCCAAAGCCAACTATGTCCCCTCTCTGTGACTCCCTGATCTCTACTGTCCGTCACAGACCCCGTGCTCTTCCAGCAGGCAGCTTTAACACAAATGCTACATTCACCCAGGATTATCACATTGCTTTTATGAGAACGAAGACTAAAGGAGAGGGTCCCTGTGGTGCGGGGCCCTTCAAATGACACAAACGAAAGCGTGTGAAATTGAACGAGATCATATTGACCATTAGGATCAATGTTTAAACTTAGAGGATTATGACAGGTATTCTGGCTATCAGTAGATCGATTGTATTCAGCTTAGGATAGGGTATAGGGAAGTCAGAGGGTTAATGGAGATAATATTTACCTTATCATTCCTATAGATCCTTCCTAGGCTGTGTAAAATCGGCCAATGGTTGCCAGAATAAAATGTCAAATCGTTAAACCAAATATTGGCATTAAGGGGAGATTTCCACCTGGAGGATTTTTTTCTCAACCTCTTTCTCCCTCATGTTTAGCCCCATTGTTTGTGAGATTTAAAGACGCTCGCCCCATTAGTTTGACCATTTTAAGAACTTTCGCCCCATGTATGTCACTTTTGAGATATTTCATGCCATTTAGGTGTCGATTTTGTCCTGGCGAGCGATAGCGAGCCTGTAATTTAAGAGTAACCGGCCTTCGGCCGTGACATTTTTCTACCGAAAAATTTAAAAATTTATCTTGGAAGGGGGTCAAGGGGGAGTAATTTCAAGCTTGATGGAAGTCTAATCAACTAAATACCTCCCCTTAACCCGTTCAGCACCATTTTCCTGGTGGTCTGGTTAATAGATTTTATGACGTTCGGCCCATTAGTTTAGCGAATTTTAAACGTTTCACCCCATTTCTTTGTCAATATTAAGACTTTCCGTGGCATTTAGGTATCGATTTATTCCTGGCGAGCGATAGCGAGCTTTTAATTGAACAGGAACCCGCCTTCGGCCAGGACATTTTTCCATCGAAAAATTTACAAATTTATCTTGAAGGAATTTATTTTTTATTTTTATTTTTTTTTTTTTTAAGCTTGATGGAGGTTTAGGGAGGAAACTAGAAATAATAATAATAATAATAATAATAATAATAATAATAATAATAATAACAAGATATATAAATGAGCAAATAACTACGCCCTCCCCCCCTTAAAGGGAATATTATCACACCAATATATCCGTTCGCTCTATGATGAAAGCGTTGGCCATTTGGACATACAGATAAGCTGGCAGCAGTATTCACATTTGGACATTACAGTAGCTGCAGCAGTATTCACATTTGGACATACCAGTAGCTGCAGCAGTTATTCAAAATTTGGACATTAACAGTAGCTGCTAGCAGTATTCACATTTGGACATACAGTAGCTGCAGCAGTATTCACATTTGAGACAATACAGTAGCTGCAGCACGTATTCACATTTGGCACATAACAGTAGCGGCAGCAGTATTCAACGTTTGGGACATACAGTAGCTGCTAGCAGTATTCACCATTTGGGACATACAGTAGCTGCAGCAGTATTTCACATTTGGACATACAGTAGCTGCACGCAGTATGCACATTTGGACATACAAGTAGCTGCAGCAGTATTCACATTTGGGACATTACAGTAGCTGCAGGGCATTATTCACATTTGGACATAACAGTAGCTGCAGCAGTATTCACATTTGGACATACAGTTCGCTGCAGCAGTAGTTAACATTTGGACATACAGTAGCTGCAGCAGTATTCACATTTTGTACGCCACATTTCACATCTGAATACTACACTGTTCTGGCCCAGTCCTACAATCAGATGAATAGATAGATGGATGACAGATAGATTGATGACAGATAGATTGATGACAGATAGATTGATGACATATAGATTGATGAGATAGATTGATGACAGATAAATTTATGACAGATTGATGACATATATTGATGACAGATAGATTGACGATATATAGATTGATGACAGATAAATTGATGGCTGATTGATGGCAGATAGATTGATGACAGATAGGTTGATGGCAGATAGATTGATGACAGATATATTGATGACATATAGATTGATGACATATAGATTGATGACAGATAGATTGATGACATATAGATTGATGACATATAGATTGATGACATATAGATTGATGACATATAGATTGATGACATATAGATTTGATGACATATAGATTGATGACATATAGATTGATGACATAAATTGATGACTGATAGATTGATGACTGATAGATTGATGACATATAGATTGATGACATATAGATTGATGACATATAGATTGATGACATAAATTGATGACTGATAGATTGATGACTGATAGATTGATGACATATAGATTGATGACTGATAGATTGATGACATAGATTGATGACATAGATTGATGACATATAGATGGATGACATATAGATTGGTGACCTATAGATTGATGACATATATATTGATGACCGATAGATTGATGACATATTATGAATTGATGACAGATAGATTTGATGACATATAGATTGATGACAGAATAGATTGATGACCAGATAGATTAAATAAATAACAAATAGCTTGATATCAGTACATATTCTAGATGCACTGTGCGGTCGAGCTAATAAGTCATGTTTCAGCTATCATCATGTTTGACTCGATCTGTGCTGTATTAATGTCTGTCAGATGTTGAATAGGATGAGGAAGTGTAGGATCACGTTTGTATATCTCACTCGATACGAATAGATAAAGTTTTAGATATTGCTGATACCAATTATTTATCAAAATATACTATGTGCCGAGACATCACTTATTAGGCCGACTGTACACATTTGAATACTGCATTGTAATGCAAATACAAATCCTGACGAGCGATAGCGAGCCAGCATTGTATGGAGAAATCGACAAATTTACAAAATTAGCCTGCTGTCAAAAATCTTTTTTAAAATTGCTGGATCGCTACCACTCGCCAGGAAAAAAATCCAGACCTGCATGGGGATAAACAGTAAGATGAATGGGCTGAATGGATACAACCCAGAGGGAGAGAGAGAGAGAAACATCGAGGTGGGCCCCTTTAAAAAGAGCATGAGTGGCATTATTGTTGCCTATAGTTATTGAAAGGAAACTAGCATTATCCTGTGATGGAAGCGGGGGTAGGGCTAGGCGGCGCGTCACACCCAATGATGGAAGGGGGGTAGGGGCTGGGCGGCGCGTCACACCCAATGATGGAAGCGGGGGTAGGGGGCTAGTCGGCGCGTCACACCCAATGATCTTTATGGTGTGGTAGCTCTATTGTGCCTTTATTGTGGAGGGTCTGTGTGTGTGTATGTGTGTGTGTGTGTGTGTGTAGGTGTGTTGTGTGTAGGGTTGTGGGTGTGGGGGGGGGGAGGGGGGGTGTAGCTCTATTGTGCCTTTATTGTGGAGGGTCTGTGTGTGTGTGTGTGTGTGTGTGTGTGTGTGTGTGTGTGTGTGTGTGTGTGTGTGTGTGTGTGTGTGTGTGTAGGTGTTTGTGTGTGTGGGGGGGGGTGGGGGGGTGTTGCTCTATTGTTCCTTTATTGTTGAGGGATATGTGGGTGTTTGTGTAGGTGTGGGTGTGTGTTTGTGTGTGTAGGATTGTGTGGTGGGGGGGGGGGGTGTAGCTCTATTGTGCCTCTATTTTCAGGAGGGTCTGTGTGTGTACAAAGTCCAGGATACAAAGGAGTACAAAGGAATCAAGCACACAAAGTCTAGTGACCCTGTCTAGGTGGTGTGCTTGTCCTCATAAACACTGAGGATCAAGTGTCCAAACAGTGGTTAGAGTGGTGGGAACATTGGAAAGGGAACACTGCCCTATGGCCACTAACTGAGCAGGACTGGAAGTTAGTAGGGGACATATGGTTTAGTAACTGAGTGGGTATTAAATTTATTCATTTACAAAACGCAGTCAGTCGCGGGTTTCTGATGGAGATTTTTGTCTAGGCGGATTCTAAATATCAAACGTGCTGCAGTCTAAACGCTTGGGGAAGCCCATTCCACACGTTGACAACTCGATTGAAGAAGAACTTTCTTAATTCGTGCGAGTTAAAAGATTTACGCAATATTTTTTGCAACCGTTTTCCCACGCGTGGAATTAGATGGTCGATAGTGAAGTACTTACTACAGTCATATTGTCCGATGTGCCTTTGATGATTTTGGACACTGAACCACTTGATTTTTGAACACTTTGTGTGTGTGGGTGGGTGGGTAGTGTTTGTTTGTGGGGTGGGTGGCTCGCTCTATTGTGCCTTTATTGTTGAGGAATGTGTGTGTTTTTTGTTGTGGGTGGGTATGTGTTTGTTGTGTGTGTGTGAGTGGGTAGCTCTAGTGTGCCTTTATTGTTGAGGATGTGGTGTGTTGTGTGTGGGTGGGTAGGGTGTTTGTGATGTGTGTTGGGTGGTGGGTTGGTAGCTCTATTGTGGCCTTTATTGTTTGAGGATCTGTGTGGGGTGTGTGGGTGGGTAGTTTGTTTGTGTGGGTGGGTTGGTAGTCTCTTGTGCCTTTATTGTGATGATGTGTGTGTGGGTGTGTAGTGGTTTGTGTGTGGGGTGGTAGCTCTAGTGTGCCTTTATAATAGGATAATAATAATCGGTTGGGTAGGTGTTTTCAAGCCGGCAGCCATGGCTAAAAATACACAGACTTAACCTAGATCTTTCCTAATGGATCACAGACTGATCCTGGGGGCATGCAACGATAGCGCCTACTACTGCCCCAGGGAGTAGGACGTGGCAGGAGCCTTTGTGGGTCCCCCGAGACATTCCGCCCCAGATCTTGCTCTGCCTTCACGGCCAGGGAAGTTTTTGAGAGAACTTCCCCTGCCGTCGCCGCTGGGATGAACCCCCGACACCATAGCTAGTGCCTCCAATCAACTTACTAAGCGCGCTCGGCACCGTGACCTTAAAATTGTTGTTTAGGATCTGTGTGTGTGTTGTGTGTGTGTGGGTGGGTGGGTTGGTCGTTGTTTGTTGTGTGTTTTTTGTGGTGTGGTTGGGTTGGGTGGGTGGGTAGCTCTATTGTGCCTTTAATTGTTGAGGAGCTGTGTGTGTGTGTGTGTGTGGGGGTGGGTAGGTGGTTTGTGTGTGTGTGTGCCTTCTATAGTTGATGTGTGTGTGTGTTGGTGTGTGTGTATAAGTGTTTGTGCCTTTTATAGTCGACCTCTCTCTCTCTGTCTATCTGAATCTCTCTCTCGTCCGATCTCTTCTCCTCTCTCTCTGTCATTAAATATATAGAGCGACTAGAAAGGGTACAAGCTAAAGCTACAAAGCTTATTCCATTGTTTAGAAGAATGAGCTATGAGGACCGTTTTGAGAGCTCTTGATCTCTTTTTCGTTGGAGAACAACCAGACTATTAGGTCAGCCCATTGAAGTTTTTAAAATACTTAATGGGTTTGACAATGTGGATTATCGCACAAGTGTTTAGCCTCAACATGAATCCAACACGCAACCATGGCTGGAAATTAGAATTGAATAGGTTCAGCACGAGTATTTGTGGAAACGTTTTCCACATAATAAGCACTGTTTTAATCTGGAGCACACTTCCCCTCCGAAGTTGTATCAGCAGTTCTTCAAGTAGAAGCAGTTCAAGAAAAGAGTAGATAGTGTTTTGCACACTGTAAAGAGTGTAGGCTAGTGCAGTAAACAGCCTCTTCTTCCTTCCACTTCGAGTATCTTTTCGGAATGGACCGCAAGATCTCTGAAATACTAACTATTCCTTGGAACTCTTTGAAACTCCTCTCTCTATTCCTGTCTCTCTCTTTCTCCAACTTTCGTTCTTTACTATAAATTTCCCAGTATAACGTTTTTTCTTCTATACTGCTGGGGGACTTTTTTCCCCAACTGAATTTCATGCCGGGACCAAACGTCCGGAGGAAGAGGTGGGTTGGGATAGAGCCTAATTCTGCTTTTGCCTTCCCCTTTGTAGCAAATTCTATTAGGGCATTAAGTCCGGACTACCTCGTAGGGACCGCAAGGTCGGTGTATGTGTATATCTATGTAACTATGTAAATGTCTGCTTTTAAAGTCTTGGACCTGGTGTGTTGTGAGGGTGTGTGTGTGCGTGTGCGTGGGTGTGTGGGCGTGTGTCTCTGTTGCTTTGCCTGCGTGACGACTTGGTTGATTCAGGCTTGATGGAGCGACTGATTCTATGTTGTGTGTGTGGTGTTGTGGTGTGTGTGTGTGTGTGTGGTGTGTGGGTGTGTGTGTGTGTGTGTGTTTGGCCATAAATTTCCTGTATTTTTTTTTTGTGTATAAAGGAGACAATAGGCAAAGCTGCCTTTAACAAGTGTCGCCCCCAAGGTTGGAAAGAGTGATAGTCTATATTTTAAATGTTTAATGTATTTATGTTCTATTTATATATTTGTATTTTTTATTTTTATTATTATTATTATTATTATTATTATTATTATTATTATTATTATATTATTATTATTATTATTATTATATATATTTATTTTTATTGTGTTGTATTGGAAAGACGTGTGGTGCGTTGGTTTAGTGTAGCCTAGTGAAATAATAATAGGAGGGGGGTGATGTGTTTTGTGAGCGTTCACGTATATGTCGGGTATTTGAAGACGACAGGGTGAAGCCTGTGTGTGCAAATATTACGTGTACGCAGAAGCTAACCCTTTCATCACGGATGACGCCAAGGTACCTTGCATTCTGGCTATCGTTAAACGATTTGATGGAGTTTAAGAAGGCCCTCATGTTATTCAGGAGGGTTCTTTTAGAATCGTATTTCACCCTTCGAGACGTAAAAGTAGATTACATGCTAAAGAAAGTCGTCTAATAGTAACCTGACTAATATGAAAAACTCCTTCATCATGTGGAAGGGGCGATAATTACAACTGTATGGCATAAACCCAATACATGTGTTGTTCGTTATCCGTTCGGGATCTATGACTATTAAATTAAAATCCCCACTTTTGTATGGGGAGATGTGTTTTAGATATCTTATAAATATATATAAATATATATATTTCGTTTTTTAAAATGTTCCTCCCTTGACCATCCATCTAGCTTAAAACAAAATAATAAAAAATACTACCCCCATCGAGAGAAACCTACCCCGGGCGAAGGCCGATTCTTCCTAAAATGCAGGCTCGATATCTCTCGCCAGGAAGAATTCGACACCTAAACTGCACGAAAGATCTTATAATCTCAAAATCAATGGTGCTAAACATGAGGGAGAAGGGGGTTCTGAAAACCTCTCCCCCTTATATACGCCTTAAATCTTGTTTAGAGGTAATGCTCGCTATCCACGTAAAAAACAGCCCTGTGGGATCGTGCCTATTATACAAAGAAAACAAAAAGATAAAAAACAAACAAAACAAAACCCTCGGGGTGGATGTTTAAACTACGCTGGCCAACAACCTAAAATGTCAGGGACCTTGCTTGGACCCCTATAGAGTGTTTTAAAGAGAGTCGACCACACAAGACCACCATCTCTACCACCACCATCTCTAACCCCCATTTCTACCACCACTACCACCCATTTTTACTACCACCCCTACTAACTCTACCACTACTACCACCTCTACCACCATCTCTACCACTATCACCACTACTACCATCACAACCACCACTACCCATCATCTCTACCACCATCACCACCATTACTACTAGCATCACCACCATCACCACCACCACCACTACCGCCATCACCACCCCCTACTACCACCACCTCTACCATTCCACCATCTCTACTACCACCACGACTACCACCCTACTACCACTACCTCTATCCATCCCCCATCTCTACTACCACCACCACTAGCACTACCACCATCTCTGCTACCACCATCACCACCCCTACTACCACTACCACCATCACCACACCTACTACCACCACCTCTACCATTCCACCATCTCTACTACCACCACCACTACCACTACCACCATCTCTGCTACCACCATCACCACCCCTACTACCACCACCTCTACTACCACTACCACCATCTCTGCTACCACCATCACCACCCCTACTACCACTACCACCATCACCACCCCTACTACCACCACCTCTCCCATTCCACCATCCCTACTCCCACCACCACTACCACTACCACCATCTCTGCTACCACCATCACCACCCCTACTACCACCACCTCTACTACCACTACCCATCTCTGCTACCACCCTCACCCCCCCTACTACCTCTACCACCAGCACCCCCGCTACTATACCCACCTCTACTACGACCACCACTACCACTACCACCATAACCACCCTACTACCACCACCTCTACTACCACTACCACCATCTCTGCTACCACCATCACCACCCCTACCACCACCACCTCTACTACTTCCACCATCTCTACTACCACCACCACTACCCCACCATCTCTGCTACCACCATCACCACCACCTACTACCACAACCATCTCTACTACCCACCCCACTACCACTACACCACCATCACCACCCCTACTACCACCATCCCTACTACCACCACCATCTCTACTACATTCCACCATCTCACTACACTACCACTACCACCATCACTACCACTACTACCATCACTACCACTACCATAACAGATACATCACTACCGTTACATTTTTCACATAGGTCAGGTGATTTATTTACAAGCAGCCTCGTTAAGAATTTTAGCTCTGTTGTTGCTTGTATTCCCTTGTAGCCTTTTGTACTACCTCTAGTACAGTTGGCCACATAAGTGATGGCACGGCACCAAGTATTTCGTTGGAGGTGTTTGGTGTTGTGGTGAAATTAATACAAATATAGATTATTAGTAGGATCAGGGATGTCTCGTAGCGAGGCCGGTCTATATCAGCTGTGCCCCAGGAAGTGTCTTCCCTCTCACTTACACATTAGGCTACCATACCGCGGTTGGGAATATTAACATGATTAGATTCTATCTATCTATCTATTGCCTGACGCCGTGATCCCCGAAGGGGTGGCCACGAACGAACCGCCCCCATGCACCTCTGTCCCCAGTCAGTCGACGCCCCTCCCCCCAACCAGCACCACCTTCGTTCATATACTTCCTCAGTCCATCCTTCCACCTCTCTTTCGGTCTAATTCTCCCTCTCTGTCCCTCCACCTCGCTCTCGTTAGATTAATATCCAGTATTCGAGAATGGATAATAAGTCGTAGGCGTGTGCATAAACCTTTAACCGTCCTGGTGGTGTAATGGTTAGAGTGTTTACAAATTTGTGTGTGATAACCCAGGTTCGAGTCCCGGTGGATCACATAATTATGCTTTCATTAATTTCGTTAGAGGTGCTTGGTGTTTTGGTAAAATTAATAAAAATATAGAATATTTCGATCAATAATTGGTATCAGCACTAAGCATTAATTGGTATCAGCACTAACAGTTCAGCACTAAGCATTAATTGGTATCAGCACTAAGCATTAATTGGTATCAGCACTAAGCATAATTGGTATCAGCACTAGCATTAATTGGTATCAGCACTAAGCATTAATTGGTATCAGCACTAAGCATTAATTGGTATCAGCACTAAGCATTAATTGGTATCAGCACTAAGCATAATTGGTATCAGCACTAAGCATTAATAGGAATCAGCACTAAGCATTAATTGGTATCAGCACTAAGCATTAATTGGTATCTGCACTAAGCATAATTGGTATCAGCACTAAGCATTAATTGGTTATCAGCACTAAGCATTAATTGGTATCAGCACTAAGCATTAATTGGTATCAGCACTAAGCATTAATTGGTATCAGCACTAAGCATTAATTGGTATCAGCACTAAGCATTAATTGGTATCAGCACTAAGCATTAATTGGTATCAGCACTAAGCATTAATTGGTATCAGCACTAAGCATTAATTGGTATCAGCACTAAGCATTAATTGGTATCAGCACTAAGCATTAATTGGTATCAGCACTAAGCATTAATTGATCGTTTAGAGTTATATACACACCCATGTTCCCATCTTTACACACCCTATTCAACATCTGACAGACATTAATACAGCACACATCGAGCAAAACTTAATGACAGCACCGACATGACTTATTTGCACACCGTACACCCCAACAGCTTTCACATTTGGACCATCACCAGGAAAATATCGACACCTAAATACCACCAGGGAGGCTCTTAAGGGGAGATATCCACTTGAGGGGACTTTTCTGTGACCCCTTTCTCCTACTCATGTCTAGCCCCGTTGCTTTTAAGATTCTAAGACGTTTATAGCGCCCATTTAGTTTGGCGATTTTAGAACTTTCGCCCCCAATTTCTGACAATTTTAAGACCTTTCGTGCCACGTTAGGTGTCGAATTTTTCCTGGCGAAGCGATAGCGAGCCTGTAATTTAAGAGGAAAACGGCCTTCGGCCTAACTGGACATATTTTTTTTTCCCCGAAAAATGTACACCACATTTATCTTGAAAGGTGGGTCAAAGGGGGGGAAGTAATTATTAAGTTTGACGGAAGAAGTCTAGGGACCTGGTCAACTAAAAAACCTCCCTTAAGGGAGCCCACCCTCAGCTGTTGTTTTGCAATTCTTTTCTCTGCCCTCCCTCTCTCTTTGCGCTTGATTGTATCACATTCGGCCCCATTCAGCCTACCGTTTTAAGGACGTTTACCTCCATCCAGGTGTCAATATTTTCCTGGCGAAGCTAGCGAGCCGTATATATAAAAATAAAATAAATTA